>OY977935.1:41552287-41949182 GCA_963854355.1 Epinotia brunnichana | reverse complement strand
AATCTGGCACGCTGGCGCGTCGCCAGTCGGAACGCGGAACGTCAGCTTCGGAAGGTTTATAGGTGATCAGCGAACCGCCATTGTGACACTGAGCAACTGACGTACTTCTAGTCGGTGAGACGCCTACTTGTGTTTGAGCGCGCTTCATCTAAACGTCTATAGCAAATTCATTCAAAATAAATAAATATTTAGGCTATCCGCAGCAGAACCAAGGTAACCGATAGGTACGAGTATAGCCCTCCGAATCGCTAAACTTTTAGTGGCAGTGGCCGATGGCCATTGGTGCGGAAAGGTTCTCGAGTGGCGACCCACGTTAGGCGCAGCGTGGGAAACCCCCCTTGGACTGATGACCTAGTAAAGGCTGGATGCGGGTGGCGCACGACCGCTCATTGTGACACTATTTGGGGGAGGCATATGTCCAGCAATGGACGTCTTTCGGCTGAAATGATGATGATCAAATAAATATTAAAAATAAAAATGTTGAATCCATAAATTATTTACTTGTATCTTTGGTACCTACTAGCCTTAAAATTCAAGCTTTAGTGCATTCGGGTGTTTACTATTTCGCCGTAGATTTTATTGTCAGATTAAGTTGCGCGTACAAAATTAAATAATGTAGTTACATATTTGGATAATCGCAAAATTTCGAAATTGATACGACTGATATACAGCGTGGAAATCCAATACGAGCAAATCTTTAAATGGCGGTTAGTACAGGACCTAAGAAGCGTATTAAGATATTTTTTGTCTGAAATTACAACGAAAAAGTTAACCATACAAAATAATTCAGCCCGCAATGTAACGTTAAATGTTCAAGTTAAAGCTCGTTGACAGTTAGGTACTTGTCACCACCAAGAATAATTTGCGTTACATTGCTGCACGGATTTTTTTCAAAAATGCATTAGCCTTTTAATTAAGTGGAACTTAAAAAGTCCCGTTAACGCTTACGCTACTAAACCCTCTGTCTAGTTTAATTTTTTGCTCGTATTGGATTTCCATGCTGTATGTACACAATTTACCACCAAATTATATGTGCCAGTTTGGGACCAATTAAAGAGTTCGTTAACTAAAAGGATACTTTCCCATAATTTTAAATACATTTATTTATTTCAAGTACTTATGTAACTACATAAAAAGTACAGGCGGCCATTTTTAACGTTGGTCCTTTAGAAATTTCTTTCATTGAAAAAAGCTACATCAAGTGGTCGCTAACTGAAATTTTTCATACTTAGTTACAGGATAAGTTAATAAGCCATATAATACAAAGTAAGTAGAATTCGTTTATGTTTTAGTGTCTATTCACCTATTTACAACACGCTTATTAAGGTATTATTTTCCAGCTGTTAAATTTAATCACCATGGTAAGTTCGGATAAGATCGGATCAGTATTACTAGTAACTAGTAGTACTTGTAGGTACTCTACAACAAGAACATATATATGGTCGCGATATTTTTTCGGCATTGGCACATATAAAACTTTGCGTTACTGGTCGATTGACAGACAGCGCACAGCCGCAAAAGATATAAACATGAAATTTGGAACAGATATTGCAGCGTAAAAAGGCTGCAGGATTGTCCTTTTGGACCTTATTTGTTTATTTTCATTCGCGCGTCAGAAATGACAGGCGTTTTTATGAAAAAGAAAAAGAAGGGTTGACAATTGGAGGTGACATGAAGCTTTGAGATGAAAAGAGTGGAGAATTTGGTTCTGTTTGTACAATTGCGTGGTTTATATCTATTCTGTACAGTTTTTGTTTTTGTACTTGTGCATATTTCATGTTTATAAAGGTCGCTCGTATTGGCCATCGGGAAGACGCGCCAGATGTTCCTGTGCTGAAGGCATAAATGGGCGTGCTTCGCGCTGCAGTTCTTTGACTGGCTGCACAAGCAAGCACTACGAACAACTACTGTACAAATTCAAAAATATTAATAATCATCGAGCAAACTTCATCCTACGGGGCAGTAGAGGTTTGCGTTATCATAAAGTGAGCAGCGAGAGCGCCGTAACGTGTGCGGCGTGTGCGGCGAGCAACGTCTGTGCTGCGGCGACGTTGACAACGTCAGACTCCAGCAGGCTCCATGCGCCAGCACGAGCCGTAGCGGCTTCCGGAGGCGATTTCTGACGTCTTGCGTTACGTGTAAAGGTTCAATTCAACCGTTTCATTCTACCGTCACGTGCACCTCAAGATTATTATTTTATTTCCAAATTGTTATTTAGTTGTTACCTTTTTACGTTATTGCTTGTTTTCATTTGATAATTCAGTACGTCTTGTCAGGGCTTCTCCCGTTATCGTGGCGACTGTCAAGAACACGGCTAGACACTAAACTCTTATCCTTAGTTGTAGCTGCCTACCTGGTACCACGTAGTTTAGTTATTTGAAAGTTGCGTGTATTTTCATCTTACTACGTCGGGTTAACCCGTTATTTTTTCAGCCTACCTAATTTCCGTGGCTATTTTTTAACACCTAATTTCCGTGGCCGTTTTTAACACCTGATGATTTGTTATTGTACGGCAAATTTCCATTCTGTAAACATTAGTGTGCTTGATTGTAAATGTATAATTAATTTTTGGTTTGTTATATTATTTTGGCTTTAAATAATTTTTTTTTTTGTTTCTTGTGGCCTTATCATTTTATTTTATGCTACAATAGACATGCAGAAGACGGACAGTCGGACACTGTCCCGTTTTACTCTTTGAGTACGGAACCCTAAAACCAACAAAATCTAAATTCTGAGAAAAAACATAAAAGTCGCACATTTGAATGTAAAGGCCCAATTATTTAACGATACGGCTTGTTGGTGGTTTTCTTCGGTTTTTAACTTAGAACTCGACTTTAGAAATATCGCCGTACGAAAAAATCGGCGGCAGTGAGATCCGGGCTTCCTCCTTAATTGGTGGCGAACGGCCAAATGACCAGTCGCTATTATATAATATATCCTATATGGCAAATTAAAGTTGTTTATGAAATGATTGGATACAGTACTTAGGTAAGTCGGACTTTGCAAACGATGAAAGCGACTCAAGGCGACTTTTACCAATGAATTTACGTATTTTAACTAATTGAAAACAGGCTGATTATTTGTGATTGGGCGATTACGACACATGCGTATTTTTATAAAATACCAGTTTTATTCGGCAATTTGTAAGTAGGTAGTTGTTTATAGTTTTGTCAGTCGCTGGATGAGAAAGGTAAACATTAATAAGTAAATACGTTCGGTACATGGTTCAAATGATGCTAAAGTTAAATAGTACGAGTATTACGATAAAGAGTTTGAATATGTTATCTTTATGGCTACTGATTGACTCAATCCAAACCAAACTAATCTTAAAAGGAAAGAAAAAGTTGTAAAGACAATTGTTTCTCTGTGAATAGATTAGGAAGCGGTAGAGACTCATAAACTGCATGATAATTGTCAAGGTCTCAAAAGGATAGTATTTTGTTATAAATCAATAGTAAGTATATTGTTAAAATTAGTTAAGACCATGAAAAAGATGGGACTTTATTGTTCATAGGGTCGCTCACAAACAATATTACAAAAAATACGTGTCGCAGTATCAAATAAAATAAGTTCAAAATTAATATTTGCTTCATAACGCAACCGACCAGGAGTAAATTTAATTTAGTTTAATTAATTAAATTCATTTTCAATGTACCAGAAGATCGTGAAAGACAAGAGATCGGTGATTTTTTTTTAATGGCACGCGCAAACTCTCTTTGCGCATTCAGCCAAACCACGAAAACCAAAACTCGAAGTTCGTATATCTGCATTCCTCTCACTCAAGTAATGTTAGTGCGATAGAAATAGAGATACCCGAATATTTTTGAATTCTGAAGTTCGTGGTTTAAAAGAAAATACGGATGTCGGATATATCGAAAATAGGGGTGTAAACACTGTAAGACACTAAATAAAATAATCACAATATTGTATTTTCTAGAAAAAGGACTTAAAATAAAGTCAAATGGAGAAAAAAACAACGCAAGAGGTCATTTAATTAATCACTAAGTTATACGTGTCCAAAGTTGTAAGGGTATGTTCAGTCGCTTTTCCGCAAAACACACCTTATATGAAACGATTGTTTTTTACTATGAGTAGGTACTATGACGCTCGAGGATCGTGACGTTACGGTCGTAATTTTTTGAGATATTTGAACGGGTTTTTCGTTTCTTCTTTCTTTTAAAGTAATACTTAATAAATTTTGAGTCTACTCCCCTATTTGGAAGACAAGCGGAAAGAGTACCTAAACTATATATTAAAGATGAGTCATTTGAAGAAATAGATACCTACAAGAAAAAAATTGTACGGATTGACAGCAAAAAGTATAATAATTATATTTATAGGAACAAAAATATAAATGCCTATGTCCTGACTGACTCACTCACTCAATCACTCATCATCTCACAGCCGAAACTACTGGGCCAAGAGAGTTGAAATTTACACCAGAACTACCTTTTACAACGTAGGTAACGGATAAGAAGGGATTTTCGGAAATCATACCCCAAAGGGGTTAAATAGGGGTGCAAAGTTTGTATGGGGGAAACTTTATGTTTTGAGCTAGAGACTTTAAACTTTGTATAAAGATTACATAATTAGAATACAAATAAAGTGCTTTCAAAGTTTAGGAAAATTCTGCCCCTTTTAGAAAGGGGTGCAAATTTTGTATGGGGGAAATTTTATTTTTTGAGCAAGGGACTTAAAATTTTGTAGAAAGATTACTTATTATAATACAAATAAAATTCTTTCAGCGGTTTGAAAAATTTCACCCCTATAGGGGGGGTAGGGTTAAAAAGGATAGAAGCTTAAAAGTTTTTAGAAAGATTACTTATTACGATACAAATAAAGTATTTTAAGCGTTTTGGAAAATTCCACCCCTAAGGTGATGAAAAAGGGGTGCAATGTTGGTAAAGGGGATTTTTTGGAGCAAGAATCTCAAAACTTTTTAGAAAGATTACATAATAAAAAAAAAAAAATATTAAGTTTGTAACTTTGATCTTGGCCTGTTTAGACTACCAAAATTATTTCAGCGTTTTTTGAAATTCTTCCCCCAAAGGGCATTCAAAGTTTGTATAGAGAGCATGAAATTTTTAAAGTAAGGGATTTGTAACTTCGGTTTTAGACAAAACAAACATGCTAAAATACTACAAAACTTATTTATGCGTTTTTTTTTAATTCATCGCCTCAGAAGTTTAAATCGGGATTGGAAGTTTGTGTAGGTAATATACCTAAGTAGAGCAAGACATTTTTAAAGTAAGAAATTTGTAACAACGGTTTCAGCCTGTTTACTATGAGGGTATATACTTTGGGTTCTAAGTGCGTATAGAGAGCTAGACATTTTGAAAGTAAGAGATTTGTAACTTCGGTTTTAGACTGTTTAGTAAAAGACTAGGCACAAAACTAATTTCAATGTTTTTTTTTAATTAATTCCTTAAACAAACTTTTAGACGATAACATGTTATAACTACGCGGACGAAGTTGCGGGCAACAGCTAGTTTAAGAAATAATTTACTTTAAAAACAAAGTTTAAACCGACTTCAATTCATTACTTCGCCAAGCCACATAGGTACTTGAGAATTTCCTTTCCAATTTAGCACAAGAACTGCTCTTCGAGAGCAAATGCGTTGATTATTACAGAAAAAACCCAAGTCGCTATCTGTGGGCTGATAATATTTGAGGAGTTCCGTCGATTCCTCAAGGATCTCAGAATTAACACTTCATTAGTTGCTACTTCAACGAAATCATGTCAGAATCTTTGACGTACTTTACATCTTTGAGGAGTTCCATAAGTCATCTGTGGTCTTCATCATCAGTTCCACTTGACCAAATTTGCGATTACCGAGGGTAAATACACGAGTTATAATATAAAATACCGAAATCACTACACACGTGCCTATACAATTTGAGGGTTGCCCTCAATGTCCCTGGGATCCCATCATCAGATCTTGAATTGATGACAATGGGACCACCTCGGGAGTATACTCTTTCGAATAAAAAAATAATTTTGGAAATCGGTCTACAATAGGGAACATTACGCAAAACTCTTCGTAGGTACTAGGTCGACACTAGCAGCGTTGACATTGTATCTCGTTCGCACTTGAGGTATTGTCTATGCAAGCATCCTTGTCACTCATTTGACAATCAATTGTGCATGTGTGTGAATCCCTATATTACTACTGGTAGTGCTGCCTCTGGCGGCAGAACATTGCAGTAATGTTCCCCATTGACGGAGAAATCGGCGAACATACATTAAAAAATATATATACATACAGTGGAACATATAACCTCCTCCTTTTTTGAAGTCGGTTAAAAATAAAAGTCGTAATTATGTTGAAATATATCGCTTTGCCAATTTGAAATACTGGTAAAATATTTTAATTTACTACAAAGTAGTTGCCTATAAAACTATAGTTACTATAGTCGGTTAAATGATTAACCAGGAACAAATGAAACATAGGTAGTTGCTTCATTCGATTTTCTAGGGTATCTCTATATCATGATGATGTCGCTTTTTTTTTATACTACGACGGTGGCAAACAAGCTTACGGCCTGCCTGATGTTGAGCTGGTACCGTCGCCTATGGACACTTGTGACTCCAGAATAATCACAAGCGCGTTGTCGACCCTTGATTCACTTGAGGATTCGCTGTGATGGCAGATAGAGACATCCAGGTCCCTCACTCCCAACACAACGTACCCTAGGGAGCTCTGGCGACCTTATTACTCACCACCAGGAACACAACACCACATACTTCATAGCATGCAATAATATCAGCAACACTACAAAGCAGTGGTGCTATTATGGCTGCGGTCTTCTGTAAGGTGGAGGTACTTCCCCAGTTGGGCTGCTCCACATACGAGCGAGATGACATTCCGCTGTGCCCTACCTCTCTTAAAAAAACTTAAATGGTTCTTCCGGGATTTTTTTGGGGTCATTTTCAATTAAGCGACATTTATTTTCTAATCCGCCGTGTTTTGGGAAACAAAAATATTTTTACGTCATACCTGGCCATAAAGTAGGAATTACCGCACGCGTAGCGTGCGGAAAACCCCACTTCCTGGCCAGATAGAGACGTAAAATTTTGTACTCACCACGGGCGGTAATAAAGAAAGCCTCAGAGCGCATATTTATCGCCCTTGCCTTCGGCTCGGGCGTCAAATACCTGCGATCTGAGACATTCTTTGTTTATCCGCCCTAGGTAAGTAATGTACTTTAATTGTACTTAATTATAAAATAGCTATAAAAAAATGAAATACTTAACACGTGCATAGAACTCAACTCTCTAAGTTGAATAGAAAAAAAGTTATGATTTATTTTGTCAAAAAAAAAAACTTTAAAACGCTCTCCTGTAAAATCCAAAAAATGTCGCTTCAGGGGTTTGGCCTTTCCACCGTCGTTATACCTACTGATTTTATTAATTTTGTTTGTTAAGTATTTGAATTGTTTTGTTTTGTTAATCTGTTCTCTGTTACATTTTTGTGATGCATCACATTTTTTCCCAAACACATCATGATGCCAAAAAGAACGAAAACCATGCTTATTTAATAGCCAGTGTCGTGAATTTATGGTTCACCTGAGCGATTATTTCAATACCGTTACATTTACCAACAATATTATACCGACGATACTTTTAGCACTAGGTATACACTACATTCGAATATTATCGATAGTTTGCATAACAGTGTGGTAGCACCTATAGCTACGTCAGTTTGGCATCTATCGTTCTAATCTTGCTAGAAAAAATATGGCATATGGTTATATTATATATTCCGATGAAAAAAACATTTGCACCTCGCAGCAAGCCGTAGTACGTTCGAGCACGCTGCATTCCGTATATTTACCGGATTGAATTGTTTTTTTTTTACTTTTTGGTATATGGATTCTTTCACGACTGAGCAAATTAAAACCTTTTTAGGGTTCCGTACTCAAAGAGTAAAACTATTACTAAGACTTCGCTGTTCGTCCGAATTGTAGATACTTATAAGTCCTTTGCATATTGTAACGAAAGAAACGAATTAAACAATCCTAACCTAACCTATCTGTATGGGACCCATGAACAGAATTTAGAGTATGCTCTCTGCTTGTGGACTTAACGAAACTTAAATGGAATTATGAAGAAAATAATATGTTCGGCAGAAATTACTTTATGCAAAATGTTAGGCATCCAAACAGAAGACGTAAGAATAATTTTCATGCTCATATTCGTAAATAATTTGTTCACGGTAGATAATGTGTAATGATGTTTTAAAATAGAAGGGTAATTATTTTATATAAATACATAAACTAAAAAATAAAAAGCCTAGTTATTTTATATAATATTTGAAATCAGGGTCATCATCATCATATCAGCCGAAAAACGTCCTCTGCTGGACATAGGCTTTCCCCACAGAAATATTATTTCTGTGGCTTTCCCCAAAGCGTGCCACAATGGCCGGTCCTGCGCCATCGACACCCGCATCTAGAAAAAACATAAAAAGAAATTGAAATTAGATTAGTCAATAATATTGGAAAACCTGCTCGGACGTTTGATCTTGATATCCGTCTATTTTCTGAGACAAAGACCATTGTTTGACGAGTGGATCAAGGCAAACGGGAGAAGTGTAGAAGTATTAATTAAAGAAGTCCAAGTCCATAGCATCAGAGGTTAATAATTGTCTTTGCCTACACCAAGCGTTTTCAATACACTCAACAGTTTGGCGGGTCCATCTATAGACTCGTGAATATTTTGACGCTTGCGTCTGTTCAGGCACTATTGCAGCAGTTTAGAAGCGATGTATATGCCTGGCGATTTCGCTCCGAGGAGGGATCGAATGGTGGTTGACGGTGATTTTCATCGATTTGAATTATAAACATACATTCATGATAGGAACTGCATTGAAAGGATTATCAATTGGTACATAACCCAGGATAGTAGATAACTACAGGTATTATTTGAATATATAACTTCATTCTTGTAAAGCTTGTTTACATAAATTCAAAATATTCGAGATGCCATCATCACTCACTGTCGTAATTACCAACTCCGAGAAGGAATTACTTGCGTTGTGTTTCTGAGCATATGCTTTGTTCGCTAAATGCTGCTGCGTTTATAATATACTGTTACGAACTTAATTTAATCACGCAGTGATGTGGATGTGGCGCTTGATTCATTATACGTAGGTATTTAACATGCCATTTTGGCAACAATTATCGTGTTCAACTCATGTGTGTTAGTTATACTTACTCGTACTGGGCGCAAATCGACATCCATTGTGCCTATTTTTCGTGTAACGGCGGTGTGGCGCTACTCTAACCACCCCAGCTCGTCTAGAAAGTTGGTGAGTGCCTTGGTGTTGCTGACTGCGTCCCGTAGTGTGTCTGGAGAACCTAGGGTGCTTTATTCTGTATACCTCTACCTGCTTGCAGTCCAATAGAATATGTTTAGTCGTTTCTTCTGCCTCCATGCACGCTCTGCACATGGGGCTGTCTATGATACCTAAGTTATAGAGGTGTCTGTTCAAGGTGTTGTGTCCTGTTATTATCCCACTATCTTGCGCAGTTGTTTTCTATGTGTCCTTAGTTAGTGCGGTAGTGCGGTTGTGAGTTTGTAGTCGCGTTTCGACAGAATCTCTTTGGCCTGTCTGCATGTATCTATCTCTTGCTGCTGCGACGCGAACGCTCACCATGTCATCTGGGGCAGCTCAGATGTCAACAGGAGAGGAGAGAAGGTATTGGATTTCCTGGTAAGCTCTTCTTTACAATTACTGAATAAAGGCAATGAACCTACCTTCGTCAATTCTAGGCGGGGGGAGGTTATTGATATAACGTTGGCTTCTAATAACACTAGTAGCAAAATCAACTCATGGCACGTATCTGATGACATCTCCCTTTCGGACCATAGATACATTTGCTTTAGGTACCAAACTAGAATACAAACAAATGCGGTACGTAAACGGAATCCTAGGAACACGGACTGGTCGGCCTTTAGAACTGACCTAAAAGTGGACCTAGGAGACCCAAAAGGAAAGCTAAACTCTATTATTGACATAGAATTCGAAGCGGACAAAATAGTACAAGCCGTTTACACGGCCTTCACTAATAACTGCCCGGAAAAGAAAACCCTGGCTAAAAAGGTACCATGGTGGACCCCGGAAATAGTCAAACTCAGGAGGGAAACCAGGGCAATATTTAATGACGCAAAGTCATCTAATGACTTTGGGTATTATGCACAAAAACTCACAGAACTCAGCAAGGCTGTGAGAAAAGCGAAAAGGAGAGCGTGGAGGAACCACTGCGATCAGATCGAGTCAATACCGGAAGGAATGAGACTAACAAAGGCATTAGCAACCACAAAGTCGGTCCCGCTTACATCTATCAGGGACAATGACGGTACAATGACGAAAACGGGGCTAGAGACCCTTAAGATAATGTGTAATACACACTTACCAGGCTCAGTAATACACGAGAGCATAACAGACGATTGCACAATTAGTGCGTTGGAACAAACCACAAGTACAACGAGACACAATTGGGAAACGTCTAAAAAGGTAGTAGATCATAAAAAGATAAAGTGGGCACTTTCGACATTTCAACCTTACAAAGCCCCGGGGCCAGATGGAATCTACCCCATTCTACTACAGGAGGGCGCTACTGTACTAATCCCGCACCTTAGCAGATTGTACAGGGCGTGCTTAGCCTTCGCACACGTACCGCGTGTGTGGAGGATGGTAAAAGTAACCTACCTACCCAAACCGGGTAAGGCGGATTACAGTGAGGCCAAATCGTATAGGCCGATAAGTCTATCGTCATTTTTCCTCAAAACATTAGAGAAGTTGGTAGATAGACACATAAGGGATGGCCCACTAAGGAGACATCTGCTGCACGAACTACAATGTGCATATCAGCCAGGGAAGTCAACGGAAACGGCACTTCATCTGGTAACAACCAAGGCTGAACAGGCTATAGAGAATAAAGAACTATGCCTGGCGGCTTTCTTAGACGTGGAGGGAGCGTTTGATCGTACCACGTATAATGCTATTAGCGAAGCAGCTGCAAAACATGGTATAGAGCCGACCATATGTAAATGGATAGGCAACATGCTAAATGGCAGACTGATAAAGTTATCTCTTTTAGGGGATGAGATAATGGCCACGGCCACAAAGGGATGTCCACAAGGTGGGGTACTTTCACCAACTCTATGGAGTTTGGTGGTGAACTCACTCTTGATAGAACTCAATAAAGGTCCCATCCACACGGTAGGATATGCTGATGATTTTGTGATACTGGTTAATGGGAAATTCCCAAGTACGGTATCAGAAATCATGAACAAGGCACTGAGGGAAGTGGAGAGATGGTGCGACTGTCACCAATTATCCATTAATCCAGGCAAAACTGTAGTAATACCCTTTACTAGGAAAAGGACCCTTCGCGGAATACAGCAGTTAAAGCTGTACGGAAGGGTACTAGAACTGTCCAATGACGTGAAATATCTAGGTGTCACACTGGATAAGGAACTGAACTGGAAGAAGCATACAGATCTCACCATTACAAAGGCCCTGAGGGTATTTGGAATGTGTAGATCAGCGTATGGCAAAACATGGGGACTGAACCCCAAGGTACTGAAGTGGATCTACACCATGATGGTGAGACCCATAATACTGTACGGTAGCCTGGTATGGTGGCCAAGGACTTTAATGAGCACATGCAGAGAGGCCCTGAGAAAGGTGCAGAGAACGGCATGCATGGCTATAACAGGGGCGTTTCGTACCACGCCTACAGCGGCGCTAGAAGTCCTACTGGACCTACCGCCACTTCACATGGTGATTAAGTCAGAGGCGCGCAAATCGCTCTACAGATTAAGAACTCTTGGACTGTGGAGCGATAGCAAGCCGAAGACTAAGCACACAAACATGGAGACTGATGGTTTCTTAGACAGAATAACAAACATGGGAAGCGACAAAATGCTACCCAAGTATGTATTCCACAGGAACTACACAACAAAAGTTCCAACCAGGGCTGAGTGGGCCGAAGGTCTAGAACCACCAAAGTCTGGTATCGAAGACAGTATATGGTACACGGACGGATCAAAAATGGGATCCGGTACGGGAGCAGGCATTTATGCAAATGACTATAGTAGTAGTGTAAGCATGGGTAGTTTGGCAACTGTCTTCCAAGCGGAGACATACGCCATAATTGCTTGTGTACAGGAGAATATAGACAGGCGAATCAAAGGGCGGACTATCTATATACTCAGTGACAGTCAAGCGGCCCTTAAAGCGCTTACGGCGCCGAAAGTGGACTCTAGACTAATTTATAATGGCGTCCAAGCACTAAACAGACTTGGAAGGCACAATAAGGTGCAACTAGTTTGGATACCAGGGCACAAGGGCTTCATCGGCAACGAAAGAGCAGATGAGCTTGCAAGAGGGGGCTCTACAAATCACTTTGTAGGTCCAGAACCATTTGTGGGACTCTCGCAGGGGACCATAATATCGGCCTTTAAAGCCTACGCCAAAACCAAACACCAACACGAGTGGAGGAATGAGGCTGGCTTAAGGCACTCTAAGCTCTTCATAGAAGGAGTGGACTCGGGCTGGACCAGAAAACTCTGGAAATCCAGTAGGAAGCAACTCAGAATTATATCTGGGGTGTTCACTGGTCACTTCGGGGTCAAGGATCTCTTGGCCAAGATGGGACTATCTGATAGTTTAGACTGTAGAATGTGTGGCGAGGAGGATGAGACTATGGAACACTTATTGTGTGAATGTTATGCCCTTGCCAGACAAAGAATGAACTACTTTGGTAACGGTTACCCGCAACCAAAGGAATTCAAGGTGCTCCCGGCGAACTGCATCATCCGCTTTGTGGAAATGATGGAGCAAGCCTGGGAGCAGGTATAAAGGAGAGGGCAAATGCACAAAAGATCCCACTGGGTCGAAGTGCATCCGAAAGGGCCCTCACCTAGATAGATAAGATAAGATAAGATCTATCTCTTCCCAGTATCTTTGGTATAGGTTACCTCATGTTGTATGTATATAATAATAATAATAATAATAACTTGCCTTAACTGGCTGTCCAGAGTGGAGTCGCAAGAGCTGTTGCTCGAGGGTAGATGTGGACACCTAAGTGGCGAGTTGGCTATATGTTTAAAGTCCAGTGCTACCTCTCTACCCCCCCAGCCTCTCTGACTGATGTTGCCCTTAGGCCATTTTTTAATGTCGCTATTAATAGGGGCCCATCTAGCAGTTGGCGAGTCACCGTCTGCCAGAGATAAAAAATGAGACAGTTTATTAGGCAGGCGTCCGATGTTTCACCCAATAGCCCAGCCATTAGTCCATCATTTTCATCCAATAACCCGTATTCTTTAGATTCCATCAACCAGCAATAGTCCCTATACACCCCAGCGGGTGCTGTCTCTGTGTGCGTCCCATGACACGGGCAGGGACAGCATTCGCCCGGTGTACTCCTTGCATTTCATTAAATTGTCAAAAGGGCCTCTACGTGTTGGCTCAGTTGGTACTTTGTAGGTACCTAGCCCCACGCACGCCTCCCAAAGGTCCGGGACATCATTGTCCCGTGAGCGGGAAAGACATAATAATAATAATAAATCTTTATTGTTCAAAAACATAAGTTTGTTACAACTGGAGCCTTGGAGACTGCGTTAGTTTACACTGTGTTGCAGCCCCCAGTGGTTGCCCGTAAACATGAACAGAAAGTTGTTAAGAACAACTGACTTAAGTACTTATAAAATATATTAAAAAGTGAAAAAGTAATAATATTTGGATTACTGTTAAGTTAGGCTATTGTTAGGTTAGGTTACTGTTACTTACATGATATTTAAAGAATACATATGTTAGGTCTGTATTAACTCAAACAATTTTTATTTTTATTTTTATTTTTGTTTTGGTGTGTGCGTGCGTGCGAGTGCGTGCGCGCGCGCGCGCGCATGCGTGTGTGTGTGTGTGTGTGTGTGTGTGTGTCAATTTTATTTTTATTACATAATTGAATAAATATGGTAGTTGTGGGTAATGGTGCGATTTGGATTCGGTCAACTGAGAGATCGGTGTCCCATATCACAAAGTATTATTTACTTAATAATATGTTTAACCCATTCCTTCTTAACATCAGCCTCTGAATGGTTTAATTAATTATGATTGGCCGTTAGTAAATTTTATACAATTTCGAATATTAAAGAAGGTTATTATATAAGTATACCCTAATTTAAGTGTATATTATTATTGGTATAAGTAGCAGTTTTTTTCAATCCCTACGGGACGTCATATCTTCTATGGTTACAGTCTTGTCTTCAGTGATACCCGCAAGATTAAAAGGAATTGATTGACGTATGATTCATTAAAATCGATTTTCGCGTTTGGTCTCTCGAGTGCCACAGAGGCAAACATACCTACATACTCGTAAACACATTATCCTTCTTTGCGTCGTGCAGTTGTATGAAAAGGAAAAATAAGATAAAAAAATCTCAACATATAACTACGCCGAACAGTATTTATACATATTATAAAATTAGTGACCAATCATCAATGCGAAAACTGTATATCCTCCATACGACATTAAAGTTACATAAAACACTAAAATGTAATCCAACTAGAAGACGTAAAAACACCGTTGCCTCACTTACAACATATAGATCTTTGTTTGCTAAGGCAGCATAAGACCCGTGCATTTATAATAAAATAAATGTTAAAATTAATATCTACCAACAAAAGAAATATAGTTGTAAGAGGTCTCTAACGAAATGGTTAAAGATGCTTAGTTATGAAGATACTGAACTGTTACTTAATCTTGTATTAATCTAAATTTAATTCTATAGACACCACTCAACTTTAGGGTCACGTCACTATGCCTGTGATACCTAATTCTTCTTTGTTTTTATTTTAAGTATTAAGTACTTACCTACATATAAGAAATAAACACCAACTGCTTTTTTATGGAGGAGCGGGTCTTCCTGACGCAGGTATGTTTTACCTACTAGGAAGACCCAACCTTATTTTCATTGTAACTAGCAATCTATAAAATAAATCATTTAATTATAATAATATTACAACGAGGTATTTTTTTTGTATCTTCGAGTAGCTCCTTGTTTATTAGTTTGTATATTTAAAAAAATCTGTTCTTTTTTCTTACTCGAATAGCGACTTTTATTTTTAAAGCAGTATACACCGTGGGCGTTAATAACCCGAAAGATTTTAACCACGCATTCCGGAGGTCATTAGGAGTAATAGTACATTGTTTAACAAGGGGCGTATGAGGAATATTGCAAACGAGAGTCTATCAGGAGCCCGACGCCGTAAGGCGGAGGGCGTTTGATGACTCGAGTTTGCAATATTCTTACGCCCGTGTTATACACAATGTTTTTCATCACATTTGTGAGGAAATAAATAACTACAAAAGACATACAACCGCACCAATCAAAAATTAACGAAATTGACAACTTTACATACAGATTTGCGAGTGGAGGGCGAGGGGGCGGGGCGTGGCGCCCCACGGCCTGCTAGATTTCTTTCAACCAATCACAGAGAAGAATTCTTGTGACGCGTGGCCAACTAGATTTGCCAACCAATTTGTTTGATTTGCTTTTAACCAATCAGATCACACACAAGCTCATTACTTCCCATGGGCCATTATTTCCCGCGGGAACAATTTAGGCCATTGTCTTTCTGTATACAGGCAAGGAATTACACCATTTATGAGCAAGTGTGATGAAAAAAATGTTATATGAATCCAATCCAAATTCAGCAAAAAAAAAATTTTTTTTTTCCGTATTTTTTTCGGTTTTTGTAAATAAAATTTGGATAAGTATCGCTTCCTGGATGGAAATAATCCCTTTTAATAAAATGGTAACAATTATTTCTCCAAAAAATAATGAATTTAGTGAGTGGTAGCTGTCACTTTGATGTATGTCAATAACGACTCGAAACTTGGCAACATCGGTAGTAACGTCTCCATCAAAAGAGCTTAATGCACTTTACTAATCACAATAAATAGTTTACATGAAAATGATAATATCTTCAAAACTAAGCAGGATTTGACTGGCGTTCAAATAAAAAATTTTGCGCCTACTGACCTAAGGAATGCGTGGTTAAAATATTTCGGGTTATTAACGCCCACGGTGTATTGTTTTAAAATACGAAATTGTCAACATTGCTAACACGTTTATTCGAACGATTACCTTCTACATCCAAACTAACTACCTAACAGATGTTTTATTGTTTAGTATAGATGTCATTTTTTGTCATTTATTGTCATAACTGTGTACATAAGATCTCAAGATCTCATGTCAGACATTGGAAGGTATCAAGAGTTTGCCGTTTTCGAGCGTACAATGTTATTGAACTTAGAATTAAACTTAATAATTTGTAGACCTATTTATAGGTACTTATACGAAATATTCATTTAGATTGTAAAAGCATTTATCTGCCAGCCATTTCTTCAGCTCCTTGTTAAACGTATTATTATCTAATGACTTAATATATACAGGTAAGTTATTAAAGATTTTGATTCCAGTAGCATAGGTTCTCTTGCTAATTATGTAACTAGAAGGCCTAGAAGGCCTTGGTTATATATGTACCTATAGATTTATAGGTACATATATAACCAAGGCAACGAACAACGACGACATTTGCACACAAACAAACGATAGCATCCGACGACCGCCTAGATTTAATTGGCCAATCAATTTTTTTTTAGCTCGTTGCCATGCCTAAGTCTTCTGGGAGCACTTTTTAGAATTGCGATTTTTTGAGTTGGGAAATGATTAAACAGAAGTTTATGTAAAAAATACTAACTTAAATATTAAATATTTAATACGAACTACGCATTAAGTATTACCTACGTATAATATCCTAATCATTTTAGGAATTCATGTTATAGTAATTTTCTACGAAACTCTCGAACCGTTGCTAACGGGAAAAAATAACAAAAGTTCAATATTTATTTTATTCTGTTGTTTAGTAGGTATTTGTTGTTATAGCAGCAACAGAAATACATCATCTGTGAAAATGTCAACTGTCTAATATATATCACGGTTCATGAGCCTGGTGACAGACGGACAGACAGACAGACGGACAGCGGAGTCTTAGTAATAGGGTACCGTTTTAACCTTTGGGTACGGAACCCTAAAAAATGACCCAACTGAAAATACGAGTAACATACGAGTACATAACCGCGGGATATACTAATTACATGTGATGACAACCAGTTGCAAGCTGCAACAGAATAGATAAAACATAATAATGTTCCATATCCCTCAAACCACCAGACATTACCACTTTAGTTGTCAGCACATCACTATATACTCGTAAGTACTCTTGCGTTTGCATAATCGCAACTATATAATGTATACACTCTAATGCAAGCCCAGTTTACTACAGTAGCGTCTGATATGGCACATTTACTACCTACATATGTTACACGGAAACATATTTCTCCCTCTTTGTTTTGTATATTATGTTAAATAATAGCGTTTATTTTTGTTGTTTATTTCATTTTCTCCTTATTAAGTTGTAAGAAAGGCATTTTGCTCAAAAATTTCAGTTGTGTCAGTTACGGCATTTTTGAAACAATTTTTATTTCGTTTGTTGCAAATAATTAGATTTTTATATAAATTCAACACAAAAAATTAATGTTACGTCTAAATTAACCAAACAATTAGCAATTATCACCTTTCAATCACTAGACAAGGACAAGTCGCGCCAAAAAGTTAAAGCTCATAAACACATACAAGATATAACATATAATAATATGAAAGTACGGACATTTTACACCCTTGCCAATATTAAATGTACAAGATTATAACTGTAAATTATATATATCGATTACCTTCAAATGAGACTGAGTAAGACAACAGCATGTTTGGCACAAGACCGCGTGCGATCTACCTGACGCGCGTTATGGCCGTCTCATTGTAAGTGTTCTAATTTAATCTATACTAATGCAGGGTGGGTAAATAACTAAGAATCGATACAATTAAATAAATAAACATTAAATACCAAACATTTTGGTATGAATGTATTCGTAAGACTTGGCAATTATGTAGGAAAATAAATATCTGCTAGTGCTAGTTTTCGCATTTCCGAGCGTGTATTTTTACAGCGACTTGAATTTTCCGCTTTTACTATGACAGGTTTATAGGCGTTGCAGTCTGAGTAAGCTAAGTTATGATCTTATGATCTGTGTTTAGCTGTTATAGTGTTACAGTTAAGTACCTCGTATATTTTTATTTGTTATAACTGAAGTAAAGAACATTTAAAAACAAACAAACTATGACAAGTTTATTAATATGTAAGCATGCACACTTGCTTTAGATAGAAATTAAATTAGTTTATAGACAGGTACTAATAGAGCACAAGCATAGCACTAAATAGGTTGGTGTCTGCGGGTAAGTATGAAGTACCTCGTGTAAATAACTGTTTTGGAGATAGAGTGTTAGCTAAACGTATACGCTAACCTACTAAATACCTTGCTTGAACCTATTTAATTCATTCATTCGAATGCCAAGTTTGTCATTCATATCCCTCAATGTTGTTTTAGTGGAGGCAGTTATGAAGTTTACCCAAATAAAAATTATTAAGCAATGATCTTCATTATATATATATATATATATATATATTCCTTGAGTAATGTGAGAGTAGTGAGTTGAGAGTGTGAGAGTAATGTGAGAGGCAATAAGACACGTGAGGCTAGTCGGGGAGGGTGGGGTACAAATATGGCCACAGATAGAGAGAGATTACGACACCACGAGGTGGGCTCGCCGCCCGTTCGGCGCTCCGCCGAGGTTTGAGAGAAACCATGTGCCTTTTGTCCACCATGCATTAAAGAATGCGTTGTTGGCATATGGTGGACAAACAAGTTTTTATTTTGAGCTGGTTCAGGATCGATGCATTGGTGCGCTTCGCAGTCCTCCGAGGTATTCTTAGCATCCGTCTCTATGTTGCGCATTCCATATCTATGTTGACCCTTATAAACACATTCTGTCTGAGCATATAATATACATTTATTGAATTATTATAATTAAATAAATGTATAATACTTTATGTTGGCGTGATATTTTAATTTGTATATGAAGCATATTCTAAGTATGCACTGTGCATGCTGGTCATAAAATCGGGCGGCGGTTTGTTTTTTTGCCAATAACTATCATACATTGGACACCAACTTTTTGTTAAATTTGTGAGATATATATTATACTTATATATGTTACCGTCAGATTATCAACACCGTCACTTTATAATCTAACTCGCGATATTATAAACTGACGTTAAATTGTGAACTGTCAAAACCGTTCACAAAATCAAAATCAATTATTTATTCTGCAAATAGGCCACAAGGGCACTTTTACATGTCAAATGGTATTCTACAATATATTATTAATAATCTTACACAATAATCATTTTAAAATTGCAGATTTTAACCAATTAGTACCTAAATGGTTAACAAACTAAATGTCACTAAATGAAAACTAAAAAAATCCAAAATTGTAAAATATTATCAAATACATCCGATATAAGGTCTGTATCAGAATTAACAATAATTTTATGATATTAATTTAGTACCCCTGAGATGTATAATGTCTCTGAGCATCCAAATACAATTAATAATTATTCTAATGTTCTTTTAGATATGTATACTGTCTCTAAGCGTTAAAACAGAAAAAAAGGATCATTAATGTAATATTGTCAGAGATGTACAGGGTCAATAACAATAAAACGTGTCAAGAACAGAATGATGTCTGTCGTCAAAATAATGATAATAACACTAGTATTTAGGTAGTTACTATGCCCTTGCAAGCATGAACAGACCGGACTCCACAAACAGCACCCGATCACGAGTATGACGCATATCTCAGCCATCGCCTCCCTCAACCATATGCTAGGGAAAGTGGCGACCCGATCAACGACGCCACCGTAAGCAAAGCCCTTTAAGCGAGCATGACATATTCAAGCCACACTGGACATTGATAATAGCAAAGATTAAAGCGACTTGTTCGGCGAGAAAAAACATTACGTGCTCTCATGTTACATAAAACGGAACAGCTATTTCCGGTACTTATAATAATTAAAAAGGTAATACGCTAAGACAATCATACTCCAAGGTATATTAATTCTAATATAATTTGACTGCTACTGGCTTAAAGGCATTTTTGTCGTTTATGAAATCGTTGACATTATAATACGCCTTGCTTAGCAAATAATTTTTTATATGAGACTTAAATTTACTTAACGGCAAATTAACAATTTCGGTAGGTATTTTATTGTAAAAACGTATACAGTTCCCCACGAACGACGTGCTAACCTTGCGAAGACGACTGTACTGCACTGCGATCTTGTGTTTACTTCTGGTGTTGTAGTCGTGGATATCACTGTTGAGTTTGAAGTCCTCAAATTGACGCATTATTTTTCGTTAGTTTATAAACTATCAATGACGGATCGTCAAATTGTGAACTGAATCAAATTGGTATGATTCGGAACGCACCATGTGTGCTGATTGGTTGAACGAATTATTGCTCTTGTATCAGCGTCAGAACATGATTGTTTTATTTTCGCCCAGACATTTTATTATTTCTGGGCGGTTTGCCCTTCGGGCAACGGAAGCTACCTAACTAACCTAACCTACCTAGTTTTTGTGTATACGGTCCGTAGCATGCTGATTTGATCTCAGTTGACAATTTGACGATTCGACATTGATAGTTTATCACAATTTTACGTCAGTTTATAATATCGCGAGTTAGATTATAAACTGACGGTGTTCACAATCTACCGGTGACATATACATACACAGTCATGTAGTTTATCATTCTAGACATGCATAAATATTTTTTATACTTACCTACTCGTCATTAATTTTTGAATGACAAAACATTACTTTTGAATTAAAATTACTGCATGTTTTTTATTATTATTTTAAAGTCTCAATTTTGCACAAGTTGACAACATACCTAATAATTATAATTATTAGGTTTATAATTTAAGTGTGTTTTTGTTAAATAAATAAATTTTATTTTTAATTTTATTTATTTATTAAATAAGTTCAGTTTCAGTCCGTGGAGATTTATGTATATGTGACAGTCCATGGCTATAGGGCCCTTATGGCAGGTATTGAGTGAAGCACAGATCATGAATCTACGTTAAATAAGCTATCTAATACAAAAAAAATCATGACCAGTACCATACTTTTTTTTTAAATACATTAAATTTACACATGGCAAAACTACACTTTTGAGAAATCGTCAAAAGAAGTTTGAAATAAATTTTAAGTATGTTCCCATCGGAAGTTACATAGATTATGATTAATTTTGTATCTCAAGGTGTTTTTCTTTGGAACTCAGTCATGTTTTTTATAATGTGACTTCCAGATCCTGAAAAAACAGCCTTTGGAAAGAGCAACACGCTCATACTCGTATGATCGAAATTAATAAAAATATTTTTTTCGGCTTTCCTTTAATATGTTGTAATCTGAACCATTTTATATAGTAAAACACTAATTGAACTTGCATTTAAGGATAGAAATAAAATCACATAGTTAACGAAATATCTTTATTTTAATTAAAATGTGATAATTATTATCAGTTACATCTTCCCTAGAACAATAACAAATTTGGTATAGTATGTTCTAAATTATATTTAATCAACTACAGGAGTATCACAAAAGTCTTATTATTATTCTACAAGTCACACTTTTTTATTTATATTCGATTAAAGTTACGTAAAAATCACAATTTGACTCCCATACATTTGGGAAAAGGGCCCTTATGACCAATCACAGACAAAACATATTGATAATTACAATATGGCACAATATTAACATAATTTATTTGCTAATCTTGTATCAAGACAGCATTCCGAAGAAAAAATGTTATTATAAATTTTCTTAAAATATTGAATAGTGATATTGAATAAGTAATTCTCATTTAAAGCTAACGTTAAATAATTCACATAGTACCTACCTATAGTGATCCCGAAAGAGAACATAATAATATCTGTACTGTTAACAGTCCGTTACCACTAAGGAACCATTCATATATCACGTAAGGACATTCTAGGCAGGGACTGCATAACCAAAAAATACCGGTATTCTATTTTAACGGTATGACGTCATATCGGTTGTCCAATAGCGGTTTCGGTAGCGGAACCTTTATATTTCGCAACCGAAATAATAAAAAACGGTACCTTTATTTTTTCCGGTACCGTAACCGCAATTTAAGGTACCGATATATCGACTTTGGCCTGGTGTTATTGCCAAACCGCCGGCAAAGGCTGTGCCGCTTTGTATTTTTGTCTTTAAATGTTTAGTAGCCAATGCTTCCTTTGTAGAGTGCCAGCTTGCTTACTTTTCTCGATAACCTTTATAATACCGGTATTATAAAGGTTACAGTATCGTTTAAAACTGATACCGCTAACCGTTATTTCAAAACGGTTACGGTACCGTTATGTTCGCGCGGCGCGCATAACCTTTATGATATAACGGTACGTAATGGAATACCGGTTTCATACCGGTATAACCGTAACCGAAATCAGTCCCTGGTTCTAGGTGATTTTTGATCCCCCTCGCCGTCCCGGGTAGGGGTGTGTATAAGGGGGGAGCGGGGTGTCAAAAATCACGGTCAGACCCCTCCCTTATTTCATATTCCAATTATTGTAAGTTGCTGGATTATGATTTTACGATACTTGGAATATGAAAAAATATACTTGTAAACAATTTTATCCGTTGAGCTTTGTAATTTTTGTATGCTATTTCCCATAAGGGCCCTTTTCTACTAAACTTTGAACTCAATTTTATTAAAGAAAGAGTTAACATACACAACTGACACCAAGGTACCTCTATTTGTATATTTTACTATTTCGCATAAAACAAAAAAATTATAATTTTGAAGGATTTTACAAAAACGCCAATATCTCCGTAACTAGAAACTACCATATGCCCTTTTTCTTATGGACGGTCACATATTTTATACTTAAATCGAACTATTTCCTCGTAGAAAAAATGATCTTGTTGCCTAGATGTTGAAGTATCATCTCCTTAAAGGAGCCGTAATTATGTAGCGATTTTACGAAATACTACGTTAACAAAGATGTAATAATAAGTCATAAAGGTACCTTTTGTACGGTCTTGACGATTCGGGAATAGATTGACCAATCACTGTCGTCGCAATGTGCCTTTTATTCGCTTGAATATTTCAATAACACCCGTCCTATTTCAATGATGAGATTTGCTTAAAAAACAACAGATATCAAAACGTGTAAAAGTATTTTAAGGCCTAGTACATCACAACTTACCATTTTTCATAAGTAATTTTTGATTTGTTAGATGTTGGTAACAGCAGTTTAGTAAATTCTGAAAAAAAGCAAAAACGATACTTGTCTGTTAAGTAATCCCACGAATAAATAAACCTTTTACTACAAATGTGCGTCAATATGGTATCATAAATGATATTCTTCAGTGTGTAACAAATGGTTTCAGCCTGACAGGCGGCATCCATAATTAATTTGGTTAGTAGGCGAAAACATACGCAGGCTGTGGTGCAGAATAATTGTATCATCTCATCCGCTGTTGTGGTTTTATTACTTGACAAACGGACTCAATAGGAGTTTTGTCTTACTTTTAGGAGTAATCGGAGCGATAATCTTACCATTCTTGTTAGCTATGAAGTAAAAATGACTTATACAAAGAATGCTTTAAGAGATTTTGTTGACACATGTCGTCAAAATGCGTTATAAACCAACGAAAAAAACGGAGGAGTATTTTTTTATGTATGATCACGCATAACTTTTTATAGAGTACCTATTTCGATTTTGATAATTATTTTTTTATTGGAAAGGCTATACTCCGAAGTTGGTCCCATATTAATTTGGAAAAAAAATCCAACATTAAGGGTAGGAAAAAAGGGGATGATTGATTTTTATAGGCAAACTTAGAGCAATTTAGCTACCGATTTGAAGTCGGTTAAAACCTTGTTTTTAAAGTAAATTATGTTGAACTCTAAAAATTGCTTGCTAAATCATCACTAGGATCTTCAATTAGAAGATGATTTTATATTGCACCATAAATCATTTGTTTTGTAAGCGTATGTACAGTCAAGTGCAAAAATATGTATCGATTTAATCCTCTCATAAATATGTACCGAATTCTTAATCCGCTGACATAAGAGCTTGGGACATGCATAAGTTCTATGCACCCATATTTTTACACTTGACTGTACGTAGCTTAAAATTAGATAACCAAAATTAAATTAAATGAAACGTGGCACAATACATATTTTGTCCCTATTTATCCGGATGGCGAAAAATATTTCTTGAATTTGTGTGCGCTTATCTATCTATATTGACTAGGTACATAGATTGTAGATAGTTGATATAGTTGTTTTGTGTTATTTTTTGTATTTCTTGTAACTTATCAGTTATTATAAACTGAGTTAGATAGGTACCTATCTAATTAGTACCTAATGCTGTACAACTATTCCCCATGAGTTTTTAGCTTATCTATTAAATTAACTTCTTCTAAATTCGATTTAGAATCACAAGCGGCTTTGAATAAATTATCAAGTAGCCCACCAAAGATAAAATGTAATGTAAAAACTTTATTCCATTTCAACAGATATTGTTTCTATAAAAAGGGTAAAACTCAAGCAGACGTTTTGGGTTGGCCAAAACGATAAAAAAGTAAAAATGAGTAATTTAACTTTTGCCATTTCGTGATATGTTGCTTCTGTTGAACGTCATAATAATGTACATAGGTACTTAGTTACCTTAGAATGATTATTTAAATTATAACCGCTTGGTGAAAGTAATCCCTTACCCAGGCCTACCGAGCTTGAATACTGATTATGGTAGATAAAAGCGAGGAAAAAGTATAATTTCTTGTTTTATTCTCATTATTTAAAAAATAAACCCTTTCCACATAAGCACAATTATTTAGGGTAAGCTACGTCTTCGTCTTTACAATATATTTTTGGCATAATTAAACTAAAATATAAGTAGGTAACAATGTACTGTTGTATATTACTTCTTGATTAATTATCTTTGCAATGGAAAATTCCACAAAAGACTATAAAATACTTACAGTAAAATGTGGCTAATTGGGACAATTTTTTGACTAAAACATCAGTAAATCCATGATTTATGTGTTAATCAAATATGTAATATGTTTAATAGATAAAACGCATAATGCTCAACTATTCTATATACTGCACGTGTCATAATTGTTAATACAGGATGAGTAATATTTTTTTAAAGAGGTACCTTTAAAAAAATATTACTCATTACATTTAGGGAGAAATTTGCTCTTTTGAATTTAGTGTAGTCAGGTGTCCATCGGTTACGCATACTTACACATTTAACCTTTCAAATATCTAGCAAACGCAACGTTGTCGCTTCGTGCACCCAAGCGCGATAGATGCTTGAGCGCAAGTGCGCCCCGCTCCCCAGTCGGAGCAGCGCCCGCGTCCGCAACGGATGTGTGAGAACCGAAATATCGAAAATCGTGTAAGAATTTTGAAAATAAACATTAGGTAGTTTTCATTTCACAACTTTTGTGTAAGTGTAAGACAACTTTTCATATATTTGCTGCCTAGATACATCCATTGTGCTTCTTTTAGTGTATGTATTTGGTCTCAAGTGCTAATATTTTAAAAGCAAAGTCAACCGAACGGCGCCAAGAGGGGTTGTCTGACAGTTAACCAAAATTTCTTGTCCAACATTTAGCCAAGGTTTAGCCATAATATTTAATTTTAAAATCGCATATCGTGTAATACATTCTGTTCTAAGTATTAAGACTGAGTATTACAGATAACTAGGGTTGTGAATTTATTTCCTCTTTGTTAATTACACAGTAAGATGACCTAAGTTAAGTTAGACACTTATAAAATTTAATCCTGATTTGTGTGACCTACTACAAAAATGTTGTTTTTTAAGCAAACATATGTTTTGTAATTTTTCATGGCATTTCATGTTCTTGTAATGAATAATTTTTTTTTAATAATATTTGGAGTTATTATTTTGAAAGAAATAAAATTATATAAAGTAGTGATTAAATGTGTACAGTATGGGTAAGTCTGGCACCCCCCCCCCCCCCCTGGTTAAGTGTCCACTGGTATGGACACAATTAACCAAATCTCATATTAAAAAAAAAAGAAAATTGTGTAAAAATTACAAGGAAATCGTACATTTCCTTAATGCAAATATGTAGCCGACTAACCTACCTATACATTATTACAAACAATAATACAGAATACAGCCTGTATTTTTAATATTACCTCAAATTTTAACCATACGTAGCTTTTAGTACTATGAACCGATTATGTAAGAAAATTGTAAGTTAGTCTTAACTACCAAAGCGTAATTCATTCATGAAAATTTATCGAGCAGCAATGTAATGCTTACACTCATTTGACACATGGAAGAGGCGGGTTACTTGTGACAGTTGTGAAGTCACATCAGTAAGACAATGTAGTAATACATTGCGTGCTGAATTATTTAATATGGAAAAAAAAGTAAGTAGTTAAGAAAATTTTTTTTGCAATATCGGTTCATAGCCCTAATAAGTAATTCATAGCCATAAGCCCTCTGGTTACAATTTGAGGTAATATTAAAATTACACGCTGTATATTTCAATTGAACAATTCAGAGATATGGTCTTTAGAACAAAAGGTGGTTAACTGATGGACACCTGACCCAGAGACTGACGCCAAACATACTGTTAAGCCTGCTACACATGTTAACGATATATCGTAGCGATTTCAGACTGTGCAGATAAATCGAACGTTCCTAGTGTCTCCACACGCCTCCGATATCGGCGCGATCGTCATTTCTCCTCAGACGCTCACGCAAGAAACACGTTATGGAAGATGGTGACACGCTTGCGATATTAGGCCTTGTTATGTGTTTAAAGAACAAAAAGGCGCGGAGTGTGTGGTGCAAAGACTGGCTCATGAAAACGAAGCGATTTTCTCATACCTACTTATTAAATGAGTCGAAATTTTCTCCGAAAGATTGGCATAATTCCTTGAGTTTCGCTTCTGTAGCTCTCTATGAACTCCTGCGTTTGTTCGCGGGGACCTCTTTTTTTCTTCCGACATGTTTCACAAAGAGCGATCCGCACGCACGTGCGCACACAAGCGAGTTCCGCGGAGTACTGCCGAAATGATCGTATCGATCGCCATCCACACGTGACGATAAAACTGCGCAAACGCAATCGACAACGATGTATCTAATAGAAATTGCAACTGCCACCGATCAACGATAATCTGCAACTATTTGTCATATACACGATCGATAAATCTGCCCAAATCGGTCTGCACAGATTAATCGCTACGATATATCGTTACATGTGTACCAGGCATTAGTGAAAATTACATTTTCTTGCAAAACGTAAAGAAAAGGTGTCATTTTTATTAATTACTGGCTGTTTAGTTTGTAATAAGTAATAGTTTCATAAATATGATAATTCATAGTCATTTATATGACGAGGGACTGCCAGCCTAGGGCAGTCCCTAGGCTCGGGCTTGTCAGTACTAATGAAGACAAAATTGCACGTAGTTTAATATAATAATATACTTTTCAAAACAAAGTTTTAACCGACTTCAAATCAGTAGCCAAATTGCTTCAAGTTAGCCTATAAAATTTGAAGAGTTCTCTCGATTTCTCCAGGATCCCATCATCAGAACTGGATTTTGGTGACAACGGGAATCTGGAAGTATATGCTTCCAAACACAGAAAACATTTTTCAAATCGGTTCATAAATTACCGAGTTATCGCGTAACAAACACACATAAAAAAGAAGTCGCTTCTTTTTTGAAGTCGGTTAAAAATCTATCCAAAACTTAAAGATGACTCAAACAACATAGCCGACCAAGCACATTGTATTTATTTATTTTATTTAGGAGAACCAACAGCTATATACACACAATAATCATTGACAGTAGATACAAAGAGCCAATTATAGGAACTCACAGGTATACAACACATATATACAATAAGTAACAATATTAATTACTTATTTACTTTATAATAAATAACTAATTTAGGGACTGACAAAGTGACTGATTCAACTCATGTTTTCAGGCCCCAGGTGGCAACCGCACTAACAACAAACCTACCGACATGGAACGACTTAGTATCAGCGGCTACCTTCATGACGATACTGTTCAATGTGTATGTTTAAAAGCGCTATACTGGCTCGAGTTCCGCTTAATTTAGAATTTCGTATGATTCATATGATTTACTAGACGAGGTAAAAGTTTGAAACCTCCATCGCCTATCAAAAAGTGTGGAAAATAAATATTGGTTCCAGGTAGATTGCTATCATTGGAAAATGGATATGTTCCTCTTAAGGTTGTATACCTAATGTAGATTTATATTGGCTGCTAACAGTTTTCTTTATGAGAAAAATTATGACTTATTTATATTATTGTGTGATTATAATGTTTTAATATAATAAATATCGATTCACGGAACAACCTTTCGTCTTCATGAACAGTTCCATTCTCAATCTGCTTGCCAATGTTAGATTTTGAAAATATGATCACGTTCTTTTCCATATGATCCAATATCAACACATACAAAATTACAATCAGCGTCAACTACCGCCAACAGGACTATAGAACAAAAATGCTTATAGTTGTAGTAGAAAGATTTAGAATTGGGAGGGCATCTTACTCGACAGTGCTCGTCGATCGCACCGGCAGTATTAGGAAAATTCAATTTTTCTAAAAACTGTTTGGCAACTATTTGTAGCTTTTCTTTTGTTCATTCTGGTAAATAAATTGGTAGGAAACTATCGCCAATAGGGAAACATTAAGCAAAACTCTTTGTAGGTGGCGACACTAGCAGCGTTGACATTGTATCTCGTTCCCACTTGCGGTATTGTCTATGCAAGCATCCTTGTCACTCATCTGACAATCAATTGTGCATGTGTGTGTGTATCCCTATATTCCTATACTATGGCTAGGGCCTGATGTTATTTATCGCTTACACTTTTTGATTCGAAATAATGTGATAAAAATTAAAGTTATTTAAAATTAAATTGTAAAGATAAAGTTAGTAATGTAATAATAAATGTGTATAAGATAAGGCCTCCTAAATAATACGAATTGAGTGAAATAATTATATTTTAGAATAAGATTATAGTAAAACGTTAACTAAAGGGAGATGCTTCATAGCTAGGGCCTGATATTTGGGGTACAAACGGGCGATTTTAAAAATGTAAAATCAATGCTATGTTCACCAAAGTGGGTGACCAAATTAAATGAACTTTATAATATCACTTAGTAATCAGACATATAAAATAAGATTATTGTAAATGTGTGAATTTTGCTGCTACACCCAAGTTAACCAAATTTCGGAGGACCGCCCATACTATTTGTTAAGCCATTAATTAGTCAAAATACATCATCCAACTGCTAGCACGAAAGTAGGTTAGGTTAAGTTAGAACTGCGACCCTTACAGAACCGAACAGCTACCTACCAGAAATGTAGGTTAGGTTAGATTATAATTTACTTTGAAAACAAAGTTTTAACCGACGAAAAATCAATCATCCCCTATTTTCCTACCCTTAGGGTTAGTTTTTATTTCCAAATTTATATGGGACCAACTTCGGGGTATACCCTTTCCAATAAAAAAAGAAGTATCAAAATCGAAATACTCTGTAAAAAGTTATGCGTGGTCATACATAAAAAAAAATATAAAATATACGCGTCGACTTGAGAACCTCCTCCGTTTTTTTCGTCGGTTGAAAACTGCGGATTATTTTTTAATTTAGGAAGTTAATTTTGGCTAATCGAAATAGTTTATTCTCTAACACCGTTAAATAGGGACTGGGGATGGAGATGGAAAGTTATACGTATTTGAAAAAATAACAATTTACAATGCCAGACTTCTATTTATATTTAATTTAGATTTAGCAATTCAAACTTACTATCTCATCGCACTGTTACCTTTTACGTTTACTCCCTGAACGGATTTAGATGAAAATTAGCGTAGAGATAATTTAAGACCCTTGGAATGATATAGGATAGTTTTTATGTCGGAAATCATCCCTTAATATGGTAGAAGTTTGTTTAGGACAACGATTATTAGGGCATTTTCAATAATTCGTGTACGCAATTAGCGTGAGTTGTTGAACAAAAATTAACTCAGTGTCCGTTTTGTGACGACAATGAAGTAGGTATTCAATTTGTATAAAAATTAACTTTTTCTTTTCAATTTATAAATCATATGCATATACTCGTCATTTAAATGTGAAACTAGTTCATTTTCACATCATTTGTATGCTTAACTTTCGTCACAAAACTGACACTGACTTAATTTTTATTTAGCTCACGCTAATTGGGTACACGTGTGACTGAAAATGCCCATTAAGCTTGCACGTAAAATAATTAAATAGCAATATTTTTTTCTAAAGTTCTGCACGTACGAAGTTGCGGGCAATAGCTAGTTAATTAATAAAACTCGGTTTTCATAAGTATTTTTAACTATTTAACCGTCGTTATAGTAATTTGTAAATCTAAGCTTAAATTACGGTAATGAATTACACATTCCAAATATTAGTTTCTTCATTCCTATCGACATCGACCGGACTTAGCAATGAAGACGTCCTGAAAGACCGATTGAGAGAGTATTAAGCTTGATCGATGTTACTTGTCGTTACTTGCTCTGACAAATTGTCTTGGAGAGTTTAAGGGAATCTTAAAGCGAGTGATTGCCTAAGATTGGCAGCATTTTAAACCAACGAATGTTTATGCCAGTCATAAGGATTACTTTACCGTCTGTTACCTTCCTCAATATATTTAAATGATTTATTTTACCGTCTTAGTATGTTATACAAGTTATACAACGTCTTTAACGTACTTGTCTTCCGAGCCGTTTTTACAGGTTTTTTTTTATCTTTAACTTGTTTGTATGTAAATATGTGTTAAATTTGCAATCCATTTTTGAGCTACGTTTACAAACGAAGTTAATATGCACTTAAATGAGAAGAAACATGTTATTGTTGTATTTATTGATTTTAGTAAAGCTTTTGACTCACTTAAATATAATACCTTATACTCCAAACTCCTGCAAAATGGTATACAGGGCCCACTACTAGAATTTATAAAAAACTACCACACCAACCGTTTCACATCTGTCAAAATTAATAATACCTATAGTGATAGGATTCCTACAGAACAAGGTACAGCTCAAGGATCAAATTTCGCACCTACCGAATATCTTTTGTACGTTAACGACATGTGCAATATATTCAGTGGTGGGTCTGTATACCAATTTGCGGACGATACCTGTCTCGTGGCCACCCATGCCGATATCACGGCTGCAGAAACCATCCTACAAGGTAACTTTAACCGGCTGTGTGCATGGGCCCACGACGTAGGCCTAGTCATTAACTATGACAAAACCAAGGTCATGCATATCCACTCTGCATATAAAAAAAGTCTCATCACACCTAAAATAATAGCGCATAGCCATGAGTGCATGCATCAAAAAACTACGCGTACGTGTGAATGTGTACACCTGGAAATAGTGGATAAGCATACATACCTCGGTTTGGTCATAGATAATACATTCAATTGGGGTCCCCACATTAGTCATATTTGTAACAAACTACGATCCATCTTATGCAAACTATCACTTCTAAAATATAAATTACCATTTAATACTCTCAGAATGTTGTACATGTCACTAGCCGAATCCATTGTTAGTTACAGCCTTAGTAGCTATGGCAGAACCTATAAAACTTACCTGGACAATATCTATAAGCTACAATTAAGAATGATAAAAACTATTGTACCTAATTCTATTAGAAATAAGCATAAAAACGACGATAATTATCTATTTCGATACTGTAAAATTATAAATGTATATGATAAATTTAAGATGATGCTAATCTGTGATGAAATTTCAAATTTACCCAACCTTCAAAAACGTTATAGGCCACAAAACTTGAGAAACATAAGTACCTTACCCAAATACGTATTGCCACCGTATAACAATGCATACGGAAAAAGAATGTGGGAGTATTTGTTACCTTACATATTAAACGAATGGCCAAATGATGTTTTCCAGAAACTTATTCATAATACTCACAAAATAAAAATCATCACAAAAAATATGTACTTGCCAACTACCGATGCGCGCACGAGCGTAGCACAAATTATGTAAAACTACCCTTTTCTTAGCTATCAATTGTAAACGAGCGACAACGGCGACAGATAAACCGTACGCGGTTTTCGTTCGCTGTTCAAATAATGTGTAAATAGTTTATAAGTATTTTGGATAAATAAAAAAAAAAAAAAAAAAAAAAAGCTGAAATTTGGTATACTTAAGTATTTATGTATGTTTGGTGACAATGCAATACTTTGTCACCATTTAGCTGATTTGATGCTGGAGCCGGAAGATGACCACTGGAACTCTATGATGGAAAGTGCTATGATAGTAGATAATGTTGTATTAATAAATATACTCGTACCACATTTAAAAGCAGATATTTAATATATTCAGGTAAAAGACAATAAAGGCATTCATGTTTTTACGTTGCTAACCATAAGATCGTGACATCGTTATAAAACCCATTACAGGAGGCTAGGTATACAATAAGGCCTGTTATACAACATTACTCTCCTGATGGCGAGGGTCTCATGATGGAGCCGGAAGATGGCCACTGGAACTCCATGACGGAAAATGCTATGATAGTCGAACTTGGGCTTGTTTGTTTTGTTATCGTCAGCACTTATTATTTTACACGATGACGAGGGTCTCATGTTGGAGACGGAAGATGGCCACTGGAACTCTATGACGGAAAATGGTATGATAGTCGAACTTGGGCTCGTTTGTTTTGTTATCGTCATCATTTATTATTTTACACGATGACGAGGGTCTCATGTTGGAGACGGAAGATGGCCACTGGAACTCTTTGACGGAAAATGCTATGATAGTCGAACTTGGGCTCATTTGTTTTGTTATCGTCATCACTTATTATTTTACACGATGACGAGGGTCTCATGTTGGAGACGGAAGATGGCCACTGGAACTCCATGACGGAAAATGCTATGATAGTCGAACTTGGGCTCGTTTGTTTTGTTATCGTCATCACTTATTATTTTACACGATGACGAGGGTCTCATGTTGGAGACGGAAGATGGCCACTGGAACTCTATGACGGAAAATGGTATGATAGTCGAACTTGGGCTCGTTTGTTTTGTTATCGTCATCACTTATTATTTTACACGATGACGAGGGTCTCATGTTGGAGACGGAAGATGGCCACTGGAACTCTTTGACGGAAAATGCTATGATAGTCGAACTTGGGCTCGTTTGTTTTGTTATCGTCATCACTTATTATTTTACACGATGACGAGGGTCTCATGTTGGAGACGGAAGATGGCCACTGGAACTCTATGACGGAAAATGGTATGATAGTCGAACTTGGGCTCGTTTGTTTTGTTATCGTCATCACTTATTATTTTACACGATGACGAGGGTCTCATGTTGGAGACGGAAGATGGCCACTGGAACTCTATGACGGAAAATGGTATGATAGTCGAACTTGGGCTCGTTTGTTTTGTTATCGTCAGCACTTATTATTTTACCTGTACACATGATGGCGAGGGTCTCACGACGGAGCCGAAAAATTGAACTCGAACTCCCTAACCTAGAAAGTGCTAAGACAGTCAAATGTTGCCCGTTTTTACAGGTTTTTGCACTGTTTGTGTGTAAATATAAATAATTATTTACGGACAATCTTACACAAATCGACCTAGTCCCAAACTAAGCAAAGCTTGTAATTCACTCACGCACAAATTGCTGGAGCACGAAGTAAGCTGAAATTTTGGGTACTAGTATAGTTTGGATGACAATTAAATATTATGGTACCATCGAGCTGATCTGATGATGGAGACAGAAGATGGCCATGGGAATTCAGTACTTAACCGACATAACCCCGTTAAGTTTGGGTTCATTAGAATCGTCTCAATGAGTAGTGATGATGGTATACAGAAAAGTAACAGACGGCAATAAAAGCTTGTACCAAAAATGAAATTTTTGACAGAAACTTATTCATGAATTACTTAGCGACGAAGAGCGATTTTATATTTATTTTCGTATGTTCGTATGATTCTACAAAATGTAATATCGAAAAGCAAAATACTAACTGGAGGAAGTCTATTACAGCAAAAGAAAGGCTGGCTGTATTTATTAAGGTAAGTATTTATTTAATTATTAATGCTAATCATATAATAATCTCCTTACTCTAACCAATTCAATCAGTTTTTTTGGATTAGCAACTTCAGACATCGCGGAGAACGCGGCGTTCTCTGTCTCGGCGGCAAAAGAACTCTAGAACGCGGAGTTCCACTTTGACCGCCGCGGTCTGACTGCCTGCTGTGTGCGTTATCGTACCGGACTCAATACATTCGTAAGAACGCAGAACTCTGAACGCGGAACTCGGAACTCCAGACAGCTCTCTGTGTGCGCGGGCTCTAAAGGTTTCAAATAAACATCTTTCTGGAGCCAAGCCAACCTTACCTGCTCGTGATGCAATGCATCCTCCTCCGTATGTCAATGGCATTATAAATGCCAATAATAAAATGTTATAAAAAGTGAACATTATGGCAAAGGTGTAAAATGAATATTTATCAAATATTGTAAATGGCGTACATTATAATAAAAAAAGTGTAATGCATAAGCATTATAATATAATATAGAACAGTGTAAATAGTGTAAATTATTGCGAACAAGCGAAAAACTTGGGAGTACCTTGACAAACAAATACCAAAATACGTAAATAAATTATGATTTAAGACTAAAAAGTAAAAAATAATATGGTTTGAAAAAATATATTTTTAAAAAACAAGCTCTAAAAAGTAAAAAATGTCTGATATAGAAGTTACTGTACTTCAGTGACTCAAGCTTTTAAATCTTTATTACAATTTTATTACAACTTTATTACAACCACGTACGATGTCCCTCCATCCAACGCGGTCAAGGGCCAAGTGTTTAAATGCCACTAAAATATAAACTATTTTTTACTATATGCAGTTCACATTTTTTAATCGATTACATTAGTGAACATGTGTTTAAAAGTTTTCGTGATGAACATGTTATTGAAGTGATTTTTGGCTACGTACTAGATATTATAAAGCAATTAGGTTTGTAGCGGCTCGGAAAAAATCATCTCTTACGGTGTCGTCGTCGATGGTTATTTCAGGGATGGTATAATCATCAACATCATTGTAAAAGCACTTGCACCTCCGCAGTGGCTAGTAGTTCTATTTGTAACCGACTTCAAAAAAGGAAGGAGGTTATCAATTCGTCAGAATATTTTTATGTATGTTCACCTATTACTATAAGACGCCTGGACCGATGTGGAAAACTCATTTTTTATTTGAAAATGTATGCTTCCCAGGTGGTCCCATGGTGGGATCCTGGAGAAATCGACTCGGAACTCTTCGAATTTTAAAGGCAAACATGTAGCATTTTGGGTACTGATTTGAAGGCGGTTAGAACTTTGTTTTTAAAGTAAATTATTAATTTAGAACATTAACCGAACTGGAAAAGAAAATGACTATTGTTACCACTCAATGTGTACGATCCAAGCATCGCACATTTCACGTGTCAGCGTTGAATATAATGAAATGAAGTTGTATTAATTGCTGTATCGGCGATTACGCCACTTATGAATCAGTCTACGTGTATACGTGGCTCCTAGCTAGAACCTATACATTTACCTTGGTTATCAATAAAATCATTCAACTACATCAGTATTTCCATCAAGTCTACAATCAACTATCAAGAATCAAATCATCTCAGTTGTACAACCCGCACACAATGTATCTAATGTAATGATCGGATTGATCATTTCCAGTATTCGTAGTATTGCTGGACTAATAAGTGTCAGGGTTAATTATTATGTTCCTGCAAATATTAAAATAGTTTAAATTATTTATTTGTTCAAACCATTATCCAAGCGCGGCCGCGGCGTTTTTGATGGCATCATTACAGGGGAAACAGAATCCTTAGTGATGTCTCCCGGTAGTTTTGAAATCCAGGGTACATGCCTAACAACATACTAAAATATGGCGCTGGTATTTGAAAGTGAAGTATTTTCCCCTAACAACATGCACTAGACTACCTGCAGAGTGTTGTGGGAAATTATGCGCTGAATTTCTTCGCAAATTATCATCCTCCTAGCGTTATTCCCGGTTGTGCCCCTAAAGAAACCCGGGGTCCGCTTTGACACCTAATATAACCCCAATGAAAAAAATCCATTGGGGATGAATCTGGGCTTCCAGGTGGCCAGTTTATGTTACCTCTTTTACAAATCAGTTTTTCACCGAAATTTTTCCGGACTGCTCCAATAGCGTCGTTGGAGGTGTGACAAGTTGCCCCATATTGCTGAAACCAAGTTCGTTTGATGTAGCGCCCTTAAAGCTTTGTAGCGCTGGAGCAAAAACATTTCAGTTTAAAGTCATTCTGGATACCTTCAGGACAGTAGACCGCTTCCGAGTTGAGAGACCAGGTTGACCTTGAACAGACGCTCAGACACGCTCTAAGTTTTCCAGGGTCACGTGACGTCCATGGCCAGCCTGACCGTGGTAAATTTAGTGTCGAACCCATAGTCTCGAACTTCTGAACCCATGTTTTTATTACTTGAACTGTCGGGGCAAAATTATTGTTATGTATGTTGTAATAGGCATCCTAGGATGCCTCTGCATGTTAAAATTTATAACGTAGTGTTTCTAAATGGATAGTGAAACCATCGAATTAGTGTAGTAAAGTATAAATTATAATTAAAATCTTTAAAAGATATGGGCCTTGAAAGTTTAAATAATAATTGCATTTTTTTTATTCGCTTAGAGTAAATTTAACACTACCAATAGAGTCCTTATACTTCTATAGAAACAAAATTGTGCGACAACAATGTATCTAAGTAAACGCAGTATTTCGCGACCGAAACAGCAATTTACTTGATTTTCCATACAACAATTAGTACCTACAAATAACAGTTGTGACCTGTGTGTCAATTAGTATGAAGCGTTTAAACTGCCGCTAGCGAGGTCAATCTTCGTCTCAATTTTTTTAGTATTTACGTAATTTAATTGTACTTGCTCCCATACAAACATTTGATCCTCTGCAAAAACTGGTTCGAATGGCATCTATTGTAATGAACAATCGTGGTTTCGGTAATAATCGCGTAGGGTAACTTGTCCATCAATGAAACACCAAAATTTCAAAACATCTTACGTGTCTGATATTTTGCACTAAGATAGGCAATTTAATTAGTTATCACGTCTTATTAAAAAAAATACGCTACTTTTACAGTTCCTGTATAAAAATAATTTATAAGAAAAATGAGTTTTGTTTCAGTGCGTCCATATACATGTATTTAATGAAAAACCTGAATTTCTACAATGAAACAATCTACACTGAAAATGTTTTATTAGTATCGACATTTGTTTGCATTTAATCGAGTTTTACATAGTTGTTATTAATGGGTCATTTTATAAAATGTTCCACATCGCTGCGTCATTGTTGCACACACATTGTTTCATTGTTTGCTGTGTCATTGTGAACCACAGAACAAGTAAATACTATAGAAACGGCAATGGGCGGGGTACGTGTAGCCGATGTTATGAGTTGTCTGTTGACCGTGGGTGACGATTTTTGCCGTATTAAAAATAAAAACGTGCCGCGTTCTGCAATTAAGTCGTGCCGACAGGCAAGCCAGGACCCAAAAATTCCTCCGGGAGCGATTTTCTATCACCGGTAAGCACTAAAATAACAGTTTTTTGAATAAATACGCAATCGATTATGAAATTCAACATTGCTTTGCATTGCTTGCTAGCTAAAGCCGCAGATTAGGGACTACCGTAATGAAGCAGCAATGTATCGCGTTATTCGCGTTTGACATTTTAACGGGGCGATTGTCAGTATGACTAGAGTGGTACCATGCTTAGTGTATGTGCTTATCGATAAACTCACTAATTTAAAATTTACAAAGACAAAAATTATCTAATAATATAAATATTCTTCATCTTCTTCTTCGTGTAAAGGGATCCAATAATTTAAACTATACTTTATTTTGCCAATATTTTGCCACCTCTATATAAATATTAAATCGTTTATTTCTTAAAAGGACACATTAAATGGTTACATAATAAATCTACTGCCAGACTGCATGACAGTTGGTTGGCAGTTCGTTCTGCTCTTAATACATATTTGTGGTTCTGTTTTTGTCCAAGCCAATGTTCAGTAATACATAAAACTTGAGTGTCATCATTGTCTACAAATAAGCCTCTTTATAGTACCTTGCTGGAAAAACCCTAAATATTCTGATGAAAAATATTAATACTCAAATCGACTAGTAGACCCAGTTGAGCTATTGGCTCTTACATCTGGTGCTATGTTAAAAGCTAGTAGACCCACTAAAGACAAGAAGTATTTCTTTGTCAAAAATGTTTTCCCTGATGTTAGCGTGAAGCGCGTTATGAATTTATTTATGTCAAATAAATTATATTTGTCATTGAAACAAATCACACGGTACATCAAGGAATTCAAATGTGCAATTTTATTATTATAATGATATGTCATACCTACTCTGTGAGTCCTTAGTATCCTTGTAAATATTAAAATTAATTTAATACTTGTACAGTCAAGGAATTTAATTTCCAACCCACCTAAGGTTCAATATCGTATAGCAAACCGTCACCATAAGAGCTCTAGCTAGAGTACGGCGGCGTTACTTTGACATATCGCATGCATTGTGTTTTGTTAGTAACTAGGCAACTGATTAACTACGTTGATATGGTGAACTGTGGTGAACTGAACTTTTGAACGTGTTATATCGTGAATCCCTATTCTTTCCTGGTGTAACTCCACTATTTGAGCTCTTAATAGTTTACGGTTAGCGGAAAGCATTTTATTTTTCGAATGAATACTTAACGTGAAATGTATTTTACAAGTGTCTCGATTGACACTGACACATGACAAATGTAGAATAAAAGCTAATGTGAACTTTTCGCAAAGAGGTTATCTGTAAAGTGAAGTGACAAATAATACGTATTGACATTTCAATACTATTACAAAATAGAAATTTCGACCTTCTTGCATTGCGAATGTCTAACGACATTTTAAAGAAATGGGTAGGGAATTAAGTTAGTAAGTAAAAAGTGTTAGCATGTTTTCGTTAGCTATACGATTTCTCTGACAGTTGCTTTCAGCACCATCGCCATTTAGAGCGTTTGCGAACTGCGTGTATGAGGTCGCATACAACATCAAAATTTCGTTAATACTTACCCGATTTCTTCGGACGTAATTTCTCGAAAATAGCACTATACTGCTACTTCGGACTGATATTTAATCAGGTTCGGATCGGCCGCAGTACGCAAACGCTCTTACTCTAAGAAATAAGGGCATTAAACATTGATTTAACTATATACACACATATACGATATCCTATATAAACGATATATCGTTACCAAGAATATAAAATTTCGATAATTATGATCTTAGTCTCACCTCTATTTTGTATTCCAAATTTTCAAATAGGTGTATCACAATAGAGTGTCATAGTAACCTAAGACCTTTGGTTTTAAACATAATCAAGCGTCAACTTCATTTGAACAGGGCCTCAATTTTGCAAGCAAAAAGTAAATGTCAATTTCCGTCAAAAGTACGTCACGCTCACACACGTTTAGTTATGCTCTAATGCAAGAAGGAGAGCAGGTATCAATACTATTCTCATATCATTTCCATATTTGAAAACCCCTTTCGAAATTGGCTCCTATATTGATAAAGAATAGACTAACGTGACATTTTTTTAGCATTGGAAATTAGACCGCAAGTAATACAGTTTTGAGTTACTTTTCGTCCTAAAATTACAACTGGTGAAATCGTAATGGAATTAAAAGCTTTAACCAATTAGAAGCGTTTTGCAGTAGTGTTTACATGTACAAATTCAGTTTTGATTGTGTTGGGCTGGCTACGCAGGATTCCGAAGTAACTAGCTAACACGCCGCTTCCATCTTATTTAAGTATTCCGTGTTGTGAACAAACTAGGTTTTTTTTTTTATTATCAATGAAAAATGCCACAAAAAGTGAAGCATTTTTATCAACATACAGCTCCATAGACGCTTTGGGATGTACAGAAGGCAATGGAATATTAAAAAATACGAAATCAATTTCTATAATTTTGTCAAAAAATAAAACAAATATTAGTATATTTTTTACTTTTTGTGTCAAATTTTGAAAATTGTTTGTTGTGACTTTTCCTTCCACATGTCGTGTCCACATACAGCGCCTGTAATACGGGTTTCCTCAGGTCGTCCTATTGTGCTATACAGGACTATCTAGCAACATCAGGTTTTGGAAATGTGCACCAAAGTTTCAATGTTGGACAGTTGACTCTACACAAAATGCACGTTGTTCTCTGGTAAACAACGCTATGGTACTAAATACATTCCAACAGGCCTCCCTAGCTTTTGACATACCCCGCACTCCGCCCTCCCGCTCAAAACGTCGTAGCGGCCAACTCAAATGTCAATTTATTTATGGTCCACCCTGTAGAACAAGAATATTTAACATATAAATAATGCAGATCAAAATACTTTTCCGGGGGATTGAAAAAAATTTGAAGTTCCTTGGACGGAGTTATTGATTGAAAAGGATATTACGAAGAAAATTAAGAATATGTGTTTTTATAATTTTTTCCTTAAAGTCACTGAGTTTTACAAGCTGCCCTCGTATTGGTGATCATATGAATGGAGTCGGATAAGTGTATACAAATATTACTAGTTACATGCTGATGATGCCCTTCCGGACGCATAGTCGACGGTGACATCCTGGCAATTTTTCTCTTAAAGACAAATGTATTTGCGTGCATGGGCGCGAGAGTGACTTGCAAAGACAAACTTGGTTTTGAAGCTTCGGTGACACAAAAAACAGTTACATACGAAGTAACGAACTTACAAATTTTACCTATTTATAATTGATAAAACCCGATAACTTACACACTTTCCTTTCAACAAAACAACACTATCTAAGTTAGAAAACTTAACATGCGTCAACATTCTAACATACGCCAGAAGACTTTGATCGCTTTTACATACTTAACGCTTGAAATCACAAACAATTTCATTGTACTTTAAAGTTTACAACTTCTTGCACTATTGTGGCAACGAGAATAGTTTCAACTTGTCTTTTCTCGTTACTTCGTGTGTTAAGGTAAGTACCTATAAAAGTCACTCGCACTAGTAAGTTCCGTCAGCTCTAACTTGTGCTTCTGATTTACCAAGACATCTTATGAGAATGCTATTGGGAATTGCAACAATGGTAAGAAATTTTATTTTGGAATATTGTTCCTATTAAGTATTCAATGTATAATCAGCGAGAACTAGAAGGTTGCCATTATTTTATCACCTATCGGTTGTGGATAAGATATCCGTCACTGCACGCGCATACTCGTCAGAACGTGACATACTCGTCAGACAATAGCAACCACATTACGCCCGCTGAATAAATACATTTTTTTTATACTACGACGGTGGCAAACAAGCTTACGGCCTGCCTGATGTTAAGCTGGTACCGTCGCCTATGGACACTTGTGACTCCAGAAGAATCACAAGCGCGTTGCCGACCATTTATTACTTTCGGCGGTGCGACGCGCCCTTCTATTGACTGCTGACGGCGTATGTTCCATACAACTTTGGGCTGACTATGTTAGTCTGGTTTTAGGTACTATGAACTACTAGCACGAATATTTTAGATTTTATAAAACACTTTCACCAACCAAATTTTTTGACGGGTTTAGCGGGCTGCTGACGTGTATTGTTCCAATATTCTGCAGACTGACTATGTCCGCATAGTTTGTTAGTTATCTTACTATCCACAGACAAATTTTCAGATTTTATAAAACAGTTGCGACGTAGGTGTTTTCTTAACAATTTCGGAACCACCCCCACGCAAATAGTCCAAAAAACTGGCAGACAGACGGCAGGCTATTGATATTCAAGCTATTTATGACCTAATATTAAAATATCAGCCTTTATAAAACTGTTGCAGTTTTGGCCCCTCAGCTCTCCGTCTAATAGATTAACGAGGAGTTGTAGGTACTATGTTTCTATCTTTGTTTTTTAAACTTTTTGTACATTTGACGATGGTAAAGTTTGTAAATTTTTAGCGTGTAACAAGCGGCTCTAGTTCATTCACCAAATCAGTTATCAAATAAATCAGAACATAAGGACATAGTGGAAGTCTTAGACAAAAATGACATGCTTTAATAGACTTGAGATTCTTAGTCGGGGTTCACCCAAAATGTCTCGTTTATGTGCCTACGCTAGTGGCAAAACCCAGTTCATATTTATTTTTAGTTAAACCAGAGTTAGCTTCTTTTAAATATTTAGTAGTAGTCTCACAGTAGGTAGCACCTGTTCGCAAAACAAACGGTGTCGCTCTGCCATATAAATATTGATGGTATTTACGAACTCCAAAAATAATCGCCGTGGCCTCATTTTGAATTTGACTATACCTCTTTTCCGCAGCGTTTAAGTTCCTAGACATAAAGGATAAAGGTTGTTATATCTCCAAGTTGGGATAAAATCGCACCTATTTAACCCGAATGGTGACGCGTCCACCGTAAGAAATATTCGTGTATACGGGTTAAAATGCGCTAGCGTTTTGTCTGATAACAAAGCGCTTTTAATAGCAGTAAACGCTATCTCCTGCTCCCGTAGCCATTGCCATCTAACATTTTTTTGCAGCAGTACATGTAAAGGATGTAAAATGGTAGATGCGTTCTTTATAAAACCTCGGTAATAATTCACGAGCCCTAAAAATGATTTAAATTCCGTTATATTGCTTGGTTCTTTCGCATTTAAAATAACTTAAACCTTCTCTGGGGACTTGTGCAATCCATGCCTGTCAATAATGAACCCTAAGTAGGATACGGAATCCTGGAAAACACTACATTTCTCTTTTTTAGGGTTCCGTACTCAAAGAGTAAAATGGGACCCTATTACTAAGACTCCGCTGTCCGTCTGTCTGTCTGTCTGTATGTCTGTCTGTCTGTCTGTCTGTCTGTCTGTCACCAGGCTGTATCTCACTGATACCGTGATAGTTACAGTTGAAATTTTCACAGATGATGTATTTATTTCTGATTTGCCGAACAACAAATACTAAAAACAGAATAAACTAAATATTTTTATAGATAATGGCACAGAAGTGCGCGAGTCCGACTCGCACTTGGCCGGGTTTTTAATACTAATCCCGCGTTCTCAAGCCGCTTGAATACTTCCTGCAACCTCGCTACACGCTCTTCTCTTGTTGTCCCCATTATTAAAATGTCATCGAAGAACTGCAAAACCCCATCTACTCCTGAAAGGATCTTCTCTAGTGTACGCTGAAAGATACAGGGCGCGCTTAAAAGGCCAAAAATCAATCTTTTATAAACATATAACCCTTTATGTGTGTAAATGCATGTCAGGGGCTGGGAATCGGGATGTAATTTTATCTGATTATACGCCCCGGACAAATCTAATTTCGTGAATTGCAGTCCACCATGAAGTTTCGAGAATAACTCGTCAATCCGCGGCAGCGGGTATTTCTCGATAACCAGCTGTTTGTTGAGGGTGGCCGAGTAGTCTGTGGGTTGTTTTCAAAAAAAGTGTACCCTAGTTAAGGTAATATTACGAAACATTAACTTTGTCAGGTGAGTCACGAAAATTAGCTGTATAAATGTATGGCAAATTTTCGTGACTCACCTGTAAAAGTTAACGTTTCTTAATTTTACCTTAACTAGGGTACACTTTTTTTGAAAACAACCCCACAACATAATACTTAGTATTGTCATGCTTCAACACGGGGACAATGGTGCTCGCGAAATCAGAAAACGAAACCGGTTCAATAATACCTAGGTCTAACAAGCGATTCAATTCTATTTCCAATTTGGGACGAACAGCAAAGGGCACCGGTCTAGCTTTCGGACATACCGGAATTGCATCTGGTTTCAAATGAAGTTTTACTTCCACATCCATGCATCAACCTAACTTTTCGGAAAATAAATGTGAGAAATTTGTCACAATTTTATCACATTCAACGTTTAAATTACAGTTATAAACGACCACAGTAATTTATAAGTTAAACTTCGCAATGAAGTCTCTCCCGAGTAACGGAGGCCCTTCAGCCTAGCAATGCACTGACGAGAAGTTTCCAAAGTTGCGAAACTTTCCACATGAGAATTTCTCGGTAACTTCTGAGAATGTTCTCGAGAACGAGAATTTATCGGATTACTTAAAAACCTCGTTGTTTATACCATGAACATTTACGATAGCCTCGGTGTAGTCATTATATTATAATTATTTTATTACCTGCACTCCACTTTACCAATAAGTGTGTTAGATATCAATTATCATCTTATCAACGGACAGTAAAATATATGTGTATCGAAGTAATTATAGTAATTGAGATTGTTATATAAATAAGGTACTACGACAACACCTGGTTCTGTCGTTTAACTATAACATTTGAGTTTATCAAAATTAATTAATGTAAAGATCAGATTTATTTTAGTATACAATATGATAAGAAATCTTTGTTACACGGATCTTTTTCTGTACTGGCCAATATTTGGCTTCGGACACATTGGTACAATTTCCATATTTGTACAAACGCATTGGAAGTGCAAGTTTGTACAACGTTTAATGACTACTTATCCATATTTGTACAAATTCAAAAATGTTTGTTATGGAATAAGAAAACAGTTTGAATAATAGAACATTTAATTAAATCATACTACTTCAACATAAATAAGCGAGTTATGAACAAAAAAAACCTCCGTTAGAACATTATGAACTTAAATAAAAACTCAATTATATTAAACAACTTGAAGTTTGGTCACTAGCCAATATTTTATATATTTCATCAACTCCATCATTTCTGTTTATTTCATCGTTTTGTTTACCAGTAATTTTTTTTGGTTCCTCTTCACTTGTTAAAACGTCATCATCGCAAAGTAATTATTTTTTAAAAAGAGGTAATACTCTTAGTTTGTTCAAGCATTATAAAACACAAATTCTGTTCATCCAAAATTTCTTTAATTTTCTTATTGTTCCTACATTGTGTGGGCCTGGCCTACTCTTTTTCATCTCTATGTGATGAATCACACGTAAAATTTTAAAAACGTAACGTGTTGCTTCCTCTTTTAAAAATGAAACCACGTAAACAAGCGAGTCCTTGAGAGGGCCAATTTCCCTATTAACGACTTTATGCCAGGCTTCCACACTATTCGTCGTCCTATGGTGGTCTCCGTAACAGGCTGTTAGCTCAACATTTGCATCATTTTGGGCGTCAGCCACTGCTTCTCAAAATATTCGATGAATAATGTTATATTATTTGTTTGTTCTGTGGTATCTTTAATAGTTAACCATGCTTCCGGGATATAGTGACTGGGCAAAAGAGCTAAGACTGTTGTTAAATACGTAAATTTTATCTCAGTGAGATTGCCCATGTTCAACAATTTTGCTTTTCGTGTAACTGCCTGGGTATAATGAAAGAAACATCCTTTGCATTTAGCGTTGGGAAAAACTTTTTGGATTGCGTTCATCATTGCAGTTTCATAATTAATTCGAAAAGTTTTCGGGTCCCAGTTAGGAACTTACTGCAATATTAAACTAAGCATTCTAGTATAAGTATCTTCCGATTTGTTGGATAGTAAAACATATATCAACGGAAATATGTTTGGTGAATTTTCAGTACTGTTAATATCTCCAGGTATGGAATAATTTTAGTAAAACGGATTCGTGCAAGATTTGAACGTTCCGTCTCCGAAAAAATCTTTTACAGATGGAAGTAGTTTCATAGCATCCGCAGTCATAAACACTAACATTTTATCATCGCAGCCATCAATTATTATTAAAAAATTGTCTGCTAAATAGGTGGAGATTTCAACTTCATTGACTGTGTTAAATTTCAATTTATTTACATTGTATTCTTTTTTTCTGCATTGGTAAAGCCCACTTTTTAGCGACTCGAACGCTGTCACTGCTGCTACAAAGTTCATTCCTTTGTCAATTAAATCTTTGAAACTTTCATCGTATATTTTCTTAACAGGAGTACATTCTGATCTTGCTCTTTTTCGGCATTTGTCGATCGCTTCCTGCACCTTGTTGTCCGTTGCACTCACTGAACTGGTGTGTTTGCCTTCTCGCAGAATACTTACTCTCTTTTCATCTAATGTCACTGATCCACTGCACATATTACGGTAAACACACCTCCAAATTGTTGTGCCAGTTTTATTTCGTCTAGTACCCATAGTACAAGCTTTGCTTAGTTTGGGACTAGGTTGATTTGTGTAAGATTGTCCGCAAATATTTATTTATTTATTTATTTTTATTTATTTTTGCAACCAAAATAAAAGCGATACCAATTTCTTAGCAACACTGGTTTTCCTTTTTCACTGTTCAAGAAAAACATATCAGATACACAACTATCATCATCTTCAATAGATTCCATGATATACTAAACATATAATGATTATACCTAGCTTATGTGTCTCAAGTAGAGCAGCTTTAATGATTCAGATAAGATGATAATTAGAGGGCGGAGTACCGGTGGCAAATTTCACACTAAATGTATGGAGTCGCCTAAGTATTCTTATGATTAAATAAATAACGAATAAATGATTAATTTTACATAATATTTATTAGGAACTTATATAAATTATCTTACGAGCATACAAATATAATGTAATATGTTGTTAATATCTTTAATACATAATAATATGTTTTCTTATCAAAACATTATCATTACTATTCCTGAAATCGATTTATGAAAATAAATGTTAAGTAATTACTTCCAATTTACGAGTAGGTACCATACTAAGTACATTAGGTAAATGAATAATTTTATTATTCAAGCCTAAAATAATAATTATAAAAAAAACGACTCCATACCTTTTGTGTGAAATTTGCCACCGGTACTCCGCCCTCTAATGATAATACAACAAATTCAAATAATTTCGTCGAGTACATTCCCGTGACAAATACAGTGACTCTATCTAGGCACTTAAGACAGAATGTTTTTTTTTTTTTTTTTTGTTTCTTTGAAAAGTTTAGAATAAAGAAGAATGTATTACAAAAGATTTTTCACACCTCTCATTCAGAAAAGTAAGTTTTGGTCCCCGACGGGAGGGAGCAAAATGCAACTTTTCTGTTCAAGCTACTTTTTTAATTTATTCATAATGTGCCAATAGAATCTTGATAAAATAATCGATTGTAATTTCATCGTAATCGACAAACGTATATACATCATCATCATCATATCAGCCTAAAGACGTCCACTGCTGGACATAGGCCTCCCCCAAAGAGTGCCAAAATGACCGGTCCTGCGCAACCCGCATCCAGCGGACTCCCGCGACCTTTACCAGGTCATTAGTTCACCTTGCACTTGCACCACGCCGCGCCTTCCAGTACGTGGTCGCCACTCGAGAACCTTTTCGCCCCAACGGTCATCGGTTCTACGTGCAATGTACGTATATATATCGATACATAGTATAAAACAAAGTCGCTTCCCGCTGTCTGTCTGTCTGTCTGTCTGTCCCTATGTATGCGTAGATCTTTAAAACTACGCAACGGATTTTGACGCGGTTTTTTTGAATAGATAGAGTGATTCAAGAGGAAGGTTTATATTGTATAATACAAACCATACATGCATGTATTATGCACATAAACCCGTGCGAAGCAGGGGCGGGTCGCTAGTATGTATATACACCGTGTTTTTTTTTGATTTCCGTTTACTTTAAGGGAAGAATCCTCAGGTTAAATGGAACTAATTTCTCTAAGAAACTAGTGTCTTAACTCTTACTATTTTTCAGATATTCAATAAATCAATTTAATGACCGAATCAGTGTGAATGGTCCTTTATTTTATTTACGTGTTGACAAGTGCTGTCGTAGGTGAAAATTAACTTTGTGTTAATTGAGATTAAGTGTTAGAGCCCTCCCACACTGTAATATTGATTTAATTTGTATGAAAAATGAAAACAATTTTTTTTTTCGAATTTAACAAAAAGCAACATCAGTTCTTAAAATATCACGTCGTTAGCCTGCGAATGTCAAATAACGTTTTGTATGGCAATCAAACCACCTTAATACATTATCTCACTTGTTCATAAAATGGCGGAATACAAATAGCCTAACAATTGGCTAAAATATCATAAATGTGAATAATAAATATAATAATATTTAACTACTTTTACTAGTCGCTATTTTGTGATGTTTTTTGTGTAAATGTTATTTTTTTTGTTTTTTACAGGTAATCGATGAGAGCATAGCAAAAGTCACGGGTATCCCATTACATACGTTTGAACATCCTTTATGGAAAAGTGCATTTGACAAACTTCGGCGGAGTTACGTTCCGCCGACAAGAAAGCAGTTGTCAACAACATTATTAGAAAAAGAGTATAAAAAAGAAAAATTACAGAGTCATCAGTACTCCACTTATCAGTTGACGGATAGTCAAATTTACGTAACGAAGGAGTGCTTAACATTATGGTATACACCCCGCAACCATTATTTCACTCATTTATTCTGACTGGACGAAATAGACACACTTCAGAATATATTTTGTCTGAGATTATAACTGTTATAGATAGCATTGGAGCAGAAAAATTCAGCTATCACTACTGATAATGCGTCAAATATGAAAAAATGTGGACAACTGCTTGAGAATCAATATAATAATTTGATATGGATAGGTTGTATAGCTCATACGCTACATTTGAATGTTTCAGACATTTTGAAACAACAAACAATTAGATTGTTACTTAACAAAGGAACCGATGTGGTGACAACTGTTAGACAGTCACAAATCTTATCAGCAAATTTCAAACAGATTGCTACTGAACAACAAACACAAATTTCATTGGCGTTGCCTTGTAAAACACGGTGGGGTAGTACGTCTCGTTGCCTTGCAAACTTCATTTCATCTAAGCACATTCTGCAGACATTATCAATCATCGATGAAATCAATGACAAATTATCTTTCACTTAAAAAGAGGACAATTTAAGTCGGCATTTTTGGCTACAAGTTACAACATTGCGAGATTTCATCGGTACGGTCTCGGTTTAAGTTTTTGATAGGAACCAGCTCCTCCGACGGCCATCTTTTTTTTATGGGGGTCATTTTGAATTATATGTATTTTATTAATATCTCGGGTTCTAAATCACTTAGAATCACAAATTTGGTGTCTAAATATACATATTTGGGGTCAATGAATAATAATTTAGAAACACGACCCTAAAAAATATCTATTAGAATTCCTTGACCCCAAATATGTACCTATATTTAGACACCAAGTTTGTTATTCTAAGTGATTTAGAACCCGAGATATTAATAATATACCTATAATTTAAAATGACCCCCATAACAAAAAGATGGCCGACGGAGGAGTTGGTTCCTAACAAAAACTTAAAGCTACTTACCTACGTACCTGAAAAAAATTTGGTGCTTTTGTGCAGCGTGTCCACATTATCACCTGAAACTGCCCTAGTATTACGGGTTTTTTCTTCTTCTATATCCTATAGTTTCTGATTTTCGCTCACTGACCCAATTATTCACCGTGTCAAACAGTAATCTTTTAAATCCCGAAAGTAAAACCATTTATGGTAAAATGTTACCATCGCGGAGGTAACACAATGCACTCTGGATATAAATAAGTCTTTGTTAACGCCGCATGTACGTCATTTAAGTTGTTTAGAGGGAACTGCTCGCATTGCAGCAACATTTTATTATTTTTCTTGCATAGTTTCTCATATAAGTAGAATATAGTGGATTATTCAACATTTCCTTTACCCTACAGTTAATTGAGTATACTTAAATTCACCCAGGGTAATTAAGAACGCTAAAAGTATCGTCACTTAATTTTCCTAAGAAAATCTTCGGGGTTATAATAATACCTATATTTTTAAGTTCTTTCCTCTTTCTCTTTCGCATGAAATTCAATTCAAGTCAATAATATACGTTTTCTAGGTGTTAATTTTGACACTTTATTGAATTGGAAGGGACATATGAAATGCTATCAGGTCAGTGATATGCCTTAGCCACTCTATCGGGAACCTGCTCGGAAAGCGCTGTTAGAAAATCGTACTTTGGGAACGTGCTTCCTCTACTAAACATCGGGGTAATTTTTTGGAGGATCTCCGTACATTACATTAAATTTTTTCCGCAAAAGAGATGTTTGCGAAAATTATACCGTATGAGTGCTGAAAAATCATTAGGGAATGTATTCAAGGAAAAACGATCGCTTACTCTTATTGGAATATACATTCTCGAATTATGCGCTTTCGTTAAGAATAATATGGAATACTTTCTTAGGAAGTGTTGCCGACCGACCAACCTTTTTATTATATTATGTATATGCTGCAAATGTTTGTTACAATTTTACAAGTCGATTCGTCCCTTTCGAAATGTTCATGTCATAGTGCCATAGTTTTAAAAAAAAAACTATTGTGTGGTTTTATGAAACCACGATGCAAGTGAAACTCGATGGCCTTGGCTGCTCTTCCGAGCGCCTGTCACTTGTTTCTGTAATGCGACATCCGAGAGATGGACGAAAAAAAATAGAGTATCAGCGAATAAAATTGTCTTCATCATAAGCGACGAACGTGAGTCGCCAACTCACCGAGTTGAGTTGTAACTCGAGTGACGTTTTAGTCGACTCACAGAATCCAAATCCATGCTTTAAATCAGCGACTACATGGTACAGCGGTACATTCGAGTGAACTCGAGTTTCAGCTCGACTTAGCGACTTATATAACTCGAGTTATCGGATTTGCTAAAAAAACCGACTTGTCATATAGCTGCCATACAATAATGTATTCTTAATAATAAGGCCCAGAATAATCTAGCGATTAGGTCGTTGTCGCAACTTTATATCCCGTACTACGACATGCCCTGTGTACCAAGCGCGCTAGCGATACTATTTTGCCAGTACCTACTAGAAAACGAACTTCATTTGTGCAGTTAATTTATATAATTATGATTTGCTAATACGTGCAGACCATTTGCTAATGGATCAATTTATTATCAATCTTCATATAAATCCGCGTGCCAGTAATACTACACAGTACAGGGGACCGATTTTTGACTTTCGAGCGCTCGACTCTTTCACTCGAAAACTGACAACAACGATGAAATGCTATTTTTGAAATACGAGCGATAGAAAATTCAAAAACGAGTGGTATTGACCACTCGTATTCAATTCTATCGGTTAGAAAGTAAGTGCCTATACAATTTTGACACTTCACTTGTAATTTTAATTTTGGACTGACAATTAATTTAAAAAATAGGGATACCTATTTAAATAAAATATATTGATTCGATGCTAAGTGATTCGGGGTACGATTATACCTATTTTATTTTTTTGCCGAATTTTTTGGTTGAAAACATAGATTGTTAGTCTATTGGCGGGAAAATTGTTTTACAAAGAAAAGAAACAATTAGATATCATTAAAACCTTCAGCAATGGCGAGCCTAGAGGAATATCTTATATTATTTAACGCAAATAATAGTAGTGATGAGGAAGTGGAACAAGCCGAGGAGAACGTACTCGCGCCACTAGGGCGGCGAACTCTGCTGGCGCAGTCCGGAGACGAGGCGTTTCTAGAGAGTGGGCCAAAATTAAAAAAAAACTACCGTTTGACAAAAGATCTATGCAGAGAACTGATAGAAAACCTGAGGCCATACCTAAGATGCGCTCAAAGACCATCCGACTTAAATGTTGAGATGAAGGTAAGTTATTTAGACGTACCTACTTTTACATCGTTTACCTAATCAACGCGCAACCATCAACGTTATACCTAGTTAAGTAACCATTCGTAAACCATAGGTATTGCAATGTTAAAAGGTCTACCTACTACCTACCTAATGTGGAATCATATTAAGGGCCGACAGGCTAGTGTTACAGTCAGCAGCTTATGTAGTTACAGCTCAAAATCTAATAGTTAATAGCTCAAAGTATAAGCTCAAAATAAAGCTCTTATTGCTTATTTTATTATAGAGAGTGACGTACCTAGATCACCTCTTCGGAGTTCGTATACCTAATAACCTATACTAATATTACAAAGAGGAAAAGTCTGTGAGATTGTAGCTTTGTATGTTTGTATGTAGGTAGGGGCTTATCTCCGGAGCTGGTCATCCGATTCACCTGCATATAGAATGGACTTTCTAGATGGACACGCTATACTTAAGTGTTTTATCCCGTAGGTTTGCCATACGCGGTCTTTTTGGGAAGAGGTAGATTAGATACCTTATATAGTAACTAAACTACCTATGTATTCTTATTTTTACAGATACTCATTGCGTTAAATTTTTTCGCCACCGGATCGTACCAAATACCAATAGGCCTCTATTTGACGAAAAAAAATTCACAGTCGTCTGTTTCAAAATGCGTAACAGAAGTGGTTACCGCACTAAATAACCCAAATATATTTAAAGAATATGTGATATATCCATCAACTTTTGAAGAGTTGGATCAAATCACACAGCAGTACGTAGATACCTACCTACTCTAGTTATCTTTCCTGTTTTAATTTATTATTATTCTATTAACCTATGTTATTATTGTTAATTTGAATTTGTACGCCGAAAGGCAAAACATGACGGACATTATTCTAAATCATAACTAATATAAATCTTCTCTTGTCTCTTATAATTGAGCTTCTAGTTGTCAAATAAATCCTAAGTTCTGCGATGGACTCAGTATACCTACACCTACTTACAAAGTATTTTTGTTTTTAGATTTTACCACATGTATGGACTGCCTGGCGTTGTAGGGATTATTGACTGTACCCATGTCGCAATTTTCCCTCCTAACGCCGAAGAATACAACGAAAGGGCATATGTGAACAGGAAGGGTCAACACACAATAAACACGCAATTCGTAGGCATTATCTTTTATGTATGTACTTACGGTTATTCATTGATGAAATAATATTTAATTAGTTACCTATTAATATTGAATTTTTATGTATTATTCAGATTTGTGACTCCAACATGTGTATCACTAATGTGAATGCATTATTTCCCGGGAGCACGCACGACAGCTACATCTGGAATCAGAGTGCTGTGTTGCCCCTCATGCAAGCATTGTACAGTAATGGGCACATCGGCTACTACTTGATGGGTAGGAACTTGCTTACTGTGAAGCTAATTGGCCGCCATCGCCATGTAGGCTGTTGATTCGACGATCATTATGTCGGTCCCAATAGACGTTTCTACGATCTAATAGCGAAGTCTTGACCAACTCGTTCGATGGCCGGGTCATGGGTCCGATACAGAAGCCGGTAGGTATGATAATAATAAACTTATATATTTTGTAGGTGACAGTGGTTATGCACTCAGGCCATGGCTTCATGTGCCTGTCACTGAACCTGAGGAGGGGACCCCAGGCTTCAGGTACAACAGGACGTTCAAAACAGTGAGAGCAACCATAGAAAGGTGTAATGGACTCCTAAAAGGCCGCTTCCGCTGTTTAAGAAAGGAACGGGGCCTGCATTATAGCTCAGAAAAGGCCACAAAAATTATAAATTCTTGTGTTGTGTTGCACAACTTGTGCGTCACAAACAATGTGTTGTTAAAAGAGGAGGAAGATGAAGACGGCTTCCCTACAGACCTTAGGCTGGAATTGCCTCCTCCACCCCAGCCAAGAGGAAGGGCAAACCAAGACCTCTTGCGCGGGCAGGCAATGCCAAATTGTATTATTAATAGATACTTTTAAATAAAATATATACACTAAAATAAAACTCTTTTATTATAATCCTATGAAAAATACAAATTATTATATTAACAAATTAACATATTGACTTACTTCCGTAGAACATTTAGGGAAACAATATTTGTTGTTAAAAAAATTAGTGGTAGTAAGTAACTACTGCGAATATTTCTATAATATAGGGTGAATCGGCAACATTATGAAATAAATGTCTGCCGTTCCTCTGTGATATTTGTTATCTGTGTCAAAAGTTATTAAAATCAATCATGGTAACTTTCAAGTTAAATGAATACCTACAAATGTTAAGGTGTCACAACTCACAGTCACAACATGACATGCTATTTATAAGTCTTTGAAATTATTTTTTATACATGTACTTACTACCACTAAAAACATCAAGTTAAATTCAAATATGGGTAACTATGTTTTAAAAGTGTGGTAATGGAAGTGGTTCGACATTTTTATTAAAAAAACATTAATCTCAATTATGTTTTCATGACATAGAAATCTTTTTACTTGCTTTCAAAGTACAGCTGTACACAATAGGATCATTAAATTTATCAAAACGTAATATTTTTTACAATCAACTATGTTCCTAACAAAATTATGAATAGTAGGTATTCTCAAATTATGCTTCCATGACATAGAAATCTTTTTATTTTCATTTGAACAACTCATTGAGACAATTTTAACAAGCCCAAACTCAATGGGGTTACATCGGTTAAGTACTGAATTCCCATGGCCACCTTCTGTCTCCATCATCAGATCAGCTCGATGGTACCATTATATTGAATTGTCATCCAAACTATACTTATACTCAAAATCTCAGCTCAATTGGTTGAGGTTAACCGGTTCAAAATTCAAGATTTGTCCCACACAAACAATTGAACAGAGGTCCTATAGCACACTAGGTTTTATGTCGCGTTTTACGTGACGTTTCAGTACATTACGCCGACATAAAACCTAGTGTGCTAGGGCCTCTGATCAAGTAAAAATTAAGGTTTGTAGGTATTATCTCAAAACTATGCTTTAGGGTTTTTAAACTAAAGCATGTTGTTTTGAGCCTGAATGGCGAAATGTGAAGCAATTTGCTCTAAAGCAGAGGTCTGCCTCTGCATATTTTCAAGAAATGAATTGTAAAAATTAATTTTTGCTTGGCATAATTCCTTCTTGATTTATAGCTTCTCCTTCATTAATGATTTTAAATTGTTTTTTTTCTGTCTCGTTTTGGTTTGAATCCTAGCATGTTCAGCATCTGCCTCATCTAAAACTAGAAAAGGAGTGATAGTTGCTAACTTAGTAGATTTACATTGTATTGGCTTCAAAGCTAGCACAAGGGTGTGGTGTCCCTGTGGGGCCGCATGTGGGGCAGCACCAACACTCGCCTGAAGGTAGTTGTGGAAAAGATGGACAGAATTATCCTTACTCACTGGATGAATGTGCATGTGCATTTTAATGAGCATTTTGTATTTAACTAAATATCTACTTAGTCAATTAATTTCTTACTAACATAATTTTGTGATGGATGATATTAAAATAATTTCGAATCATTTATAAAAACATGGGAGAGTTATAGTTACAAATGTATGGGAAATCTACTCGTAACCTGGCTGTCTAATTCCTTGTTTAATCCAAAAACAAAGTTATTATACTTATTATCTTCGAATCACATGTTCCTATTACGCATTCACAATCACAAGATTTTTCCAGCAGAACAAGGTCAAGGAATATGTTAAAAACCAATTTCTCCATTACTTTGTAGCAAATGCATCATATTGCTGATATGCCATTATGCAAAGTTCTAGTAACCTCTGAGTGATCAATTCATCAAGCAAGGCACATGAATGGATAAGCATTATTTCTAGAATAAATGTATAATATAATATATGAGCTTAATCTATCTCTCTCTGCTAACCTCCATGATGTTACCCTCTCCTTGTTTCAACTTACAGAGGAAACTACATATTACCTAGGTACTTTTTTGATACAGTGAGACATAATTATGGATAGAAACTAAGAAAGCATATACGGACTAGTTCGTTTAAAACAACCCTTTGTTGGGTGAAAATGCAGGGCGGTATTTATTTCATGAATTCCATTGATCCTTACCAATTTGCACTACAGTCACAACATCCTCCTCTTCTCTTTCCACATCAGCCTGCTGCGTCTCATTTATAACATCATTGTTTATTTCACTAGTAAACTGTGTGTCAACTAAAACGAATATTAAAACATATTAGCCACTTCAAAAACAACATCTTGATAGGATAGGATTTTGATAAAACTATTATCTTAGCTAAGCTGTAACGTTAGTTGTCAAACTTGTCAAATTCAGTTCAATCACTCCTTCAGGGGGTCCACAAGCGTAATGATTTGTATTTAAGCCGTTTAATGCAGGCCAAACCTTCGGCGACCTTTTTATTATTGTGATATTTGCTATTTTTACAAGCTTTATATTAACTTGCACTGTTTGTATGTATGTAAATATGTAAGTAAGTTGTCCATCAAAATTTGCAATTCATTTTTCAGTCACTTTCCGTTATCCGATTGAGATGAAATTTTGCATGCATATGTATATTGTATTAAGTCGGGCGTAAAACCACGATCGACAACAGCGGGCATGGTTGCTATTTTACGAATAGGTATCACTAAGCTTATTAGTTATTACCTACTGTCGATAAGCCAGCCGTCACGTTCCTGATAAGTATGCGAGTGCGGGGGTTGCTGATGTCTTATCCACAACGATAACTGATAAAATGTCAACCATCTTAGGCCTGCAGCTGACGTGCCTAGCACATTGTCCGCTTGCGACAAATTGCATATGTACTGACAAATCATTATATCCGTAGACCCCTTACGTTGACGTATGAGTAGTCCACTGATGCCTATATTACGAGGTCTTCAAAGATTTGGGTTGTTAGGTGGGTGTCATGTTCTGCTTTAGTCACGATCTATAATTAGTCATGTTCTGCTCTAGTCATATTCTGCTTACGTCATGTTCTGGTTAAGTCATGATCACATTCTCTTTTTGCCATTTTCTGTTTTAGCCATATTCTGCTTTCGCCATTTTCTGCTTTCGCCATTTTCTGCTTTCGCCATTTTCTGCTTTCGTCATATTCTGCTTTCGCCATAATCTGCTTTCGCCTTATTCTTACTGGTAGTTACTGAGTTAAAAGGCTGTGACATACAGACGGACGAACGGCCGGACGGATATGACGAAACTATAAGCGTTCCTAAGTTTGCTACAGAACCCTAAAAAATCGGGATTTTTTCCGAGTGTTTCCATCGTTAAATAATTAAAACACAAACTGTGTGACTTAGTTTTTAATTAAATATTTAATAGTTCTCCAATATCGATCTTAACTTTAACATAATCCAGGAAGAAAACATCTCCGTTTCACAGTAACTAAAAGTAAAATTACTTATTCTATATAAACTTAACAGAAAAACATTCCGATCGCCATTTGTTTACGTTAATAGTTTTTTTCTTAAAATAGAAAGTCAGTTTTGTGAACTTCACCAATGCTTCAGCAGCCGTTATTTTGTGATGACTCAATCGGCGAAGAACTGACTTCACTTTTTTATCGAATCTTTTTTTATGTGCATTTGTGTGAGTTTTATAAATCTTGTATTTGCTTTGGCGAATTTTGATGTCAAAATGGGTAGCTTCCTTTTTGAGCAACGTTGTAAATTTGCATATATTTGATTTTGATCCAAATCTGACCTTTATACGCCGATGCCATGATTCTAACACACTCGTCGTTCGGTGGAGGTCATTAGCGACACTAAGGCATTCAGCCCTAATTATTTTGAGCCATTGCTTCTCGAAGTAGTCTTGAAATTTGTAGAAGTTTGCAATATCTTTGGCTTTCGATAATATATGGAACCATCCCTCTGTTAGGTACTTACTGGGCAGCAACGGTAGCGACATACATTAATTTATAATTTTTCGGCCCTCATGACTTTTTCCGATGGACAAACTATTACTTTTTTTGGTGATTGCCTTTTTGTAATGGAACAAGCAACCGGTTACTTGAGCCTCGGGATAGCATTTGCGTATAGCATTGATTGCAGCCAGTTCGTAATCTGATTTCATGTAAGTTACAGTTTTTGTTTTAGTATTTCAAATAACTTTGTGTAAATACTTTCTGTTTTACCCGGCAATAGGCAGAAAATAACGGTATCATTGTAAATAACGGAGGTTTCCAACAACGTTATGTATTGTATACAATTGTTGTTAAGGTCGGGGTGTTACATAAAATGTCCCATCGGCAAAGAAATGTGTCTGTTTCGTTAATGATTTTCTTGCCTCCAGCGAAGAAAATATCAGTATCTTCTCTCCGTCTAAAATTTTTTCACATAACAAAAAATCATGTGCTAGAATCGGGGGACTAATAACATCAGCCGTCTTATGAAACGTCGTCTTGGGCACTTTCAGTTCTTTATTTCTCACGTCAATCTTTGACAGATTTAAAATCTGGAATGTCAACTACATCTACGTCTTTTTGTCTTTTGCCATTTTTTCAACGACATACTCATAAATCGCTGGTATCGGATAGTATGACTCTTTAACCATTTCTTTACACAAATTGAGATGTTCTTTCACTTTGTTTTTGGAGAAATCAGGCTCACAAATATGAGGTATATTCACCTTTAGGACCACTTTTTTGTCCTTGTCTAAAGTAACCGAGCCATTACAAATGCTTCTCATCGAGCAACGCCAGGTATGATGAACCGCTTTTATTTTTTAAACTTTGTATACCTGTAACCATTAAGTAATAAAATCTTTTTCCCTTTTCCACTATCTATGAATGTCAGGCACCCACTTGTATTTGTCGGCTCTTCCATTATAAAACTAATTATTTATAATACAACAGGAAACTGAGAAATAAGTATGACACATGCACATGTTCATTGCAATGACATGTCTAACAAGAAGATCAACACTAAAAAAACAAAATTCAAAATCAGCCATCATGCTTACTATATATATGCTATACTTGCTAAAATGCATCATATTGGTGCATTTTAGCAAGTAGGGTTTAATACTTAAAGGCGGTTTTAATGAAATTAGTTTTTAAAGAGATCGTAATTATTACGTAGTAATTTGTAGCCTATGAAACTATGTCTTTTTCAAAATTATAAGTCAATACAATTACCTACAGAAATCCATACTAATATTATCCGAAAGTGTGTTTGTCTGTATGTTACTTCTTGACCCTAAAATCGCTTTAATTTAGATGAAATTTGTTATGTTACCTATAGTTAGAGGTCTGAAGAAGGACATAGGCTATTGCAACCGAATTTACGAGAAGAGAGGACAATGTCGGATGTAATAGTGGAAAACAGCTAGTATATATAAAATTCAAGTTCAAACCAAAATCCGAGTTCAAAAATAATGTCTTGAAAATACAATTTTATTTGTTATTTTTGTTGATGTAATGAGTGCTTCCGGTCTTTCCAGATACCACTTATATGTGACTGAACAAGAACATGACTAAAGGAGAACATGACCAAATCAGAACATGGCTCAAGCATAATATGGCGGCCAAATGCGAACTGTAATTATGACCAAACAATAATATGACTTAACCAGAACATGACGTAAGCAGAATATGACTAGAGCAGAATATGACTAGAGCAGAACATGACTAATTATAGATCATGACTAAAGCAGAACATGACACCCACCTAACAACCCGTAGATTTGTGTTATTTCGCGCCAAAACTCGTGTAGAATAGGCCTGCCTTTATATAATTATATTAAATAATGTAAAGACCAAATACTTAGGTTACCTATTCTTAGTACAATACATAACATAACCAACTACTCACAATCAAATACTGCTTCTGACTCTTGGTACTCTGTATGGCCAGTTAAACTACGAGGATCTATCAACTCGGCGATATTATTTTCGACCTCGTCTAGTGGTAGGAACTGTGGGCCTCCTCCAGTCCTGTTCAAGGCTCTCATATATGCACCCATTATGTTTTTTGTCTTCGACAGGAGATCTTGCCATGACTGAAAGGGCAAGTAAAGAGCACTAATGGTACCAAACTGTTATACTTAGGTACCTAAAACATTTTACATTTCACTTGACATGTTTCGATAGTTACCTTTCGCCATGATTGCCAGGATTTTTTAGCCCCTGGCAAAGCGTTTAAAATCTCCGCGATCTCCTCCCACTCCTTTTGTGCTGTTTTTTTTTGTAAAATTGGCGCTAAATTTGCCGGATCGTAGCTCCGTCCTATTGGCCATAATATCGGCCAGCCTTTTCTTTTGGGTGGCCGACATGTGTTTTGGGTCACTCATTTTGATGTAGGTACCTAACCTACCTAATAAGTTGTTAGCTTTACAATCGCAAATTCTTTAAACAAGACGTGCAACTTGTAGTAGGTAGGTACGCAGTCCTTCCTTAAACATTTTTCTTCATGTTTTTATGCAAGTACCAAAAACGGCGGGAAAATAAGCGTTTCGTTTACTACTCACCTTACATAGGTACTTTTGCTTTTTGTCTGTTGATAAACGCATAATATATTTAAAATTAATAAATTTACTATATTGTAAATACACAACTTCCAATGAAGTACTATTCTCTATATTAGGTATGTTGGAAATTCAAATTTGAAAAACCGGTAAATATCTACATTTTGCATACAACGAAACACAAAAGTAACGATGGCCAATCACTAGCTTTCGAGTGATGATTTCAAAAATAGGTATTATTGGGTTCATGCGAAAATAATCGTGAAAAATTTTCGCATTCGAATATTTTCTACCGCTCGGTTTTGATTTCGAGCGCTCGAAAGTCAAAAATCGGTCCCCAGTATGTATTCATAAACGACATTATCTAATGTTTTCATATTTACCGAGTAGGTATTTAGATATGCAGAGAAAATTATCTGAAAAGAAAACATCATATTATTGCTGCATAAAAATTACGCGCTCATTATATTTCCCTTGGTTGTACAGTCAGCCCATGAAAAAATCAAAATCAAAAATCAAAAAATCTTTATTGTGACTACAGGTGCATGAAAAGGTGTTACATTGTTATAGTGACCACGACCATAGTCAACCATATTTATGGTATACAATATTTTTACATAAAAAGTCAAAAATACCCAGTGAATTATAAATTAAAATTATGACATTCATGCAAAAGAGTGTAGACTTGTCATTGCATATCTCTGTCTCTGTTCTGCGATGTTGACAGACTGCAAGTAACTAAATTAGGAATAGATGTTTCACGACACCATGTCAAACTTACAAGGCACAAATGAGAAGATTAATTTCGAATAACAAAGTATGAGGTATGAGTCCTCGTGGCGTTGTCAGTAATTGCTTGCTTTCTAATATTGAGGTCTCAGGTTCTAATCTCATACGACGACGGTCTTTTTGTGTATTGTTATTGAAGTTTAGTAATTAGTATGTTTGGTGTTAGAAAAAGGTGAAACACATATTTATGCAATATTAAATGTTCGTGAATTGTTTTACGAAATCAGATTATCAGTTTCGGAGATTAAATACAGTTTCTTATTGAAAATAGTGTCACCTACTAGATAGGTCGCGAACTCTCTGAAGCTCTAGCGATAGCTAGGCTAGGCTGTCAAGGTATTTCAAAATTCGCCGAATTCAAATGTAGGTATATGACATTTCAGTTTTAACGAAATTGCTTGCAATTTGATGCGATAAGGTTCTTAGTATGCTCATCATTTTCATGGGCCGACTGTACATATTTTATTTATATTGTTGAAGAAAACAAAAATACCTACTTTATTTTTTTATTGGTGTAATCGGTGTTAAGTGAAATACTGCTAATTTAATAGTTTCCCTTTTGATTGCAAAATCACAAGTGGAGCGGGTGAGATAGGAAACCTGTAATCGGTAGATGTACCTAATCGAGTTTAAGAAAATTCAAAACACGCAAACGCTTATGGCCAAGTGTAAAGCATCCCACAAATTCAATGCAACACACGCTTATGGCCAAGTGTAAGGCATCCCACATATTCAATGCGCCCACACACGCTTATGGCCAAGTGTAAAGCATCCGACAAATTCAATGCAACACACGCTTATGGCCAAGTGTAAGGCATCCCACAAATTCAATGCGCCCACACACGCTTATGGCCAAGTGTAAGGCATCCCACAAATTCAATGCAACACACGCTTATGGCCAAGTGTAAGGCATCCCACAAATTAAATGCGCCCACACACGCTTATGACCAAGTGTAAGGCATCCCACAAATTCAATGCGCCCACACACGCTTATGGCCAAGTGTAAGGCATCCCACAAATTCAATGCGCCCACACACGCTTAAGGCCAACTGTAAGGCATCCCACAAATCCCAGAATGTAAGGATAAGAGCGTTTATTTGTTCAGACTAATGCACATTTTATGCGGGCTACCGATCCTTATGACTTACGTGACGTAATACACCAGTATAAGTTTTGACAGAAAAGCGAATGTACGAGTAACGATAAATCTTTGTAAGAAATATACGAAACAGGCAACACATGAATCAAATTACATAACATCAAAAGAGAGGGTTGAAATGGCATTTGATTTATTTTGATAAAATAATCCCATAAAAAACATTCCATGTAAATAAATAGGCCACGTCTCGAAACTTCCACAGTAAAAAGTGGTGAGATATTTCGTGGAGCCAAGTCAGGCATTCTTATTAATCTTTATTTGCTTGCTAAATAAAATTCTGCAACGTGGGAATCACACAACTTTACTGCATTTGCTAATTTTTGTGAAAGTACCTAAAACTATGTAAGTGTGATTGCCAAGTCACAAAATTTTATTTAGCAAGCAAATAAAGATTAATAAGAATGCCTGACTTGACTCCACGAAATATCTCACCACTTTTTACTGTGGAAGAGTTTCGAGACTTGGCCTATTTTTTACATGGAATGTTTTTATGGGATCTCATTTCTTTTTGTAGACTTTGTATGGGAATGTTATTTTACCAACCACAAATAACGGTTGTATAGTTTTGTTTAGGAACTGCAAATGTAACTTTGTAATCGCATGTATTTGTATAAGATTACAAACTTACTTATGCAATTTGTATATCTCTGAAACGTGACTGAAATTGCAATATTTTTAGGTTTTTTTATGAATAAGTAGGCTAATAAAACGAATTACGTTTGAAATTTGGAGCTTGTGGATCTGCTAGAAGTACCTTAGAATTATGTTGAATTGTTGATCATCAGTATATAAGTGAGTATGTCAGTTATAAAACTAACGAACTTTGACGGACAATAGTTCTTAAATTAAAAGTTCAAATTGAATGTTATTGACATTATATGTAAGCCATATTATGCCCTACACGTTGCTGAAACTTCAGGGTTCTAGCTTTAGCCAGCACAAAATTACATGGTACGGCCGTGCCTTTGTTTTGCTCGACTTGGCGGGGGCACTGCCGTGCCTCAGATATATATGTACTGTACAAGTTGCCAATATATCTGCTAAGAATGTTCCAAAATTAACTAAGCTAAAGACTAGGAACAAGTTACAAATCCCAATGTTTGAAAGATTTCTTTTATCCCTTTACTTAACGAATGAAACAAAAATCGTGGGTCTCGTTTGCGAATTGTAGAGCAAACAACGTTCTCTGTAAACCAATGGAAAAAGAGTACCATGAATTGTGTATTTTATAATTTACTTACATTGCGAAGTTAATGTAGTTTCGGTTTAATCGGATAAGTAGTTTCGGAGTATAGAGAGTTATAGTATCAATCATTTTAGTTCTACAATGTTTTGATTTTTGTTATATTCAACCATTAAATTGTGGTACAGTTAGTAATAGCAATACCACCTTATCTACTCCTGATCGAAATCAAGTTTTATTTATATTTGTTATATAATATAAATCATAGTGCATTGAATAAACTGAGCGCCATTTAATGGGTCCAATTCTTGTGCCATACGTAAACAAAAGAGACGAAAATAATAGGCCTGCTCGTAAACTTCAAGTCGTAAATATGATTTTTTGTCTAAAGAAAAAGAGTTCTTCATCCACGCGACTTTGTGGATACGTTGTTATATCTAGAAGATAACAACTCTTAAAATAATATGACATTAAATCGTGTCGTCATCTTGAACAACAAACATCACAGTGTCATTTCAGTTTTGTCACAGTTCCCTAGGTCTACTTGTTGTAGATTCATGTTTATTATAAAGGTGTTATTACAGCTTGCGGGGAAAAAACTGCTCTTTATGACCGTTGTTAAACGAGATGTGTAATGCTGAAATACTGTGGGTTCGCGTCTAATGTCGGGTAGTTTGTTTTATGTACCGGAAGGGTTGCTTACTAATTGTTTAGGCGTTTAACCGCTTTATTACTTAATATTACTGTATCTATTGTTTTACATTTCAAATCGAACCGGAACTGAGTAACACGCTTAATTTTAACATAATTTTTGCCAACAACCATCTAATATCTACAAAATGACAAGATTTATTATCCTACATAATTATAATAGAATATACTTGGTATTGCTAGTGACTATTTTTGCATAGAAATCATACGTAAGAATATTCAGGCCCCCTGTTACTCCCTTGGAAAAAGATTTCCGAGATGAAAAGTACTATCTATTGTTTTACATTTCAAATCGAACCGGAACTGAGTAACACGCTTAATTTTAACATAATTTTTGCCAACAACCATCTAATATCTACAAAATGACAAGATTTATTATCCTTCATAATTATAATAGAATATACTTGGTATTGCTAGTGACTATTTTTGCATAGAAATCATACGTAAGAAAATTCAGGCACCCTGTTACTCCCTTGGAAAAAGATTTCCGAGATGAAAAGTATCCTAACTCCTTTCCGAGGAGTCGACCTTCCTCTTTATATACATTTTATCTAAATTATTTCAACATCTTCTGATATTTTTATTATGGAGGAATTCTAAAATACGTTTGCTCTGAATGTGCCCCTTTATATGGTTCAACATACTCGTAAACACGGGAAGTGGTCGATGCCGGCATGGCGTCGATGAAGGCAGGAGTGGCAGGACCTGCCCGTGCGGAATAGATTTCAGGCCAAAATTCCCGCACACTATGCGGGAATGAGATTTCGTGCGTTCGTGACAATTAAAATTTTACCTTTTATGCAAAAAAATTTATTTCCACGGGTGATGCAAAGTAAAATGTTTTTCAACACATTTGCTCGTAACGTGCCTCTTATTGTGCCGCTTTTGGGCTCATAATCCTGGGTATTAAACACCAGTGTTTAATAACATTACGACACTCGTTTAGTTATGTTTATATCCCGATTAAGACACGTTGGCACCTCGCAGCTCGCTGCAATTTAAGAATCGCAATCGGTCAATTTCTTAAATTGACCGGGTTATTAGTTCTTTATTTTATTTAGGTATTAACCCATTACAATTAGATTATAAAAATTAGAAGTCAAAGTCAATTCAAATAAAATAAATAAAAAAATTTAAATGAATTTACAATATAAATTAGTTAAATTACAAAAAGAGTGTCGTTGACACCTTACTCGTAAGGTAGCATGTCGTGCATACTACCTTAACAATACTGTTTGTCGATTCGCTCACTCTCCTGATAAATGACCAGTGCCTCTTACGCATAATAGCGTAGAAGTCGTCCACTCTGTTCACGGCGAACATACCAGACGCGCTACACCGCCACGTATACGTATAGGTAATTTCACAAATATTTGTAAACATTGATGATGCGTGGTTGGATATTGTTAAAAATGTTGACTCGTAGTGAATAGAAAAGTGATAAATATAATTGACGCCACTGTAAATTCTTCGAGATGTACAAATATGTGAGTAAAAACCTGTTGTCATCAATAACTAAAGGAAACAACTTAGGAGCCTGTAACATGTTCATTTTATGAAAATGATTTTTTCCTCGCAAATGTGTTGAAAAACGTCGTATCATAATATACTAGTATGATACACGTGCGGATAGGTAATTCCCAACTCGTGTCGATCAAAAACACTCCCTGCCGGTCGTGTTTTTGGTCATTATCATTATAAGAAAATAATGAACAGCTATTCAAATAAGAAAAAAGTGTGGATTATTTGTGAAATATGGCTCGTTAGCGGTTTAGGTATGAATGTGTGGATTTCATGTTTTTAATTGCAGACCTACGTCAAAAAAATAAGGACATAGAGATGATTTTAAGATGATTTTAAGACCAATCTTTGCAATTATTTTCTATCGAGCCGATTTCGTCCAATTATGTTTCGAGTCCGCCTGCGGTCTTGGAAATATGATGAATATTAACTTTTTTTTTTTAACTACTTAAACAATATGAATTTCAACAAATTAGGTCTTGTACTTAGCATAAAGTTGATTATGATGTTAGTTGATTTCAAAGAAAAAACACAAAGTTTCTATACTTTGATTTGCTTAATTTTCATCAATCAGGAAGCCAAACTATGGTATCAAAAGTGGTAGAACAAGCTGGACAAGGGCATACCATACCACAGAAGATCTCGGAAAACTAGGTTTCACTGAAGTGTAACTAGGCCAAGAAAATTAGATCCAAATAAGACGTTTTGAGGAATTAATTCCCATAAAGCTGGAAATCGTTTTAATACCTTCATTTGGTCCTAAATGCATGCAATCCGAGTTTGCACCATCTCAGGAGGTGAGCTAAACTTTTGGGAGCCCAATAAGCGCGTTCAGTGGTATAGTCAAAATCAAATCTATCTATACATATAATAAAGCTGAAGAGGGTCAAAAGTCTGTACATGGAAGATATTCGAAAAAAAATTGGCTAGGGATACTTAAAATCGATAACAGAACACGTTCCAACAGTTTTTAGAATTTTTGTCTGTTTGTCTGTTTATCTGTTTATCTGTTTATCTGTTTGTCTGTTTATGTGACCGCGCATCACGTGAAAACGGCTCAACCGATTAAGATGAAATTTGGTATAGAGATAGTTTGAGTCCTGGGGAAGGACTTAGGGTAGTTTTTATCCTGGAAATCAACCCCTAAGGGGATCAAATGGGGGGTGGAAATTTGTATAGAGCTACTTAAACCGCTGCACCGATTTGGATGAAATTTGGTATATAATTAGTTTGAGTCCCGCGGAAGGTCAAAGAATAGTTTTTATCCCGAAAATCTTCCCTTTAGTGGGTAAAATGGGGGGGTGAAAATTTGGATGTAATCCATTTTGATAAAATTTGGTTTAGAGGTAGTTTAAGTTCTGGGGAAGGACATTGGATGGTTTTTATTCTGGAAATCTTCCCCTAAGGGGGTGAAATGGGGGTGAAATTTTGGATGTACTCCGTTTAGACCAAATTTGGTATATATATAGTTTGAGTCCCGGAGAATGACAATAGATAGTTTGAATACCGAAATTCATCCCCCAAGGGGATGAAATAGGCATGAAAATGTGGATAAATCCCATTTAGGTAAAATTTGGTATAGAGATAGAAGGAGTCGCAGGGAAGGACAATGCATAGTTTTTATCCTGAAAAATCATCTCCTGAGGGGGTGAAATGAGGGGTGAAAAATTGGATAGAACCGATTTAGATGAAATTTGGTATGGAGATAGTTAAGAGTCCTGGGGAAGGACTTAAAATAATTATTAGTCCAGAAATCATCTCCTAAGGGGGTCAAATGGGGTATGAAAATTTGGATGGAACCCATTTACGGTATAGGGAGTTGGAGTCTTGGGGAAGGAGATAGGATAGTTTACTCCCAAAAATCATCCCCTAAGGGGGTGTAATTGGGGGTGAAAATTTGTTTGTTACCCATTTTGATGAAATTTGGTTGAACGATAGTTTGAGTCCCGGAGTATGACAACGGATAGTTTTAATCCCGAAAATCAACCCCTTAGGGATGAAATAGGGGGTAGAAATTTGGATAAAACCCATTAAGATGAAATTTGGTAAAGATATAGAAGGGGTCCTAGGGAAGGATAATGCAAAGTTTTTATCCCGAAAAATCATTTCCTGAGGTGGTGAAATGAGGGTTGAAGATTTCGATAGAACCCATTCAGATGAAATTTGGCATAAAAAGAGGTCTCAGTCCAAGGAAAGAACATAGAATAATTTTTATTCCGGAACACATGAAATGAGGAAATAAGGGGATCACATAAGGGGGTGAGAAATGGTGGATGAAAATTTGGATTGAACCCATTTACGGTATAACGATAGTTAAGGAAGGACATAGGATAGTTTTATCCCGAAAATCATCCCCTAAGAGGATGTAATTGGGGATGGAAATTTGTTTGTGACACATTTTGATAAAATTTGGTTGAAAGATAGTTTGAGTCCTGGAAAAGGACAAATGATAGTTTCTATTCCGGAAATCACCCCCTAAGGGGGTGAAATGGGGGTGAAAATTTGGATGTAGCCCATTTAGATGAAATTTGGTATAGAGATAGCTTGAGTCCTGGAGCATTCTCCATGATTTTCGGGATAAAAACTACCCGTTGTCATAACGACGCATAATTTTTATCCCGAAAATCATCCTCTAAGGAGGTGAAATAGCGGGTGAAAAATTGGATGGAACCCATTTACGGTATATGTATAGCGGTAGTTGGGAGTCCTGGGGAATAGGAACATTATATAGGTAAATATATGTATGTGACGTTCCAAGGGTAAAGGTACCTTATGGCGGTAGTTTCGAAGATGTTTTCTAAAACGGGGTAAAAAATACGTTTTATTATGGCTATTTTGAAAACTATTAGATGTAACATTTTGTTGACGTATCTTTATTTTTAATATAAAATATTTTAAATTACAAGTCAGTTAATTTAATCCTACGGTTTAGTAGAAAAGGTCCTTACGGCCGTGTGATATGAAAATATGCAAAATAATAATGAAAAAAGCCTAAGCCTAAGCTTATGGTGAGGCGGGTCATAGAAACCAAGTTTGCGGCGGAGTCTATTTTGTAAAAAAAGGCGTTCGGAGTAAGCTAATCTATAAAATCATGCAACTCAGCCATAATGACCCTTTCCTTCATACAATCCATACTAATATTACAAATGCGAAGGTAACTCTGTCTGTCTGTTAACTTTTCTTCCTTAATTTGGTTGAAATGAAATTTGGTGTAGAGACACTTTAAATTCCGGGGCCTTCCCAAAGAATCCTTACTAAAGATAGTTTTTATCTGGAAATTCATCACCTAAGGGGGTGAAAAGGAGGGAGAAAGTTACGATATAAACGAGTTCCGCGCGGACGAAGTTGCGGGCAAAAGCTAGTGTCTAATAAGGTAAGGAACTGGGAATAGGGGGTCTAGCAGGCTAAGCTAGTGAGAGTGCCCCCCGACGAGGAATTTGATGATCCTTTCAGGGGGTGTACTGGCAGGTCCTAAGAACACTACATGCTTAATATCAGTCCACGATCTTGTTTTGTTTTCGAGTAATTTAGGATACTATAACAAAAATCAGGTTTTCATTTAAAGCGTCATAATAGTAATGCGTTATGTCAAAAAAAATACAATCGTCGAACAAGTAGATACAAGCATATAATTCACCCCATTTCTTAACAAGCATAATATCCTAAAAATGCAACACCGACGTAAGCTTCATCTGGCTTGTTTGCTATTTGGGGTAGTGAAGCACAAGGCGCCGGCATATCTCTTCGAGAAACTCTCCTTTAGTAACACGTCTCGGGGAAGTAGCCGACAGCGCGTAATTTGTTTGATAACTCCCCGACATTCATCTGCTGCTTTCCGAAGAAGTTTCCGCTATGCAGCCACGAAATGCTGGAATAATGTCCCGCCGCCACGTAGAAGCCTGCCGAACGTTAAAATATTTAGAACTAAGCTCAAAAAGTTCATGCAAGAACATCAGTTTAAACAGGAGAATCTGTGTCTTGAAACTAGTTGCATTTAACACTTTCTCACCTGTTAGTTATGCTCCATATTAATTTCCATGCATTGCCATACGTTTGTAGGTCACCATAATTAAATTTATTCTAATATGTATTCTGCTATTTAGTCATAGTTAATAATTAACTACTCTTGTAAGCTTTACCACGGGTATATTTGACGTTTAGTATATTGTTTGTTTTGTTTTCTGTTCTGCTGTTACATTGTAATCCCGGTGGCGCTAGTAGTAACGATTGTGTATGGGCTGCGTTCACTGTTACTGTAAAGGCCCACACACACGTAGTGGTTTGTGGGGTGTGAACAATTCTTTCCTTTTTGTGTATTTTTTTTATTTTTATTAAGTGTGCATTTTAGTTATTAATATTTCATTATAAATATATATATATATATAAGATATTGCATGTGTATCTATTGTTGTTGCCCACCGTGCTCTCACCGAATGGACCCTGCGGAAGACCAGCGCTGGCTGCAAAGCTAGCAATATGCTGAGCAGGGTCCATTTCGTGACAAAATATGTATTATATTATTTCTTTTGTATGTGTAAATTGTGTGTCACGAATAAATATTTGAATTTGAATTTGAATAATTAAAGTAACAGTGTATTGAAAAAACTAGTTTTTTGCCTATAACGGTGTCATTTTCTAGTTGGACTTTTATTCAAAATCAGACTGGAATTGGGTAAGTATTTCCAAGGAAAAGGAAAGTGAAATGCCGCTATGGGAAGCGAAAAGCGGAAGGTATTTTTGTAAGTCGGAGTTTGCACTCTTACGTCTTGCTTGTGAGAGAGTGCGGGGTGTGTGTGTCCGTGCAGACTCGCCCTTGGGGCCTTCGGCCCTACGCAGAGCTCGACCTTCGGCCTTCGCGGACCTTGAACCTCATCTTCGGGCCTTCGGCCCTCAGGTTCGCTTGCAAGACACTCGGGGGTAGTGAGTGTCCGCGTAGGCTCGCCCTTCGGGCCTTCGGCTCTCGGGCTCGCGTAGAGAGCGCGTTCTCATGGGACGCTTCGGGCCTATGAGCAGCGGTTCGGTTTTGTGTCTTTCTAGTGCTTGTCTTATGCTGCTAAAGTTTGGTCTGTCGAAAGCGACCTTATTTTCTGCATTGATTTTTAAAATATGTTTTTATCCATATTTTGAAAAAATCAAACTTCTAAGTTAACGTATAATAAGTTTCTGTCAAAAATTTCATTTTTGGTACAAGCTTTTATTGCTGACTGTACTTTTCTGTATACCATCATCAACTACTCATTGAGACGATTCTAAAGAGCCCAAACTTAACGGAGATACGTCGGTTAAATACTGAATTCCCATGGCCACCTTCTGTCTCCATCATCAGATCAGCTCGATGGTTTTTTTTTTTTATACTACGACGGTGGCAAACAAGCTTACGGCCTGCCTGATGCTAAGCTGGTACCGTCGCCTATGGACACTTGTGACTCCAGAAGAATCACAATCGCGTTGCCGACCCATTCACTTGAGGATTCGCTGTGTTGGCAGATAGAGACGTGCAGGTCCCTCACTCCCAACACAGCGCACCCTAGGGAGCTCTGGCGACCTTAAAACCATACTAACTATTACCCAAAATTTCAGCTCAATCGGATAACGGCTAGTGACTGAAAAATGGATAGCAAATGTTGACGGACAGCTTACATACTTACATACATCAACAGCTGGTCAAGTTAAATATAAAGATATGACAGCTTATGCCGCAAAAAACGTAAAAAAAATCGTTTATCGTTTTTTGTGTGTTTATTTCGACACTCACGGGAATCAAAATGGTGGAAATGGATAGGATACTTTCCGTTGACCTAGCTAAAAACTATGAAATTTGGCTAGTAATATCGTCTTATACTGCAAGTACAGGGAAAAACCTGAAAACGTTCGTCTGTGTCGATTTCGTAAGCGTATTTTCTTCCGGAATACTATAACATAAACCTTGATATTGTAGACTGTAGTGAAAATTGGATTGGCTTCGGTGGTCTACATCGTCATTGATTATTGGCGGCGCTAACAGTAGCTAGTAAGACGTCTTCTGCATTATACACAGACAAGTAATTTCCGACTTGAGAATGAACATTTATCGGCTAACACTTTTGAAAATAATATCTTTATTTTGTAATTTTTTTATGTAAGTATAGTTCGGACAAGTAGGTATGCGTATGCGAGTGCGAGAGTGACGGATGTCTTATCGACAACGATAACTGATAAAATGGCAACCATGCTCCGCCCGCTGGTAATCTAAATCGATAAAACAAAGAACATTATGAAAGGCGTCATAACTAAGAGGTCTAACTCTCATCAAGCTTCCGTTCAATGACAAAAAAACCGCGAAAATTTTAACTGCAGTGAGTTAAACTCCTCGCTTTGTCTTTTTACACTTCTTTAAATTTAAGAGTTATCCTCTTGTCGGTGGAGTATTTTCCATTTCTCTCTGTCGTACGCCATCTCCTTGACTCGCTGATACGACACGACACCAGCTTTTTCCTTTATTTGGTCCATGTAACTGCGCCGTGGTCTTCCCCTGCCTCTCCTTCCTTCTATCTTTCCTTCCATTATGGTTTTAAAGAAGTTGTCGTGCCGTATCAAATCTCCAATCATTTTCCCCCTTCTAGCGCTGATGGTGTTCAGGATCGCTCTCTTCTCTTTTACCCTTCTTAACACGTCCGCATTTGTTACTCTCTCAGTCCAGCTTATGCCTTCCATCCGTCTCCAACACCACATTTCAAACGCTTCCAGTCTCTCTCGATCCCTTTGTGTCATTGCCCACGTTTCGCTGCCATACAGGGCAATACTCCAAATGTACACTTTAATTAGCAACTTTTTGCTCCTACTTGACAACCTGGGTTTTAAGAGTTGTCTCTTTTGGTTAAAAGCTTTTTTCGCCATGGCTACTCGCGCGACAATGTCTGGTGTAAGTACATCTGGAGTCTCTTGTTATCAGACTGCCTAGATATTTAAAACTATCGACACGTTGTATGGGTATGTTGTTAATAACTATTGGTGGATGGTGTGATTTGTGTTTTGAGGTGGTCAGCGTTTTCGTTTTCTTTATGTTGATTCTCAAACCCAATTCGTTAAAAGTTGTATCCATAATTGAAATTAATTCCGTCAACTGATCTGGTGTCTTTTTACACGATTAACGTAAATTGGGTGTTGCCTTCTTTTTGTTCCCAAATAAACCTTTTCCGTTCCTACAACTCATTGTTTTGCTGACGTTACGGTTCACGACTCCACCACACTCTTCATTTCAAAAATATTCACAGAATTCTATTCGGTTTTGGCAAATCTCTCACACTCTTTTGACTAGGTAATACTTTACCAAAAACATGCAGCATATGGTAGCAATCCGTCGTGGTTGATCAAACACAACAATACTCATAGCAGGAAAAATAACCGCATGCAAAGGGGAGTACCGCAATATATATGTAAATTCACCTTTCTCTGTTTTGTCGTACGATTAACGCCCGTAACTTGGGCCGTTACACGATCTAGGAACACTTTTTGGCAAATTTGTTCCCATACTTAATTACCATGTATAAATAATACGTAGGTAAAGACTGTATCGTTTGTTATAAATACAAGTTAGCTTTGGCAGGAATAAGTTGTCTATTCATTTAAAAATATTCTGATACAAGACAATTGATTGACATTTGTCATAGAACCGATATCTTTACTCTTTTTTTGCTCAACTTGTTCCAATAAAACAATGAGGGGTCTTACACCGCAAATGCGAAAATCTATTGTGGACAAATGGTGTTAGTGTTGGAGCCGTCCAAACTGCTATCCGTAAGTACGAGGAGGATTATACCTTCGAGGACCAACAACGGCCAGGCCAAAAACCAGGTCCGCCCAATCCAAAACTGGACCAAAAGATGGTAAAATTATTCGCATCTAACAGAGAGCTATCTGTCCGAGATGTCGCGAAAAAAGTTGGTACGAGTATCGGGATGGTACAACGTGCAAAAAAATTTTAAAGACATTAAAAAAACAGAAACAGCCGAAAAGAAGTCAAAAACAAAAAGCATCTGTTAAGACACGAGTCCGAAAATTATATGACTCGATTTTATCGAAAAAACACAGCTGTGTAATAATGGACGACGAAACGTATGTTGACTGAAACTGGACTACAAGTCTTAGCCAGGCCCCCAGTATTACACTTTTCGTGAGGGAACAGAAATCACAGAGGCTGAAAAATCCATTTGCGTTGAGAAGTTCGGCAAGAAAGTCATGGTGTGGCAGGCCATTTGTGAATGCGGAATGAAGTCAACTACTTTTTTCACTACCTCGTCAATGAATGCCGATATTTATATGAAAGAGTGCCTTCAGAAACGAGTATTGCCGATGATCAAAAAGCATAACTCCGAAACTGTATTTTGGCCTGACTTAGCGTCTTGCCATTACGCGGCTAAGGTAGTAAAATGGTACAGAATACAGATATCTATTGGTAAAAGTACATTTTACAAGTCATAATTTTTAAAACACAATTAAATTAAATTAAGTTAGGTACACACAGTCACACATTACGGTGCTGGATCCTTATGAGTGTGCAAAACTCGTCAATTGAGTAACATGCCTGTTCCATAAGCAATGATTTAAGCTTGTTCTTGAATATACTGTTGCTGGGTGAGTTTTTTATGTCAGTCGGGAGCAAGTTGTATAGGGTGGGCCCCATGATGCTGAGTGACCGTCGTGACTTAGCCAGCCGGCGTCTCGGAACGATCAGCAGAGGTCGCCTACGGGACGAACTCAGTTTGTAGTCATGCAACTGATACAAAGAGAATAATGTAAATTTTGTGGCCAAAGAGTTAAATCCACCGAATTGTCCAGAGCTTCGCCCGATTGAACACTACTGGGCTATAATTAAAGCTAAACTACGTAAAACAGCCCGTAGTGCCGATACAGAGCAACAGTTTCGGTCAGATTGGTGGCTCGAACTTTTGACTAAGTCGCTGTCCGGTCATTGGGCACCATGAGGCAAAAAATTAGAAAACTGGCCAGAAATGAATAATATGGGCTTTTTATGGTACTATTCGAGTTGTCCATATTATTTTGTACATAGTTGATTGATTTTAGTATGTCAATAAATAATTGAAAAAAAAGTTGTCGCATTTTTTTCTTGTATTTATAACAAACGATACAGTCTTTAATGCTTTTCGTACTTATTATGTAAAACGTTTGTGATTGCTTTGCTAGGTACGGCTGCATAATTATGAGTAAATAATTCTACAGTTCAACTTCACTAGTTCGAAACTGATAGTAATAACGTAAATGAACTTAATTAATGATAATATTATGAAATTTTGTTAAATACCGTCGTTGTTAACACTTCAAGTTTGATTTTCGTCTTATTTATTGAGTGACCTCTAGTTAATTTATGGTTATAACTTATAACATACCAGTGCCTTCAAGGAAAAAATACATGCTTATTGGTTACACACCCGGTCGTTTGCTAGTATACATCGCAAGTATACTAGCAAACGAATACCATCATCGTTAAAATCGATATTAAAAACGCTTTCAATATACGCCTCCTCAAGTAATCTTTTCTTCTCAGGCAGTGTAATACAGTCGCAAGTCGGCGCCCAGCAGGGCGACCCATTAGGCCTCCTGATATTTTGTATCTGCATTCAAAAGATAATTTCTGGATTAAAGGCGCCCCCGCCCCTAAATGTGTGGTATCTCGATGATGGCACTATAGGAGGAAGCCCAGAAGTGGTCTTAAAGGACTTGAAAACACCTGCCTTAAACACAATTGGCCTTGAAACAAAGTGTGAGTTTTTACTTGCAATTTTTTAGACACAAACTCTCTCGCAGAAATCGAGTCACTTTTACCAGGCATTAGACAAATACAGGAGCATTTTTTCAATTTACTGGGCGCTCCAATTTTCACCGAGGGCGTTATATAACCAAAAAGAGTGAGCTGTTGGTTTTTAAGGCGGGAAACAAGGCTCTTACCTCTATTCCTCAGATCCAGCTGTGCGGGGCTCCTCTTACCAGAGTGTCGCGGTTTAAGTACCTCGGGCACTGGGTCACTGACAACCTCCAGGATGATGCAGATGTCGAGAGGGAGCGCAGGGCTTTGGATGTAACATGCTGTCACGCAGGTTTGCACGCTGTGACGGGAATGTCAAAAATACTCTTTTTAAGGCTTTTTGTCAATCCTTTTACACGTGCAGCCTATGGACGAACTGCACTAAAAAGTCGCTCAATGCCCTGCGTGTCCAGTATTACAACGGCTTCAGAGGGTTGATGGGACTGTCACGGTACTGCAGCGCATCTGGGATGTTCGCAGAGGCACGGGTCGATGGTTTCAGTGCCATTATAAGAAACAGATCCGCGTCCCTTATGCGTCGTGTGCGTGATAGTTCCAACAGCCTTCTTCAGCTGATTTGGAACAGTCCCGCAGTGTGGAGACACTGGAACACTCTGCACATGGGCTAAAGAGGTTCAGTGTATAATTTAATGTAATGTGTAGGTATGTTCTTAGTATAGTATGTAATTATTTTGTGACATTTGTAATTTTTTAATATGACATTTAATTTAAACTCTTTGCCTTAACATAGTTCTACAAGTTTTTAGTGTTACTAACATGATATGGACATAGTCTGAAATAAATAGTTGAATTGAATTGAATTGAATTGAATATATAAGCCCTTCAAGCCAAAAGACAAGCACTTTCGTCGCCACAAGGACATTTGGCACAATTGTCAAGACATGTTTCTCTGATACTGCTGCGAAACTGCTTTGCTTTGCCTCGGATGTTACGGACGTCTCTTAATTGGTTTTTTGATGATGAATTGAAATCGTTTGACGACACTATTAAATCTTGTTTAGAGTCAATACTCAATGTGAGTTTAGACGACAAACAGTGGTGTCAGGCGGCTCTGCCAGTTCGATACGGTAGCTTAGGCGTGCGTCGGATCCAGGACAGAGGTCTAGTAGCCTTTTTAGCATCGGCACATGGTTCTCGGATAGTATCTATTGATGGCAGCAGCATTCGAGTTCGTATGACCGTCCAACGATCACCCGGATAGCTTGACGGTCCAAAGAGGATGGGCCGACATTCTCTGTAAGCAAACATATGCTCAATTGTTGAGTGATGCCTCGAGGACCGACCTAGCACGCTTCAAAGCTCTCACAAAGCCCGAATCCGGTGCGTGGCTACATGCCTTGCCTTCCCCTCAACTCGGCACTCTGCACGACAACGACTCCCTGAGGATAGCAGTTGCTTTAAGGCTGGGGAGCAAGGTATGCGAAGCGCACCGATGCGTTTGTGGGGCAATAGTGGAGGAGAATGGCCACCACGGGCTAAGATACAAAAGATGTGCGGGTCGGTTCCCTAGACACCATTCTATTAATGAGATCGTGCGTCGTGCTATGGCGTCTGTCAACGTACCGTGCTTCCTAGAGCCCCCGGGTCTGTCACGAACTGACGGGAAAAGACCGGATGGGTTGACGTTGGTTCCTTGGCAGAGAGGGCGTTGTCTTCTATGGTATGCCACTTGTGTTAGCACATTTGCAGCGTCCCATCTAAGATACACTATTAAGTCAGCTGGTTGGGCGGCTGAAAATGCAGCCAAGTTCAAACACACCAAGTACTCTGGCTTGGAACCAACCTACGACATCGTTCCGGTCGCTGTAGAGACAGCTGGGCCCTGTGGCAGCGAGGCTCTCGGGCTTTTCAAGGAGTTGGGCAGACGTTTGAGGGAGAGGGGTCTTGACCCCCGCTCTGGGTCAGGGCTCGTCCAACAGGTCTCAATTGCTGTTCAGCGAAGCAATGCCGCAAGCATTTTGGGGACGTTTGGTTCGGGTATGACGCAGAGCGGGATGTAGTTTTACTTTATACTATTTCTGCTTATTTGTACCTAGATATTTTACAGTATCTAATATCTAAATGTATAATATTATCATGTATACCTAAACTTAATCTTAATTTTATAATTATTATTGAAATATTGACGTGTAAAATATTGTTTCTATTAAATAGTATTTTATGTTTTTATATACATTATTTTATTATTTATCTCAAAAATAATAAATACACCAAGACCGCCAGGCCACATTTTATTGGCTTTGCTGCAACCCACAGTAATACAAAATCTTGTTGCTTTATTTTTAAACATTTTAAAATGTGCGATTACGTTTGCGAATGCGTTACGTTACCATGCAACGTAACGAATAGAAAAATAGGGATATGAGGACCGTATCGGAAAGAAAGTAGACAACTTTAGGCATCTCTAAAAACTGGTACGTACATAAAATCGACATATTTTTTTTTTAAATAACGAACTATATCCTTTTCTTTTAATTGCAACAAAAAGCGATTACTACTTTTGTCAAACTGTCAACATGGGGCGAATTAGCTTACACGTTCGTAAAAATATTTTGGACGATTGGTGCAAAATAAAAGGTATGACGATTAGAAAACTGGTTAAGCGTGCACAATATAATAAATAAATTTGGTGACTTCTATACTCTCCAAGATTTGCCTAAATCTGGAAGAAAACCGGGGACAACCGACTTGGCATGAGAAAAGAAAGTCGTAAGAATGTTTAAACAAAATTCGCCCTTTCAATTCGAGATGCGGCAAAAAGAGCCAAAACTTCTTCGGCTATGATACAAAGAATCAAACTAAGATGCAACCTAAAGACCTATAAAAAACTAAAACAACCAAAACGATATGAAAATTAAACAATAGCTGTCAGAAAACTGGCAAGGAAATTATACGACCGTATATATTGACCAAGAAAAATCAGTGCATTATAATGGATGACGAGACCTATTGCAAATTGGACTTTAAATCCTTACCAGGACCTCAATTTATTACGGTGCCGGCTTATAGAAGGTTACTCGAAAACATAAGGCCATTAACATCGAGAAATTCGGCAAAAAAGTATTATTGTGGCAAGCGATTTTTCAACGCGGTATGCGATCGCAATACTTCTTTACTACAGGGACTTTGAAGTCTTTGAACGCTACGGTAAACAGTGACGAGTGCTTACAGAAAAGATTACTACCACTAATAAAGAAGCACAGGAGTAGCACTTTATTTTCGCCATACGTGGCTTCTTGTCATTACTCTAAAACAACGAAGGAATGGTATAAAGCCGATAAGGTAGAAGTAGTGGATAAGGAGATGATTCCTCCCAATTGCCCAGAAGTTCACCCAATCGAGCGATATTGGTCTATCAATTTTTTTTTTTTTTAATTTATTGACCAATATAATCTGAGTAGTACATTTTGGTATACATTTTTTCACCAGCGGAAACCTCTGGGGTTTATATGCTGATGAATAGTTCGCTATGGTACACTTTTGATACTAGGTATCGATTGTAAGCTATTTACGTATTTATGCTGTAGTTCTTTTGGTAGTTGGTTATATAAGGAAGAAGATATCTGACGTTTCTTTTCCCATGCACATTGACAAAATTAGGTAATTAGAACATAGCTTGCTTGAAATCACATCATTGCGTCATGAAACGACATCTCTAAAAAAACGTCAAACTTCCTCAGTTGAAAACTTTAAAAAAAAGTGGAACAGGGCATCATCAAATGTGTCAAAAGTGATCGTCCAGAATTGAATGAGACACATCAAAAAGAATGTTAGGTTGCAGGCAAAATATATAAAATACGACGAATTCATTCAAAACAGTTCTTAATAAAGACCTTATCTTTGTTATGAATAAAAATTCATAACTGGTAATTTTACAAATGTGAAATTCTAATATTATAGGAACCTCTATGACTCGTTTAAGTAAGTAGGTATACTTTACTCTACTAGAGTTAAAATAAATTTCTGTAATATGTAAAGACTTACCACAAGCAGCCTACACCGCTCTCACCAAAGCGGCACAGTTTAAATGGTCGTTCCTACTAACAGTTTTAGAAAATGCTAACCAATCCTTCGAGCCCCTAACAAACAAACTACGCTCCAGTTGTCTACCAAACTTACTAGGAGGTGACGTAACCTCTCTTGAAGCCGACTTATTTTCTTTACCAGTTCACAAAGGCGGGTTAGCCATCCCTGTCCTTTCTAAAATTACAAACTTAAATTATGAGAACTCCAAAAAAGGCTGCACTATCCTGTCAATCCGCCTTACTCGAAAATAAACCCTTAGACCACTCTCAACACCACGTATCCCTTAAAGCGGCAAGAAAAGAATGCTGGATAAAGAAATACTCTCAAGAGGATAAGCTCTTGGACTCCATTTTAGACAAACTCTCACCGATCAAAAAACGAGCAATCGAACGTTCAATTTTTAAGAAAACTAAAACAAAATCTTCCACCTGGCTGTCAGTGATACCGACAAAAAAAGACAATTTTGATTTATCCCCACTAGAATTTAGAGACTCATTAGCAATACGATACTACAGAACACCTGTTTCCATGCCCAAATCATGCGATGGGTGCGGTAACGATGACTTCAATGTGGACCACGCACTCTGCTGCAAAACTGGTGGCCTAATAACTAGTCGTCAAAATGAAATCAGAGACCTGTTTTGTGAACTATGCCAAAACGCTTGGAGAAATTTTACCAAAGAATCGAGCTTAACTGAAGGAAACTGTGGACTTCGTGGAGACCTCAGCTGCCGCGGCGTTTGGGATGCACAAAGGGAGGCGTTATTCGATATCCATGTCGTAGATACTGACGCTCCCTCTTACATCTCTCGCCCGGTAGCTTCCATTTTAAAATCCGCAGAAGAAGAGAAAAAACGTAAATACAGCAGGGCCTGCGAGAAACAACATGCAACATTCACCCCTCTCGTCACATCAGTTGACGGAGTCTTCGCCCTACAAACGTCCACCTCTATTAAACATCTTGGTGAAGCTATTGCCGACCGCTAATATCTATAATAATGGGCTGGTTAAGGTCAAAGATTATAATATCAATTATCCGAGGCACAAGCATGTGCCTTCGCGGGACCCGGCACAAATCAGATCAGTAAAGCATTTTTTCGGCCTCAACGACGGGGCAGCTCTACCCAACATTGCCCCCTAACCCCTCTCTACTCTCTACATACAACCATCCGTTCTTTTTTTATATTTATATTTGTTGTAAATATTGTGTATATGAAATAAATAATCAACTAGAATTTAAATTCACATAATATCAGCAAACAATCTATTCAAATTTACCTATTTTATTTAGTGAGTAAAAACGACTTAAATTAAACCAAATAAAAAATGTTTTGATTATTACTTGATTCATACAGTGTTACCTATATATGAAAGTAGATACACCTAAAATATCTCTTTTATTATTAGGTATTCAGTAACTACTTATTATCTACTAGCTGTTGCCCGCGACTTCGTCCGCGTATAACATGTTATCGTCTAAATGTTTGTTAAAGGAATGAGTTAAAAAAAAAACATTGAAATTAATTTTCTACCTAGACTTTTAGAAAACAATCTAAAACCGAAGTTACAAATCTCTTACTTTCAACATCTCTTGCTCTCTATACAAACTAAGAACCCTCTCTGAACCCTCATAGTAAACAGTCTGAAACCGTAGTTACAAATTTCTTACTTTAAAAATGTCTTGCTCTCTATACAAAGTTCGAACCCCCTTTTAACCTTCTTAGGCGATGAATTAAAAAAACGCTGAAATAAGTTTTGTAGTCTAAACAGGCTAAGATCGCAGTTACAAATATCATACTTTAAAATTTTCTTGCTCTCCATACAAACTTTGAACGCTTTTCAGGGAAAAATTAAAAATAAAACACTCGGTTTTTTTATTGTGATAGGCAAGTATTTTTTCTACAAACTATCTAGTCTCTAGCTAAAAAAAAGTGTTTCCCATACGAACCTTGCACCCTTTGGTTAAAAAGTAACCCCTTAAGGGGTGAAATTTTCCAAAACGCTAGCAGTAGGTATTTTTTTGTATTTTAATAAGTAGGTAATCTTTCTACAGAGTTTTAAGTTTCTACCTAAAAAAAAATTTTCCTACACAAACATTGCACCTCTTTATCCCCCTCTTAGCGGGTGGAAATTTTCAAACCACTGAAAGTAATATACCTATATATTTGTATTCTAATAAATAATCTTTCTACACAATTTCAAGTCTCAAGCTCAAAAAAAAAGTTTCCTCCATACAAATTTTCACCTGTTTTAATCACCCTTAGGGGTGGAATTTTACAAAACGCTGAAAGTTCTTTATTTGTATTGTAATAAGTAATCTTTCAGCAAAGGTTTGTCGCTTGCGATCTTTTTAAAAAGGTTTGAGATTCAAGCTCAAAAGAATCCCCTTTACCACATTGTACCCCTTTTTCATACCCTTAGGGGTGGAATTTTCCAAAACGCTGTTTTTTTTTATTTGTATTGTAATAAGTAATCTTTCTACAAACTTTTAAGCTTCTATCTCAAAAAGAAGTTTCGCTCATACAAACTTTGCAACCCTTTTTAACCCCCTAAGAGGCTGAATTTTCCAAAACGCTGGCAGTACTTTATTTGTATTCTAATAAGTAAGCTTTCTACAACGTATTGAGACCCTTGTTTACCCCCTTAGGGGCAGAATTTTCCTAAACGTTGAAAGTATTTTATTCGTATTCTAATAAGTAATATTTATACAAAATTTTAAGTCTCTAGCTATAAAAAATAAAGTTTCCCCCATACAAACTTTGCACCCCTATTTGACCCCTTTAGGGGTAGAATTTCCAAAAATCTCTTCTTAACGATGACTCACGCTAGAACGGGCCGTGTCCGGCCCGGGCCGTTTTCTAAGAAAAACGACGGCGTTTTTGCGCGGCCGAGCAATACCCAAGCCCGGCCGAGCCATACCCAAGCCCAGCCGACTGAGCCGACCTACGGCCGGGCCGTGTCGACACCGAGCCGCTTCCGAGCCTCGTCCGTGGCTCGACCGTGCAAAAACGCCGTCGTTTTTCCTAGAAAACGGCCCGGCCCCGTTCTAGCGTGAGTCATCCTTTATCCGTTGCCTACGTTGTATAAGGTAGTTCTGGTGTGAATTTCAACTCTCTAGCCCCAGTAGTTTCGGCTGTGCGTCGATGAGTGAGTGGGTGGGTCAGTCAGGGCATTTATATGTAGGTATAGATAGATAGAAGATGACGAAAATCCCATTCAAATATCTCAAAACCGTTTTAATGTCGATTGTTAGAGTGAGAAAACGATCGGGGACTGTGACGTCAAGATCCTCGAGCGTCATAGTAAAAAACAATCATTTCATTTGAAGGTGCGTTTTGTGAAAAAGGGACAGGACATAAAACTTTGGAACTTAGTGATTACCTATTTATATACCTAACCTCTTGCGTTGATTTTTTCTCTATTACTTATCCTTTTTTCGAGAAAATACATTATGATTATTTTATTTAGTGTCTACCTACAGCCGGGTCCGCTGCACCAATGTTTTCCATGTTTTTAAACATCTAACATGTTTTCAGTCAGGTTCGGCAAACAAATAGGGTTTTGTTTTGATTGGCAAAACATGTTTGACGTTTAAAACCCACGAAAACATGGCGCAGCGGACGCGGCTCACGGGGTGTAGTTTCGATTCCTGAGCTATAACCACGAACTTCGGAATTCGAAAATATTCGGGTATCTCTATCTCTATCGCACTAACAACACTCGAGTGACAGGGATGCAGTTATACGAACTTCGAGTTTCGGTTTTCGTGGTAGCGCCGTAGGCACTTTGGCAGAATGCGCAAAGAACGCGAGCCATTGCGATTCAAAAAAAACAAATTCGTGTTAATTATATTGTTCAAATTTGTTAATACATTTTTTGAAATTACGCCATAATGCGACATTTGCGCATATAAGTTCTCATATCACAATCGAATATTTTTTTATGGTTTAACTTTTGGCATGTGTATCGTAAAGGTCTATCGTAGACTGGATTTAAATTATTAATAAGTGAAAGGCAAAGCAATTCCGCCATTTTGACGAAAATTTGACGTTTCTTATAGCTGGCAGTTGGAGCAGCGTTTGATTTCAATAAAAATAAATGAAAAATTAAATGAAGTCGTATATTTCGGAAAATTAATTAATTGTCGCAGTCGGATAAAAACTATCCTAAGTTGCAGCTAGAATAATAATGTACCTATATAAAATGTTTCATATTTTTCCGTTCATGGAATGCTGAGAACATTCGTACCACACAAAGCTTAGTTTCAAACTGGCTGATTCTTTTTTTAATTTAGAGATTTATTATAAGTGGAGATTATGTTCATTTTCTTAACTCTCGGCATCCTTCGGACGTGCCGGGAGATAAAAAAACGCGTGGTTCGAAATTGTATTATCGTTTTGCAACCCTGCTGCAATACAATATCTTTTAGGTGTCTGTTTATAAATTTCAACAAAAACAATGCAACACACAAACAGACGAATGCGGCGGCGGCACGTTCACTTGCGATATATTTACGTAAGCTAGTGCACGCGAAGTAGGTAGCGTGCGCGTACGATCCGATGCACAGCGTGGCAGCCACTGAATAGCACCCTACATTCGGGCAACCGCCGCACCTGCTATAAGTAGACGTGAGTAAAATATATATTTGACTAGCAACCGTTCCAATTTCAACTCCTTGGACAATATTCTGCTACTATACAATTTCTGCTAAATAGTTTCTAAATATAAACTACTAATTGACCAAAATAAATAAATAAATTATTTTAATAATATAATTATTATATCGAGCCCGCTATGTCCCACTGCTGAGCAAAGGCCCAAATAATAGAATATTTAAGTTTAATAGTTTAATATTAATTCACATTTTTTCCTGCGGAACCACTAGGAGACCCGGAATCACCTATTTATCAAACGAACAGGCATGTATCCAATACTCTTAGTACAGAAATATGTGCGCAACTCATGATTCTCATGAATATAAGTATTATACCATATTAAACGGAACTACTTTAGTGATGTTTCAGAAGCAAATGGAATACCCCATATACGAGTTAATACTACGCAAGAGGTACTATCGACAACACAGCTGACTGACTATCCGTGCACTTTATGTTCATTGTAATAAGGTTCAATATAAATACAGTTAACTGTGTTGGCGTTTGTACAGCGTAGGTTCCCGCTCCAAAATGTTTATCTTTGCCTAATTGCTATAGTTCCCAGGGTACTTAAAAAAGTTTCAACGATGAAGGCGAACCAAAGTGCTCTGTTTTGGAAGGATTACTTATTAACATTCCGTCAGCGGTGAAGCACACTCATTCTATTGATGTTAAAAATCAGCTAAATAAGAAAGAAAGATACATTTATTCACAAACGCACAGGACACAGATACTTAACAATAAAATAAACAACAAAAACATATAAAACATGAAACAAGTGTGTCCCTGTGGCAGTGAACCGGACACTGGCTCAGCATTATGCTGAGGTGTCAGACACTTAAAGCGCTGATTTTCAGCCAGCACCGTTGGTGACTCACGGAAACGTCATACAATGTTAATATTTTTTTTACTACAATAAACAATACATATGAAGTGAGTTGTAATGTTAATGTTGTAATAACTACCTACAAATTTAGCGTGTAAGCGATTTGGTGTTAAATGTAAGCTTGCATAGTATTATTGTGAATAAATGAAATACATGCAGCATCAATCAAGACAATAATAATTAACATTACAGATAAGAGTTCCTGTTAGTAAATAGTTGCCCATGTGATTTCCAAATGAAATAAAATGTAACTGCTGCCACTTTTTTTAGTATTTTCTGCAACTGTTGAATAAGAAGGTTCTTAAAATGCGTTAAAAACGCTACGAGCGTTTTTATATAGACCTTAGCGATACACCGCTGTAATTTAGCAGGAGTAAACAAATCGATCACGACAACAAATAGTAAAATAAAATCTTGGAAAAAAATGGATGTAAATAATTTTGTCATTTTTAACCCATGATGACATGACCCCCTCCGGTGTCTTTGAATAGCTCGATCTAAACTGTAAAAATGGGCTTTTTAAAATAAATTTTTGATTTAGGGATCCGTATGAGTAATATTAGGCTTTCAAGCCTTAATTTTTGTTAGAGTCAAGTGTCCCGACCTCCTGCCAGCTAAATGGCTGTGACTGGGTATGTAAAAACATTCATGGCAATATGACTGAGAAATAGTACACTATTGCAGAGGCCGGGAAATTGCAATTCGTGGACGAGTTGATTTTGTCGGATGAAGCGAAGCAGAATCCAACAATACAGACGAATCCACGAATTGGCATTCCCGCCGAGGCAGATATAGTGCTTTTCTCCAAAAATGCGAGGAAATCAAATAATATTTGCAATAATCTTAAAACAGCAAGAATATCAATAACCTATCGAGTTCCCACACAAATTATTTTTTTAAAGTACCTACATATGTACACGGCATGACTCGAAGTGCCAGTTTCAATTAACATACTTAAAATAATTAAAAACATTAGAATTGATCACAATTTTGAATGTTTACTCATTAAAGATTAAACGGGATTTAAATCTAAACGCATTTTAGTTCATTATGAATTTTATACCGACAAATATTTTTATTTCTTCAAAGTTTAAAGTGTTATTCGTTTTCTTATTAAAGTGTTCTTCGTTTCAAACTATTTGAGACATTTTTAAAAACGTCACTTCAATTACTTACAAAAGTAAGAGTTTTGTCTATGACAATTAAAAAAAACCGGCCAAGTGCGAGTTGGACTCGCGCACGAAGGGTTCCGTACCATTATCTATAAAAACGGCAAAAAATCACGTTTGTTGTATGGGAGATATTTTATTTTATTTTTAGTATTTGTTGTTATAGCGGCAACAGAAATACATAATCTGTGAAAATTTCAACTCTCTAGCAGCTATCACGATTCTTGAGATACAGCCTGGTGATAGACAGACAGACGGACGGATGGACGGTCGGACGGACAGCAAAGTCTTAGTAATAGGGTCCCGTTTTACTCTTTGAGTACGGAACCCTAAAAAAAAAGCTCGGGAAAACTTTAAGCAGACTACAACAAATTGCAATAGTTAGAAAGAGACAGCCTTTCATTCTAACAATAGCAAGTTGCTGTGATAAATAACTAGGCCTAGGTCAAAACATATGGTAAAAATGTAAAAAACTATACAGTAATGGAATTTCATACATTTTCCTGGCCGCTGAAGCTGTCCAATAATGACTTTAAACTTTTTGAATTTGCGCTCGGCACTCGGCAGTAACGAGGAACTTCACGGACTATTTTTGCTACAGTAAGACGGATATTTCCGAGTATATTGGAGAAAATAATAACAATTAAACTGTATAACTAGAGGAGTTGAGGTAGGTGGTACATTAAGGAACTGAAAAAAAAGTTAAGATTTTACAATTAAACTGGACTAAAACTAATTGATGCCCCCCAGATCGGACTCCTGCGGCAGGGTCCCCATTAATCTGGCTGCATTCCCCCTCTGGATTGCTTTGCTGATTTATTGAGTGAAGAACGAGCCAGCTTTGTGGTCCCCAGTGGTCTGGACGAGCTTTTGACTCATCGTCCTGACCAGTTGGTAGGCATCTGGACTCCACGGCCCGAGAGGCTTGACTGCAAAGGCAGCAAACACATGCTGGTCTGTGAGACCCATGTATTTGCGGCGCTATGTTGTTTCAGCCGCTGCAGCCGCCCCGCCAGCTCTCAGCGAGATTGCGGCAAGATGTGCCGGCGCGAGGGTTACGCATGTTGCGTCCCAGATTATTTTTATTTTTATTTTATTTTTTTTATTTATTTGAGTACAGCAACTATTTTTACAGGTTGACCTAATACAATAGCGCCTTAAAATTCATTTAACCTAATAATTATACTTGCACAAGACACACAGACATACTTTAACAAATTCGGACATTGGACAATAAAAAAGATCACTGTGGTCAGCCACTAGATTTAGTGTGTGTACGGCGCGACTGAGAGGCGCTTTACAAAGCAAGTTGGTTCTGCCGCTCGGCTCCGCCAGCAGCCGCGGCCGCCAAATTTTAAAAAATTAGTGGCCGTCCAAATCGCCAAGGCACGAGGGTCATGCCGTCGGGCCATTTGCTATCGTTGCGCGCGAGACCGGCGGGCTCCAACATGGCCGGCACTTTAACTGACAAGGGCCCGGCGGATGACGTCGTTGAGGCAGGCGTGGCGGGATAGGCGGCCAGCACTCTTTTTACACGAGAGACCGTGGTGGCCCAGACGTTCCAATTGGATTACGCAAGGGCATCGAAGGGGTACCACAATTTGAGCACCGAGTCGCAGGCCGACAGCCAGCCTAAATGTGTTGCGGTCCAGTAGTGTCGAAAGGTGGGAGGGAGGTCGTGCATTTAACCAAGACTTCCTCTCCGATACGAATTCTCCGCGAGGATTTGTTGACCGGGATGTATTCGCTAGGGAAGACAGTTTTCCAGGCGATTTCTGCCTCTGACAGGTACGCTACCTAGAAGGCATGAAGTGCTCTAGGATTTTGCCGATGAGGGGAAGCATACTGGGTGCCGAGGACATGAATGCTGGTAGCGCAACACTTGAAATTTGGCGGATGCCGATTCCTCCGAATTTAATGGGAAGGGTGGCGTGTAAAAATTGACAGTCGTTAATTTTGACGTTTATAATTTTCTTTAGTTGTGTGTGCAGTACGTTGTCTATTTTTTTACAAATATTTGTCAATTTCTACAATAGGCTGCAGCGTGTGAAGTAAGTAAATTTAGGGACTAACCTTGCGGCAACATGGAGTAGCCAAATTAATAAAAAAAAGTGGAGTCTCTAGAACTGAGAGGTGAAAGATATGTGACCTGGAGTGGAATCAGGGTTGTGGGGAGCGATCATGCGGAAGAAGAGCGGTAAATATGAGCCGAGAGTGGGACGGAACGCGGATCGAGGCAAGCTAATCCGAAATTCATAATCCTAAAGTTTTTCCCCATACAATTTCCTAGCTCCACGGGGTGAGGTGACTTTTCCCACTATTTTTGTGTTTATCTTTAAAATTATGAAATTAAACGTATTTATGTATAAAAATCAACGTGTAAAAATACATTTTATTTGTTTTGTGTTATTGTTTGAACGTCTATTTTGACGTGATTTTGACCTAATTCACCCCATGGTACGGTAGCTATTAATGACGTTATTGTATTCATAGATAAATTATTATATATATCCTATTAAACTAGCAATATGTGTGCGGCCATACAGTATAATTATGTCGTATGGGTGCTGAACGAATATGGGTCTAACGACTTCGATGAAATTTGCAATATTGAAATTTCATCGAAGTCGTTAGACCCATTTTCGAGAACGTGATTACCAATATATACACAAATACATCATCATCATCATCTTTGCCTAGCCGTATTCGGCCTCAGCGACTGCTAATTACTGCTGAGAGCGTCGCTGGTGCGCCCTCAGGTGAATGACATAGTCATATTTTCTGAATAAAAACGTTTTTTTTTTATTTTTACCAAGAGTGTATCTGGATCTCCCAGGTACGACGCCTATTAAATGCCATCCGAGCATTCAAACCATAGAGCAAGATTGACTGTCATCAGATTATCATTGCATCTTAAGGTGGTTCGATTGCCATACAAAGCGTTATTTGACATTCGCAGGCTAACGGCGTGATATTTTAAGAAACTTATGTAACAAACTTTCTTCAATTGGCTTCCCATTTGCGCCAAATTCCCCCTTTCCTAGAATAAACTTGTATAAACTAGATTAATTTGAGAAAAATAGTTTTCCCAAAACATCACGTGACAAACCAATTTCTCAAATTAATCTAGTTTATACAAGTTTATTCTAGGAAAGGGGGAATTTGGCGCAAATGCGAAGCCAATTGAAGAAAGTTTGTTACATAAGTTTCTTAAAATATCACGCCGTTAGCCTGCGAATGAAAAATTAACCTTAATGTAAAAAACATTCAATATCTGTTTAGTCTTAGTAAAACTTTCCCTACGTATAATACATATGAAAGTGCAAAGTTTGCTGTGTTGGTAACGTTTTTTGCAATTCCGAAGCGAGCGTCGTCGAAACAAACGTAAAATACTATATCAGATTTTTATGCGTCTGTTTGGCAACCGAAACTTGATGTCGAAAAAGCTGGAGAAGAGCAATTTATCACCTAAATAGGCGCGTCTGACTTGGCTGTGATCTGTTGTCACTAACATTGTAACAGAAATGAGCCGCTAAATCCTGTTTTGTTAAAAAAAATAAGAACACCATGTCAAAGTAATATAAAATATATCAACACCTTTTTCGGAAGAAATTCTATTGTGTTTGGGTAAAAGCGAAAAGTGTAAAGGTTAAAATTAAAAGTCCATTAAACTCCTGGCGGTTTTTGTTATTGTCGTCACAAATACCTTTAATTTTAAAGGGGTACTTTATAGGGTTAACTGGGTAACCAGTGGTTTTGCTGTAACCCTGCCATGTTTGACCCGAGTATAATTAATAGATATATCAAATAGGTACGTGTTACGTAATTCAGGCGATTAGTTATATATTATTATTACGCGAAGCCAATTTTTGTACATGCCATCATATCTACAGTTATGGTCCGATCTTGATAAATGATATGTCATTAGATTCGTCTCATGCTGCAGATTTGCAATAAGGTCTTCGATTTTTAATTTTTATCGGTAAGGGACTAAAATTTTAATTAAAAAAAAAACTACTGTGCGCTGACCACGTGACTTTAGCTGCGTGACATCACGTGACGTAACTCCTGGTTTGACTTGAGATGAGAATGTAAATAAAGAATAAACATAAAATAATTTCACTCAAACCGGCAGCATGAGAAATTATAAAATGTTGAGTGGGCCACATATGGATACAACACTAAGATAATTTTTACTTAAAAACAAATTTTTAACCGACGAAAAATCAATCAACCCCTATTTTCCTACCCTTAAGGTTGGTTTTTTTTTCCAAATTTATATAGGACCAACGTCGGGGTATATATACCCTTTCCAATAAAAAAAGCATTATCAAAATCAAACTACTCTGTAAAAACTTATGCGTGGTCATACATAAAAAAATATATAAATATATATATGTAAAGAAATGGTTATGAACTTCTTGTGTGAATGACATTTTTTTATTTTTAATTTTGCCGCGACTCGTTCTGTCAGTCCGAACGAGATAGCATCGCTGTCAATTGTGAATAGTTTTAGAGGTTATGAAAAGATATATCGTGTATGAGACTAAACCCTATTCATTTACTTCGATTATTATAAAAGGATGTATAAAGGAATTAACACTGTGAATAATAAACGTTAAATGTCGTTTCTTTGGTTACAGATAAGTTTCCTTAGGTTCAGAGTGTTAAGATGTGTAGTATTCTCATAAAATATAACTCATTGAAATAAAACTTGGGTTACAGAGCAACACATCGTTTAATTCACTACCAATAAGGAAAATAACATTATAAAACGACATTTCTGTTTATTGGAGTCGGTCAATAATGGAGAAGTTGCGTTTCGAATTTACGGTGTCGCCAGGGAGTGATGGCAAATCTAATGTACTGGCCATAACCTCAGTAACAACGAGCGACGAGAAAGTATATGTTATACCAGAAACATTACAAGTAGCTGGTTATCATAAATAAATAATAAAAACACCGGCCTAGAGTAAAGTGAAAAACAGTTTAACAAAAAGATATCAATTTCGAAGGGTTTGGATTACATTGACAGAAAAAATGAAAAAAATGGTAATTTGCAATTTGGAGATCAGTTTTTAGAAGAAATAAACCTACAGAAAGGTACCGCTGTGAGCGAAAAAGGAACTGATTCTTTGGAAAAATTGTTAGAAAAAATGTTGGTAAATACACAAGAATCAAAACAGGAAAACTTGAAATATATTGCAGAAAATTTTGTAATTGAAAAGTTTACAAGTAAGAATCCAAATGCCAAACAATGGATTGATATTTTTGAAAAAGAGTGCATACGCTTTGATATCACAACAGACGAAAAAAAAATTGAATTCCTCCGATTGTTTATGGACAAGAGCTGTGCGGATTGGTACAGTTCCATGATGATCAAATTGACTCTTAACTCAGAGTGGTCAACATGGAAGAACAGATTTTGTGAATCATTTGCAAACAAGGGATGGAGTCCGGTAACATATGCACTGTTGTTTAAATACAAAGATGGGTCACTGTTGGATTATGCCATACGAAAAGAGAAACTGCTGTTGGATATGAGACGATCAATCGATACAGGTACTTTGATAGATCTTATAGCGGCTGGTTTGCCAGAATTCATTCTAAACAGAATTGATCGAGAAACACTTCAAGATACAGTGGATTTGTTGTCAGCAAATATGAACATATGGTAAATAAAAAAAAAATATTGCCTAAAAAAAAATTTGGTTATGCAAGTTTAATAAGGACAAATGAAAAGAATGAAGAAAAAATCCATGTAAAATTTGTGAGAAATTAAATAAGGGCAGTCGGTTTCACCCGGAAGCTTTATGCTGGTTTAAAACGAAATAAGTAGATAAAATAAGGAAAAATTTCATTAAACATGTCAACAATTCAGTGATTGAAACGGAATCGAATGAAACAGATCAAAAAAACGAGCAGTACACCATTAATAAATGTCAAACTACTAGTAAACGAAGTTTTAGAAATATAAGGAGTTTACGATTCAGGCTCAAACGTTTCCCTACTAAACTCAAAATTGTTGAAAATAAACGGAAAAGGAAACGGTTTGAATGAAGCAGATTTAGTGACAACTAATGGTGTGCAAAAGACCAAGTGGTTTGACAAATTTGAAAATAAAAATCATAAACTTGGAGGAAAATGTGGATGTGTATATTATGGATGAACAAAATTTCAAGTATGATTATTTAATAGGGCTTGACTTAATACAAAAGTTCAGGTTGATACAAAATGAAGACTTAAAAATAACCCAGAAACTACCCTTGAAATATGGAAATACAGAAAAAATTGAAAAAAACAACTTGCAAAGATAAGATGAATTCTAAAAGAGAGATTACAGATGAAAACAATATTGAAACTACAGATGACTTCATGGTGAATTTCAATGAGCACATGGAAGAAGGCGACTTTGAAATAAAAATAAACCATTTGAATGAACGTCAACAATCTGAAATTAACAATTTAGTTAGCACATATGAATCAGTTTTTGCAAAAAACAAATATTGCATAGGCACTGTCAACGGATATGAAGCAAGAATAGACCTTTTAGTGGATAAATACTGCAGCAAAAGACCTTATAGATGAACTTTAGAAGACAAAAAGGAGATAGAAGAGCAAATCGCAAAACTATTAGATAACAAGTTAATAGAAAAATCATATAGTCCATTTGCTGCACCGGTTACTTTAGCATTCAAGAAAGAAGACAACAGAAAGTCCAGACTATGTATAGATTTCAGAGATTTAAATAAAATAATAATACCTCAAGCTCAACCATTTCCGCTCATTGAAGACTTAATGATGAAGACCAGAAATTGTAATTTTTTCTCAACATTGGATATGAACTCTGCATTTTGGTCCATACCTTTGCGAATTGAAGACAGGAAAAAGACAGGATTTGTAACACAGGAGGGGCATTTCCAATGGACCTTATGGACTTAAGACCTCACCAGCGATTTTTCAAAGTATTTTAAGTAATATACTTAGAAAGTATAAGCTTACTGATTTCGCCGTAAACTATATTGATGACATCCTCATATTTTCAAAAAAATTTGCCGAGCATATGAATCATCTCACGCAATTGCTTGAAGCCATCAAGACAGAAGGTTTTAGGTTAAAATTTACAAAATGTACATTTGCCTCAGATTCGGTAAAATATCTAGGTCATATCATACAGAACAATTCAGTTAAACCAGTGAAGGACAACTTGATTTCAATAAAGAGTTTTCCGGTTCCAAGAACTCAAAAGAATATAGGGTCGTTTCGCCGGTTAGCGACCACTTAGCCGAGTTGCTCACTTTAGATTAGTAAATGTATACCTATTCAATGTACACACATAATAGATGGTATTCGTATAGGTTCTGAGTATAGTCAAGTTTTGAAACCTACAATAAAATATAGCACTTTCATCCATAGATTAGGAAAAAATATGGAAAAGGTTTCAAAATAGCGAATTCGCTGGTTAGCGACCGCTTTAGTCGGTTTGCGACCACCTGTTAGCTAGTTGGCGACCACTCTTGCAAATAGTGTTTAAGTAGTTAATAAAACGATGCATCATCATCATCATCATCATCAGTCGAAAGACGTCCATTGCTGGACAAAGGCCTCCCCCAAAGAGTGCCATAATGACCGGTTCTGCGCCACCCGCATCCATCGGATTCCTGCGATCGTTACCAGGCCATCAGTCAACTTGTGGGGGGCCTACCCACGCCGCGCCTTCCGGTACGTGGTCGCCACTCGAGAACCTTTCCGCCTCAACGGCCATCGGTTCTACGTGCAATGTGCCCCGCCCACTGCCACTTAACTTTAGCGGTTATGCTGCGGATAGCCTCATTTCTGATGCGATCACGCAGAGAAACTCCGAGCATAGCCCTCTCTCCATTGCCCTTTGGGTGACTTTGAGCCACACGTGATCACTGGCAACACGCACTGGTCAAAGACTCTCGTCTTCAGACACTGCGGAATATTAGACGAAAAGATGTGCCATAGCGTAGCTTCCCGAACGCTGCCCAGCCGAGTCGGATTCGACGATTGACCTCTTTCTCAAAGTTGGACCTACCTTTTTTTTTTTTTTTTTACTTGGGGAAATGCCTTTACGCATCCCACCTAGCCGAGGAACTAGGATGGGTATGACGGGCTCCCGGGAACCCCCCGGACTACCGTCTAAAACCACCAAGGTATGCCCTCTCTGCCGTGTAGTAAGGGCGTCATGGGATCGCGAACATTTCACCACGACGCCCCTCGGCAACAGCTGCAGCTGCCCTCACTACTGAGGCAAAAGCCCCCCCTCTCGTCGTAAGCGTGCAGGGCGACACCAAACGCTTCCCGACCCGACCAAAGGACCTCTACGCCAGGAGAGGGTGATAAACCTCGGATTCACCCTTTCAGGTCCCCTTGTAACTTTTTATAGAGGTTTTCTCCCTCGCAGCCACAACTCGGCCCCGGCCTGACGGTTGCAGCCCCCGCGCCTAACATGAATCCTCTGATAGCAGAGGATTTGTCAGGGTTCCGGGTCCGTTATTTATTAAAGAGGCAAACGGCAATGGCCTCTCCCTCAAGCCGCACCTGGGGAATCTTGCGATTCCCTGGGCGGAACCCCCCGACCCCCCCGTGTCGGGTTATTGGTAACACCAGCAAGCGATAACTTAGGGTTCACTAAATTATCACTTGCCGTTGTCTCCAGGGCGCACCGGCCAAGACACTACCCATTCCTGCGGATCAACCGAATCAAGAGGAATCGGTAGAGTCCAGACACTCGAGGAGGACCTACCTGACCTGACTGCCCTTACTGTTACTCTTCTAAATCTACTTTACATTTCTTGTCAATGCAAAATAGAATCGAAAACGGCGCGCCATCTCGCTCACACCATAGTGCTATTATATATATTGCTATTACAGTCACACATGTCGTTCATAGTAGGTATCTAAATGCCACCATTTTACAAGCTTTTATGTAACTTTTAGATTAAATTCTACTTACCTACACTAGCTTCTGCCCACGACTCCGTCCGTGTGTCTCGTTTATATCGTAGCTCCATACAAAATTTCAACCCCTATTTCAGCCTCTTAGGGGATTATTTCGGGGATAAAAACTATCCTACGTCTTTTCCCGGGACTCAAACTATCTCCATACCAAATTTCATCAAAATCGGTCCATCGGTTTAAGCGTGAAGAGGTAACAGACAAGACACACTTTCGTATTTGTAATATAACCATATCATATAATCATATGAATTATTCATTTTATAATTATATATTATTATTATATTATATATACCTACTATAGACATAGCATGGATTGGCGCGGCTTAAATACCTACCGACACAATTGGCTTGCCAAGCTAAATATCGCGGGTGCCGCAAGAATCCATAAGGAAAGAAAAAGAAAAACGATGTGGTCGCTATCCGACTTCTTTGGTAATAATTTTTTTGGGTACGCGACCACCCCATTTTATTTAAATCTATTTTTATAATATGCCGAATTTCAACGAAATTATTACAATAGCTAAATCATTTAAGCAATCAACTAACTAATTTCAGCATAATAATAAAATTAAGTGACGTAACTAAAGTTTTCGCGCCAACCGTCGCGTTATTTTTTTTACAGATTCACTGCACGTCAACACTTTTCGGAAGCAATGTGTGAAATGTGTGAATTGAGGTTATTTTTTCTTGCTTTGGATTAAGCTTTGGGTTTTGAAGTGTATTTATTCTTATTCTGACACTATTCAAGAATAGTTAATAACTAATTAGTTTTCTGTTGGGTTTGTAGAAATGTTAATATCTTTAATTGAAGCAGCCTAGTCCGTCAAGTGGTCGCCAACCGAAGGTGGTCGCGATACCGGCGAAACGACCCTAAGGCAATTCTTAAGAAAGATACATTTTTATCATGAATATACAGAGTGTTTTTTTTTTTAATGGGACAGTATGGGGAAATCCGAATCTAAAGGAGATAGAGGAAAAGTGTCATTCATTAGGTGATTTTTATGTAAACAAATTTGGCCCATTAAAATTTTTGGTCAAGCGTGAGTTGTTCTTAAAAAATTATAAAGTTGGTAAATTTTTTTTTTGACGTGGGTCGGCTGTTTCATGTAAGGATTATTTCATTGTATGGAAAGAAAAAAATCTGAACAGCAGAAGTTGGTCAAATTTAATGAAAACTAATCTAATAACCCATTACATAGTTCCCATTGCATAATTCGTTTGGTCAGAAAATTGACAAAAAGCATTCAACACCATAAAGAACCTGCTATGTTCTCAACCAGTACTAGAGATTTTTGACCAAGAATTGTGTTTAGGATTAAGTAACTAGGCTATTGTAAAGAGCTAGGAGTAGTCCATCACCGAAGGCTCCTTCAATGCCAAGCGAATCTCGCCCTTTCGGACTGGCTCCTTCCAGAACGTTTGAGTAGTACGCAACTGGCTGTCGTCGCGCGCGCATCCCTTCCAGCCGCTGTGACATATATACCACGGTGCTTTCGTGGCTATTTACTTTTACCGCTTTCTCTATTGTGCTTTTACTCTAACCTGTGCTGAACCAAGATCGAGGCTTATAAGACCGAGGCATAGCAGAAGGAGAAAGGAGCTGGGCTTTCACCACATCACGAGCTGCTGCTATTGAGGTGCACAAGGTGAGTGGGTTGCTCTTTTCTCTTGCTGATCGCCTTGGTTACTTTCTCTGGGGAATTCATGCTTTCCAACCCCCCTTTCGCTGAGCTATCGAAGAATCTGTAACATATTTGTGTTCCTTCTATACCGGATATATTAATTCGAACTAAATGTTGTATACCTATGGATTACAGTGCAAACCATACGAATAGCATTCTTTATTAACATACTATTACATACTAAATTAAAATATTTGATGTATTTCAAACTAATTTGTTCGATTACTAAAAAAGATGTAACCGCCGTAATTTTCGTATGAACTTACGACCTTTTGTCCGAGCAGCGAGTTGTTTACGAGTAAAGTGGCTTATTTCGCTGTCGTAAATTATAACATTATAGTTGTATGTTCTAATTACACGTTTAACTATTTATTTGAGTGTAAAATTGGTTGTTTTAATAGTAAATTTCACTAAATTTATATATTCTGTGCGAAACAGGGTAGTTATTCCGTGTTTCAAATTCCTTAGCGCGCACTCAACGCGTTGCATCTTGAAGTTGACGTAGGTACCGAGTTCAATATGATCAAGTTATAACTTTTATGTTTATGCATTAAGTACATTGAAGCATAAGCGATATCAGTGAAAATTTGTATGTAGGGGAACTTCTTTCATTAGTAAGTCTTGTTAGTTAATGCAGTACGTAACCATACGTCATAATTTTATTGACTTTCGACCTTACGCCGTAGACACAAGGTTTAAAATTCTTTCTCGCCTTTTGTCGAATTATTTATACTTACTCGTAGTAAGGGTAATTGTTCGATCACGTTGTACCTATCGCTTGCGTTCGCTTTCATAAATTAGACTATGCAAAAAATGGAAAAATGCCGCCGCACTATGGCTCTTAAGCGTTTGAATGACGCTTATATTTGTGCAAAAAGATGCATAACGAACCCGGAAATGGAACCGCGCTTTAAGGTGCATTTATCGAGATTGGAAGGTTTAGAAGTGTTATTTGACGAGAATCATGCGAAAATAGTAGCTTCTTTAAAGGATCCTCAGGAGATCGCGGATAATGAGGAGATACGACAGGGGTTTGACGAGACCGTGATAGACATTTTGTCCATTAAATCGCAATTGTTTCCTGAGGAAGCACCTCAAGTGCATACCGTCGCTTTGCCCGTACCCGCAGGTAGCTCGAGCAGCAATACGGGTCATATTCGCATGCCGCCCATCCATATACCTACGTTCGAGGGTGGCTATAAAACGTGGATTACTTTCTATGATCTGTACCGAACCTTGGTACATGACAAACACGAGATCTCTAAAATTGAAAAGTTTCAATATTTAGTCTCGTCATTGAGAGGTGAACCGTTAAACCTAATAAAAGCATTTCCTATCTCGTGTGACAATTACGATATGGCGTATGAAACTTTGGTGAAGCGCTATCAGAATAAACGCCAGCTAGCCTTTCTAGCGTGGCAGTCTATTGTAACTGTTAAGTTACAGAATAACACGGCGCAAGCGTTTCGGTTTCTTTTGGACACATTCCAAGAAAACTTAGCTATTTTAAAGTCATTGAATTTGCCCATCGATAAATGGGACTTTATAATGTTCTATACGCTTTTATCGAAATTGGAACCATCCATTCGTAAAGAATTTGAGATGACCGTCACGTCGGAGGACATTCCGACCTATAAATCTTTGGAGACCTTCGTGGAGAACTACTGTAAGGCGGTGGAGCATGCCGGAGCTAGTACCAGTTCAGCTCACGGCGGATACACGCGGCCACCTGTCGTTAACACCATGCGATCCGATCACGTCACGACACCGCCACGACGTTTTAGGCAAACGACTTTGGTGGGTAACCAGTCGACTTCTCCTGCACTGCCTCCACCTCCGCCTTGTCAATTCTGCTCGAAAAAGCACTTTCTCGCACATTGTCCGGACTTTCAAAACTTAACTGTTGCGCATCGATCGCAAGTCGTTGGTGAGAAACAGCTTTGTTTCAATTGTTTGCGCATAGGTCATGTAGTGTCAAACTGTCCTTCACAAGGTTCGTGTCGAACTTGTGGTCGCCGTCATCATTCGTTGTTACACTTTCAGGACACTTATGTGGATCGCAAATCAGGGCCATCCAACCCCAACGCCACCTCTAATGCTTTAGGTGTTCAGGGGCTTTCTACAAATACGTCGTCCAATAAAACGGTCTTACTGTCAACCGCTCAAGTAGATATCTTGGATAGATGGCGCTCCTTTCACGCCGTGCGCGTGTTAATTGACTCTGGCAGTCAAGCCAATTATATCTCCCAAGGTCTAGCAAATCGCCTAGGCTTACCTGTCTCAAGTAACGCACCTTCCGTTTTTGGCATAGGTAACGCTTCCACGCCTGTATTGGGTACCGTCCAATGCACTGTCCGTCCCGAGAACCATCAGGACAAAGAAATATCTTTCGAGGCAATTGTGATACCCCGCATTTGTCATGACATGCCGTCAGTCACGGTCGAAACCAGCTTTTTAAAGAATTTAGGTTTCATTAAACTCGCGGACCCATCCTTTCATGTTCCGGGACCAATCGACCTCCTTCTTGGTTCCGAACTTTGGAATGAGATCTTTCTACAGGGTATGATTCCGGGTGGGAATGACTCCCCTGTAGGGTTAAATACTATTTTTGGCTGGGTCTTTTTAGGGCGCTCTCGCTGCCTTGAGAGTATACCCTCGTTATACTCAAACCTTTCGTCAGTCCAAACGCTTCACGCGTCAAATGCTGACTTGGAAAATGATTTGAAACGGTTGTGGGAGATAGAGGATGTGCGTACTCCCGAAAAAATGCTGTCGCCGCAAGATGCGGCTTGTGAAGAGAATTTTCTTTCTACCCACAAGCGGGATGACACCGGAAAATTCGTTGTTGAGCTACCGTTCAAATCTGTTGAGCCGACTTTCCGTAACATGCGGTCTATCGCTGTGCGCCGCTTTAACAAATTGGAAATGCGTTTATCTAATGACGCCGCATTGAGAAAGTCTTACAATGAGTTTATGCAGGACTATCTGGACAGTGGTCACATGTCAGAGGTACCTTCCTCTGACCAAAATACCACGGGTTCCTATTACATCCCTCATCACTGTGTGTTGTCACCATCAAGCGTAACCACCAAGTTACGCGTCGTGTTTGATGCATCGACTCGTGACGGCGAGGGACTGTCACTAAACGACACACAGCTGACGGGACCGAAGCTTCAAAAGGACATTTCCCATATACTTTTGCGATTTCGTTTACACGAAGTAGTGTTTACTGCAGACATTCGTCAGATGTACAGAAACATTGTGATGTCGGAGAAACATCGTGACTTTCAGCGCATCGTGTGGCGTTTCCATCCTGATGAGGAACTCAGGGACTATCGTCTAAATACTGTAAGTTATGGGGTCTCATCCTCCCCCTTCCTGGCGTTGCGGGCAATTGAACAGCTGGCCGTGTCAGATGGTCAAGCCTTTCCGCGAGGGGCGGAGGTATTGTCTACAGACACGTACGTAGATGACATTCCCACAGGTGCGTCTTCTGTTAGTGAGGCTCTTGAGCTACAAAAGCAATTAATCGCGTTGTTAGCCAAGGGAGGCTTTGAGCTCCGTAAATGGGCAAGCAACCATCCGGAACTGTTAAGCCATATCCCACTTGAGCATTGTGTGACTCAAGCAACGTCGTTTGACGAAGACTATAATGCTGTTGTGAAAGTACTTGGCTTAAACTGGGACTCAGCGTCTGATCAGTTTAAGTACAATGTTAATGCGTCTCAAAATCAATGCACGAAGCGGCAGATACTGTCAGAGCTGGCTCGTGTGTTTAATCCTTTAGGGCTACTCTGTCCTGTCATTTTTTTGGCAAAAACTTTGATCCAACGTCTTTGGCTCTTAGGCTTAGATTGGGACCAGAAGCCACCCGAAGAAATAGTAAAATTGTGGCGTCAATTTTCTTCCCAATTGGGCGCTCTATGTAATTTGGCTGTACCACGGAAGATAACGCACTCGCGTGCAGTGGCCTATCACTTGCACGGGTTTGCCGATGCTTCTCTGTCCGGATATGCCACCGTCGTCTACTTGCAAGCAGAACTAGATGATGGGACTTTTTCTACCCATCTGGTGTGTGGGAAGTCTCGTGTTTCCCCTACCAAACGGATCAGTCTTCCACGTCTGGAATTATGTGCTGCCGTTCTGCTTGCAGATTTAGTGCACTCGATACTTCCTCATCTGTTGTCTTTGATCGTAATCAAGAATATCTTTGCTTGGTCTGATTCGACGATTACTCTTTCTTGGATCGCATCTCACCCATCCAAATGGAAAATTTTCGTTGGCAATCGAGTCGCAAAGATTCAACGAAAATTGCCCTCAGCACACTGGAACTACGTAAGCACCCACGATAACCCGGCCGATGCAGCCTCGAGAGGCATGCTTCCAAATGCAATGCTGGAACATTCACTTTGGTGGAATGGTCCGAGTTTTCTGTCCCTCTCGTCTGATCATTGGCCTCGTTTAAAAACTCTTCCCCCACCAATCGACGTAACAACGGAATTACGTCAAGAAGAGAAGAAGTCAGCCTTCGTTGTCACCAACGAGACTGACTCGATACAGCAGCTTTTACTCCGGTTCTCTTCCTTGAAGAAAATCCTGCGAGTAACTGCGACTGTGCTTAGGTTCCTGAGTCTTTTGCGGAAGCAGAGAACATATTCTGGTCCAATATGTGAACAAGAGCTGAATCAAGCTCTTGAAACTCTCGTTAAGTCATGTCAGCAAGATTGTTTTGCTAATGAGATCAATAATCTCAAAGATAACAAGCCTTTGCCAAAGCCTATGAAGAAATTGAGTCCTTTTCTCTCACAGGACAACGTGTTGCGTGTCGGAGGGAGACTTCGACACTCAGATTTAGAATACGATGCAAAGCATCCCGCTATTTTGCCTTCAAATCATCGACTTTCGTCTTTAATTATCGATGATGTACATGCAAAGTCGTTGCATGGTGGTGCACAAATGGTGCATTTCCTTTTGTCTCAGAACTTTTGGGTACTTTCTGCTCGACGTGCTATTGCGAAACGTCTTTCTCGATGTATCCCGTGCTTTCGGGCTAAACCAACGACGTCACAACCCATGATGGGGGACCTTCCTCGCGTCAGGGTTACTGCTGTCAAAGCCTTTCAACGTGTGGGCTGTGACTACGCTGGTCCTTTTCATGTCATCCTTGGTCGCCGTCGCCGAGGAGCGCGCTCTGACAAAGTATATCTCTGTCTCTTTGTCTGTCTGTCGAGCAAGGCCCTGCATTTGGAGATTGCCAATGATCTTTCGGCTGAATCTTTTATCGCTGCCTTACGTCGCTTCGTCGCTCGCCGGGGCCGGTGCTCCCTGATAATGAGCGATTGTGGTACCAACTTTGTCGGTGCCAGAAATCAGTTAGCGGGGCTTATGAAGGATGCCGCCGCATCACAGAGCATTGAATTTAAGACTATTCCGCCCTCTTCCCCCCACTTCGGTGGAGTTTGGGAGGCCGGGGTACGCTCAGTTAAGGGACACCTTGCCAAGGTAGTGGGAGGTCATCTGTTGACTTTAGAAGAGTTTCATACCGTTCTCGTGCAGATAGAGGCAGTACTGAACTCACGTCCTTTGTGTGCTATCAGTAATGACCCAAATGATTTTTCTGTCCTTACGCCAGGCCATTTTTTAACGCTTTCTCCTTTAACGTCTGTCCCGGACGATAATAATGAGATCACAAAGATTTCTTTGCTGAAACGCTGGCAATTGTTACAGCGATTACATGCTGATTTTTGGAAGCGTTGGCATCGTGACTATTTAAATACTTTAAATCAGAGAAACAAATGGACAGACAATTCTCGTGCTGTGAGAGTTGGTGACTTAGTCCTCATTAAGGACGACAACCTTCGACCGTTGCTGTGGTCGGTGGCACGCGTCGTCAACGTGCATCCTGGTCAGGACGGGATCGTACGAGTGGCAACTGTTCGTACCGCAGATGCTGATTCGCGTAATAGAGACTTTAAACGGCCCGTCGTCAAGCTCTGCGTACTTCCTATTAGTAATAACTAAGACATCAAATACACACTTTCTTTATACTTTTTCTTTACTTAGTGTGCTTTTTGCCACTAGGGTTCGTTTTACATCTGTTATAATTCTGTCGCATTGTTTTATTCTTTACTAATCTTAACTTAATCGTTAGTTAGACATACTATTTATACTGAACCTCAATAACAAGAATGCTATTCGGCCGTCTGTCACTGTGCCATCAGGCGTTTCTGTTTATTCCCTTTCATTTCTGGAAATTATGATTTCGCAGCGGGGGGGAGTATGTTTAGGATTAAGTAACTAGGCTATTGTCAAGAGCTAGGAGTAGTCCATCACCGAAGGCTCCTTCAATGCCAAGCGAATCTCGCCCTTTCGGACTGGCTCCTTCCAGAACGTTTGAGTAGTACGCAACTGGCTGTCGTCGCGCGCGCATCCCTTCCAGCCGCTGTGACATATATACCACGGTGCTTTCGTGGCTATTTACTTTTACCGCTTTCTCTATTGTGCTTTTACTCTAACCTGTGCTGAACCAAGATCGAGGCTTATAAGACCGAGGCATAGCAGAAGGAGAAAGGAGCTGGGCTTTCACCACATCACGAGCTGCTGCTATTGAGGTGCACAAGGTGAGTGGGTTGCTCTTTTCTCTTGCTGATCGCCTTGGTTACTTTCTCTGGGGAATTCATGCTTTCCAACCCCCCTTTCGCTGAGCTATCGAAGAATCTGTAACAAATTGCTTATAAATATTTACACTGATGCTAGTTTGGAAGGTATTGGCGCTATCTTAAAACAAGTACAACCAAATGGAAAAGAAAAACCAGTAACATACTTTTCAAAAAAACTTAATGAAGCACAAAAAAAAGCAATTTATTTAGAATGTCTAGCAATAAAAGAAGCAGTCAAGTACTGGCAATACTGGTTAATAGGAAAATCATTTACGGTTTATTCAGATCATAAACCGCTAGAGAACATGAATTTGAAATCAAGAACTGACGAATAACTTGGAGACTTGACATACTATTTGTCACAGTATGAATTTCAAATAAAATATAAACCTGGAAGACAAAATTTAGAAGCAGACTGCCTTAGCAGGAATCCTGTATTGGAACCAAATGAAAACACAGATGAGCAACTCAAAATTGTGAACTTTATGAAACTGGACGATATTGTAACGGATCAGTATAAAAATGAAGAAATTAAAAAAAATAAAAGCAATTTAATTGAAAAAGACAAGATCTACTTCAAGAAGGTTGTGAAAAAAGAGAAAATAATTATATCAGAAGAATTTAGTATAGAACTTTTAAAAACAGTACATAAGGACTTCTGCCATATCGGAATTGGACAGATGCAGAAGACAATGAGCCCGCTATTTACAACCAAAAACTTGGCAAAAAATATAAAAATGATTTGTAGGACCTGTGAAATATGTATTAAAAACAAATCAAGGGGACACGACAAATTTGGCTTTATGTCACATCTATGTCCGGCCACAAAGCCATTTGAAATAATGTCTATAGACACAATTGGAGGTTTCGGAGGTTCTAGATCAACAAAGAAATATCTGCATCTCTATGTATGTATGTATTCATCTTAACATCGAAAACTCAGACTGCAAATGATTTTGTAAAACTGATCAGGAGCATTACAGATTTAGAGGACATTGGCATGGTTCTAACCGACCAATACCCAGGAATAAATTAGAAAGAATTTAAAACATTTTTAAAAGACAAACAGATACCTATGGTATTTACAACAGTGAATGCGCCATTCTCAAATGGCCTAAACGAAAGATTGAACCAAACATTGGTAAATAAGATAAGATGCAGGATAAATGAAAAAGAAAATAAAAAATCCTGGACAACCATAGCTCATGAATGCGTAAAAATATAATGAAACTTGCCACTCAGTCACCGGGTTTTCACCTACCTACCTTTTTTTACACGGCACAGAAGACACAATTTTACCAACAGAATTAAGAAAAAAAAATCACACAGTGACTGGATTACAGACAGGAAAATGGCCCTTGAAAATACCATGAAATCTCATGATTACAACAAAACAATGTTCGATAAAAACCGGAAGTACTATGAGTTTAATGTAGAGAATGTGTGTATGTGGAAAATGGCAATAAATTAAACAGGAGGAAGTTGGACGAATTAAGAATTAGGCCATATAAGATTGTAGAAAAAGTTTCTAGTTCAATATACAGGATGGATACGAGCCACAGGAAAATTGAATCAAATCTTTTCCATATCACAAAACTGATACCAGTCTCTGCAATTGAATCTCAAGAAGACGAAGGATAGAGTGCTGTTCACGAAAATTTCGCTGAGAATTTTCTTCCCTTGCGGGGGAGATGTAAAGAAATGGTTATGAACTTCTTGTGTGAATGACATATCTTTATTTTTAATTTTGTTGCGACTCGTTCTGTCAGTCCGAACGAGATAGCATCGCTGTCAATTGTGAATAGTTTTAGAGGTTATGAAAAGATATATCGTGTATGAGACTAAACCCTATTAATTTACTTAGATTATTATAAAAGGATGTATAAAGGAATTAACACTATGAATAATAAACGTTAAATGTCGTTTCTTTGGTTACAGGTAAGTTTCCTTAGGTTCAGAGTGTTAAGATGTGTAGTATTCTCATAAAATATAACTCATTGAAATAAAACTTTGGTTACAGAGCAACACATCGTTTCATTCACTATAAATAAGGAAAATAACATTATTTATATATATACGCGTCGACTTGAGAACCTCCTCAATTTTTTTCGTCGGTTGAAAATTAAGAAAATAGAAACTAAACGACCGAAAATATTTACAAAAACTGACAGACGTATTGTGTCAATGTGGATTTAATAAAACATTGACAGAGACGTCAGTATTATTTGCCATGTATTTTTTACTTGAAAAAAGTTTATATACAAAATTATTTTCCCATATTCGAGATGTTGGGAGAAGAATGAGGTTTAATTGGATCCATTAATTGTCATGGACCCCATAGACGGCTGTGTTAACTTCACTTAGCACAATGCCGTAGGCACCGATAGGCTCACCTAATTTCAATACTGCAAGTCTGGACCAGTTCTCGTTGGCCAAGGCCAGCGGGGAGAAGTTTTCGTCTACTGTTAAGTACTACGTCGCGATGCATCCCACACTGGTTTCGGGAGTTAATCCCCAAGAGACTGCACACCTCGCGGTCATGGAGGTATGTGGCATTGAAAAAAAAGCCGTGACCTCCTGCGAGACACTTCTGCGAGATGTACACTATACTAACAGACAAGTGTGCATGCGATGCGCAGCGAACAGTACATTGACTCTTCGGTCCAGGGCGTCCAGCTCAGTATGAGTCAACCTTAGTGTGCCAAAGGACTAAGTGAGCAAGATCATCACCTAAGCTTTGAAGGCGGGCAACTTGTGCGCGCAACAACAAATGACTTTAGTACTTTTGTCAGGCGACAGAAAAAGCGCTCCTTTACCGCCCGCTTTACGCCTTCACCCTCAATACCCAATGACTGTGACACACCAAGATAATGATAGGTTTCTGCTTTGGAAATACTCGTAGATCTGAGGGTCATTGTCACAAGAAGCTGTAAATTTCTTGAATATAAAACTCCGCTGAACATGCACCGCACTCTTATCTGACACCAAATTCCATTTTGATGGCGCTACTAAAGACTTTTGTTGTTTTCAGTAGTTTCAACAGATCATGTCTATTTGGTACACATAGCTTTAAGTCGTCCATGTAGAGCAGATGAGAACATAACTGACCTCTCTCCGTAGCCCTGAATCCTTCAGCAGGGCGCTGAGCGGATTCAGTGCTAGGCAGAACCACTAAGGATCCCTCTCTCGATCCTGATATAGTCCTGCGTACCAGAGGGGCCGTCTCCTCTCCCCGGTTGACAAAGGACTGTGGTCTTCTGCCCCATGCAAGCGCCTAAGAAGGATTTTAGAGCTGCATCAACTTTATAGACACCGAATACTTTCTAGTAGCCAATCCATGCAGATAAGAGCGCCCCTTTGTTTCGCCGGCCTCGTTGGCAAAATGGTCATATCTATGAGCAGGAGCTTTTAAGTACCACGTGACCCAACCCTTAGTATATCCATTTTGAGCAGGGGCCAAAACGTTGTTCGCAACGATAATATGCGAGTTAATTTTTTCTCTCAAAATGGAATTAATGTTCTTTTCATGGGAGGCACATGCTATAATCACCACGCTCGGAATACTGTACTCCAGGAATGCTGCTGCCCATCCTCCAATGGTCTAGGTCCGGTGGTAGTCCAAAAAGAATAATGGCAATCATTTGTTAGGCAGTTTAATAGCGGCATTTAAGAAGTAATAGTCTGCATTGTATTTAAACGTGAATTTGAATGTCATCAATTAATTCACATTCTACTATTTAGTACTTACCAGTATTGATTCAATTTTGCACGTGACTGTACGATCGGTAATAGCTTCTCATGTTTGCTATTACCGACCTCTATGCGTCGGTAATGGTTTCTTATGGTTGTCATTACCGACTCTTATGGGTCGGTAATACAATATGTAAGGACAATGTATTACAGACTCATAAAATGTAGGCAATTTATAGTCATAGTTTAAGGACATAGCCGGGTAACGATCGGTGATAACTGCATAAAAATCGTTAATAGAATCACAGCCGTTATTTTGGGGCGGTAATAGCAACAATCGACTTTGTCACTTCTTTTTTTTTAATAAGATATTCCTTTATTTTTGGGCATTTGACTTCGTAAATATAATCTTTATACTTAACACTAACATATAAAATTAAAAAAAAAGTAAATGTGGTGGCGACCAGTATACTTAAAAAGTAAGGTCGATTTGAAAATTGCCTTAAGGGGGTCGTTAATACCTGCGTTTACATGAAATAACTAAAAAGTAATTTTTTGATTCTTACTCGTATCAAGAATTTGTAAAATGTCATATTTTATAGGGATTTCTAGTTTCTCTAAAAGCCCATTTACGTGGTGGAGGAACTCGCATGCGATTTTCATTACATTGCTGGGTTTGATCGAATTGCGAAACCTCGGCAGCCGGCTGAAATGGAACTCGCATTTTAGTTCTTGCATCATGTAAATAGGGCTTATTTATTTTTATGCTTAAGTTTGTATAATGTATTTTTTGCTAATAAATTTACTTGTTTTTATAAGTCATAATAGTAATGACAAAAATAATATCTTACATCTTAAGTCGTTTATAGATAACATTAGTAGTTAACGCTCAGCAACACAACAAAACTAAACTGCCTCGATATGTGATTCAGCTACATTGTTTTTTTTACTGGCGTGTATTGGTTTAATAATAATTTACTAGCTGACCCCGCGAACTTCGTTCCGCCGTACAAAATGCATGAAAAAAAAACTTAATTTTTTTCATTTTTTTTATACTTATTCTGCTATTCGGGGCGAAGACAAATTCAAGAAAACAACCATCATCAAAGTCGTCCCAGCCGTTTTTGAGTTATAAATGGTGTAACTAACACGTCTTTGTTTTATATATATATATATATACTTATAAGATTAAACAACGTTATGTTATGTTACAAATAGTGTCAGGGGCTCTTGTTTAAGTTTTATCGATACAATACGTTTTCGAACGCGTTTGCGTTTAGTTTCAATTTATATGGCAACGCGAACAGCGCCTCTGGTGGTAACTATTAGGAACTACGCGTTGCCATACAAATTGAAACAATACGCAAACGCGTTCGAAAACGTACCTATATGTATCGATAAAACTTATACTAGAGCTACAGGCCCCTGTAACCGGCAAAACGCAAAAAAGCACGTCACTCGGAGTGAGACACTGAAATGCAGAATCAAAAGCAAATTCTGACGATAAACTTAAGACAAAATTTGCTTAATTTACTTGAGTAGGCCTCCAACAGTTCAAATTACTGAAAATCATTATAACTTTCACGAAGGGTCAGCTAAGTCAATCAGTGGCTTTAAGGACACACAAAGTTCCGACGACCGTATTCTCTGTTTTAACGACACCATAAATCTGGGGATGATTGTATCTTACTTGTGTAGATATAGTAGAATGGCTATTTAGTGACCAACTATCCAAGTTAAAATACCACTTTAATCCATTATATTATATTAAGAGATATAATATATCTATTAAGGCTTGCCTTTTGTGATAAAGACGGAGTAGGTTTATTTGTTCCACAAAAAAATAACTACCGGGAAAAAATAATATGTAATAAGCTGAGAAAAAAACACAAATATAGGAAAGGTTATAAACCCCAGAAGGCAGTCAGTATTAAGTAAAAATATAATTGAATGATAGGTGGCTGTAGGGATATGTGACATTATTACTCGTTCATAACTGAAGTAATAATTACAGTAAATACCATGAATGATACCTATTATGTTTGTCAATGCGTGTGTTACGCGAATTAAATAATGTTGTAATGAGGATCGTTATTCATCACAAACAAAAATAAAATGATAAAAGAATAATTAAGTAGGTAAGTATTTTGTAGATATGCTTGTTTTGTGGCTCATGATAACATAGGTTTGATAGATCCTTTACAATTGAATGCTCTTATTCACAAACAACCTTATTCAGTTAAAATCTGTGTCCTTATCTGACAATTTAACATTTGTGTTTGTGGGAAAGGGACCAAACATTTTTTTCATGAGAACGTTTTTATTGCCATTCGGAACGTTCTGTCCGTTTCCCAAAACACCCTTTTCCAAAACTTCGTTCCAAAATATCAGTTTCTTTAAATGAACGTAGGCCAAAATACCCTTTTCTCATCGCATCATTATGTCAAAACACCCGGCTCTCATAGCATCCGTATGCCAAAAGACCCGTCTCTCATGACACCCGTATTCCCAAAAGACCCGTTTCTCTTCGCATCAGTATGTCAAAACACCATAGAACCAGGGACTCATTTCGGTTACGGTTATACCGGTATGAAACCGGTATTCCATTACGGTACCGTTATGCGCCGCGCGAACATAACGGTACCGTAACCGTTTTGAAATATCGGTTACCGGTATTAGTTTTAAATGGTACCGAAACCTTTATTATACCGGTATTATAATGGTAACCGAGAAAAATAATCGAGCCTGTACTCTACACAGGAAGCATTGGCTACTAAACATTTAAAGACAAAAAGACAAAACGGCAGTGCCGCTGCCGGCGGTTTGGCAACAACGCCAGGCCAAAGTCGATATATCGATATTACCTTTAAAAAGCGATAACGGTACCGGAAAAAGTAAAGGTAACCTTTATATTTCGAAAGCAAAATATAAAGGTTCCGCTACCGAAACCGCTATTTGAAAACCGATATGACGTCATACCGTTAAAATAGAATACCGGTATTTTTCGGTTATGCAGTCCCTGCATAGAATCCCACATGTCTGCTATATTTAACACAGAATACCTAAGGCAAAGGGATCATTTTCTACAAAAATTCAAAACTATTAGGATTGTAATCAAGAACTTTACTTATATGCAGTACAATATGTAATGTATGCAGTGCACTTAGAACATAACGCTCGATATAAACAAAAAAATAAAACCAATGGTTCTCGATGAGAACTTCAAATAAACCTTAATCGTAAATACTTCTATTTTATTACATTAAATAGTAGGACTCTTAGAACTTAACATAAAAAGGAAACCTCTGGTAGTGGTTTTAGATGTAACTTAATTACGAGTACTAGTGCGTAAGTGTTTTACTTCATGTAATAATGTCATACACTCAAATTCTCCGTACTGTAATCTGCGTAACAGTCTGCTGCACTTTTCATCAAACAAGATATCTCATCAGAAAAGGAAACCTCTGGTAGGGGTTTTAGATGTAACTTAATTACGAGTACTAGTGCGTAAGTGTTTTACTTCATGTAATAATGTCATACACTCAAATTTTCCGTACTGTAATCTGCGTAACAGTCTGCTGCACTTTTCATCAAACAAGATATCATTCTTCCTCATGTTTTTTTTTGAAGCTATGAAAAGGCTGTGTATCAATTTTGTGTCTATACATTTCGCCTTTTTTCTCAATCTGTTAATAAACAGGAAATAATTGGGATGTGGGGGAATTCTGCTATTTAAGCGTCTATGCCACCCTTCAACGGAATTTGTAGTCCGGTGTCGTTCAAATGCGACACTCAATATATTTGCAGGCATCCTTGGAAACCATTGACTCTCCATGTAGGTTTTGAATAATGTAATGACTTCGTTTTCGGGATGCAATTGTGTAATTGACATAGACATAGACATAGAAAAACTTTATTCAACATCACATTTTATACAAAAGGAACAGTGTACAAATTAGACTTAGGAATAGACAAACACACTCAAACAATATCGTACGAGGAATTTACATTTTGTGATGCCAAAAAGGGGCTAGACTCAGCATACTACATAATTGATTGCCAAGCTTCAGGAATGTAACCTTCTGGTAGGTAAATTGGCACAAAGATTTGCTACATCTCTCCCGGAAGGTATTTCGTTAAGCTTCAGCTTTTTGGCGTGTTTCCATACTGCATCATTGTAGTGATGAAAACAACCACATATCTGGGCGTTCGGGAAAACCACCCTTACTGCATTCATCTGGGCTCTTTCGAAGTCGGCTTTGAAGTTAACCAAATTTTTATATTTAGTTTATCATTTAATATGGAAAAGAAACGCATATAAGCTGCCTCAGTTTTGTTGGGTAACAGTCCGTAAATCACTGGTTTGACATTCGTAGTTGTTTTGTTCGAATTTACATCAATGTGTATAGGGTATACAACTGGTCGAACGGTCTTGGTACCGACTTAAAAGTACCGTCGCCCATAAAAGAGTAACTTTTATTACTGACCAATTTTCTGGCGTGATCAGTAGCAAAAATGAACATCTTTTCTGTTTCGCCGTCTTCGCTGAGTAGAAAGTTATCAGCCAAAATTCGTGGAACACGAGCATCTTCGAGAGTATTTATTTGCAATTTATCACACTCTTAATAATTTTTCCTTGTTCTATATAGAGAGCTTCTGTGTGAATCAAATAAAGGCACTCGACTTTGAAAATTTTCAAATTTTCTATTGAAAATTTGTTCTATTGGCATTGAGTTTTCGCACACATCCGTCTTGCATTTATCGATTATTATACTGACATCATTATCTTCAGGATACGGGCTACATGCGTGTGCTTTAGGCTCTCGTAATATGTTATTGTCTTTATCCAAAGTAACCGATGTAGTGGAATCCTCACTTACACACCGCCAGTAAGAAAAAACACTCTTTTGTTTTTTTGTGTGTAAATTATAGCAGTAAATACCGATCAGCAAAGATAATTTACCTTTTTGGGTTTTAATGAATTTAACATCCATTTTGCTTCACACCAATAACAAATTGCAATAGACATGACATCAATTGGCAATCAGAAAGCACATGTCGTCGGGTAACAAGTGGCCAGTATCAAGTTAATTAATTAAAAGTTCAATAAATATTAATTACATAGGTTTTTAAAAGTTTTAAATATAAATTTATATTAGACAAATGTGTACATGCAACTTTGAACTAAAATGACTAAAACTAACTTAATCTATACACAAAAATAAGTAAATCAATAAAACTAAAAAAAAATTAAAAAAAATAATGAATATACTAAAAAGCTCCATTGCCATTTCTCACGTATAGGGTTGTTCTCCATGAAAGAGTATATTTAGAGCTTTGACTTGTATGAAGCAAGTGTAAAGCTCACCGATGTGACCCCCAGAAAAATATGACATTTGGAGATTTGGCTCCAGGAAAAAAGTTGCACTGCAGCCTGGCTAAACGGTAAGACCTAGGTCAGGGGTGCTAGACCAAATGCCATAGAGAACCGCGTGCAGTTTTTGATGGCGGAAAAAAATTAAAATAAAGATTTTTTTTTTATTTTTTTTCAAAATGGTCCTAGAGAGCTGAAATTTAGCTAGCGGGATTCTACAGGTCTCTAGATTACAAAAACCAAAACAAAAAAATTCTATCATTAAAAAAATATTGTAAGGCGAATTACTGAGGGTTTTTTTTGCGGCCAAACCGCTAGACTTTTGAATAGCAGTCTTGCCCAAATGTCATAAGGGTTTCCAGGGATATTACAAACGCATTTTGTTTTGCTCAAATAAATAGCTTTTTTTTTAAATTTCAAATAAGTCCGAGCGCGCCGTGATTTGGCATGGGGGATTTGAAGCGCCCAAGAAATATAAAAAGAAAAAAAAAATGGCGGCCGCTATGGGCAAAACAAAATCCCAAGTACTTTTTGCGAGCCTTAAGGGCGAGCTTCAGGCCGCGAGGCCGCAGGCCGAGCTCGTCAGAGGGCCGAAGGTCCGGAGCCTTCATTTTGAGTGTAAATGCGCTCCCCCCTAAGTAATTTTGGGCGAGGCCGAAGGCCGAGCTGCAGGAGGTCTAAACTACCCAAAATCCTATATAATGACCAATTTAAGCGAGCCCGAAGGGCGAGCTACAGGGTGCAAGGCCACAGGCCGAGCCTGGCGGAGGGCCGAAGGCCCGGAGCCCCACCCCGAGAGTCCAGGCGAGTAGCCCCCCTCAGTAACTTTGAGAGGCCGCAGGCCGAGCTGCGAGAGTTTAGGGTTGTGGAACTATTCCTTGCCGCCGAGTGCCTTACAAGCGAACCTGAGGGCCGAAGGCCCGAAGGTGAGCTCCGAGGTCCGCGAAGGCCGAAGGCCGTGCTCTGCGTAGGGCCGAAGGCCCGAAGCGTCCCTTCAGAGCCCACGCGGACACACACCCCCGCACTCTCTTACAAGCAAGCCGAACGAGTGCGTGTTCAGTCTTACAAAAAAATTCCGCTTTTCGCTTCCCATAGCGGAATTTCACTTTCCTTTTCCTTGGAAATACTAAAACTATCCCTGTCAGATTTTGAATAAAAGAAGCGAAACAGCACACCAGTACGTACGAGCGCGCCGCGCCGCAGGCAAAAAACTAGTTTTATCTATATAAGTGATACAGAAGTGGTACCTATTGTACGAGTAAAGAGGTTTCCCAGATACCTACATAACTTACGCCCTTTGAATTTTATTCAAGTTCATTTTAACAATATTCCTAGTTGCCATCAGCATGACTTTTGGGTAATATATTTATCGGGAAACGGATTATTAAGGAAACGGTGGTGACGGGAACGGATGTTTTGGGAACGGGTGTTTTGGGAAACGGATATCAAGACAAACGTATCTAACTTTTGGGAGAATCACATTTTGGAAAACGGATTATTTGGGAAACGGCAGTGACGGGAACGGTCATTTCGTGAATAAGTCTTTTTGGGAAACGGACATCAAGCCAAACCTATCTTTTGGGAGAAGCACATTTTGGGAAACACTTATATCGGGAAACGGATTATTTGGGAAAAGGTGGTGACGGGAACGGATGTTTTGGGAAACGGGCAGAACGTTCCGCAAGGTTTTAATAGTACATTATTGCAAATCCCGGGAAAATCCCGCCGATACAGATATAGTGCTTTTCTCCAATAATGCGAGGAAATCAAATAATATTTTCGGGGACAGCGATCGACCTATCAAGTTCCCACCCAATGTTTTTTTAAAGGTTTACATACTTAACATGAATACTTAAAATGTTGGCCGTTGGGGCGGAAAGGTTCTCGAGTGGCGACCACGTACTGGAAGGCGCGGCGTTGGTAGGCCTCCCACAAGGTGGACTGATGACCTGGTAAAGGTCGCGGGAGTCCGCTGGATGCGGGTGGCGCAAGACCGGTCACTTTTGAACTCTTTGGGGGAGGCCTATGTCCAGCAGTGGACGTATTTCGGCTGATATGATGATGATGATGACATACTTAAAATAATTAAAAACATGAGAATTGATCACAGTTTTAAATGTTTACTTGTTAAAGATTAAACGGGATTGAAAACTAAACGCATTTTACCTAGTTCGTTAGAATTTTATATCGATAAATATTTTTATTTCTTCGTTTCAAACTATTTGAGAATTTTAAATACGTCAATTCGACCACTTACAAAAGTAAGAGTATATGACTTTAAAAAAAATAGAAAACTCGGGAAAAATTAAGGCACACTACAAACTCGCGCAATTTGTCACAGCAACTTGCAATAGTTGGAAAGAGGCGCAGCCATACATTCCTTTCATTCTAACAATAGCAAGTTGTTGTGATACATTACTAGGCCTTGACACGTACGAGCATTTGGTTGTTTGCAGTGATTTGTCTTAGTCAAAACATGTCGTAAAAAGGTAAAAAACTATACAGTAATGGAATTTCATACATTTTCCTGGCCGCTGAAACTGTACAATAATGACTTTTAACTTTTTAAATTTTCGCTCGGCAGTAGGTAATGAGGAACTTTGCGGACTATTTTTGCTACAGTATGGCGGACATTTCCGGGCATATTGGAGAAAATGATTTTATTACGTAATAATATGGCAGTTCCGATAGTAAAGTAGAACCGAATCAATTTAATACAGAAATCCAAAACACTGACCTTTTTCTGGGGTCCAATATATCGGTTCCCAGTATAAAGTAAAAATTAAAGTCTCTGACATTGTAGCTCTGTAAGTTGGTACGAGGGTGACACTGAAAGTCTTTAGAACTGGCCACTTGTAATAAATATAATAAAAAAATAAGTTCAAAATTTGAAAATGGAACTCTTTCTTAATATTTTTGTGTACGAATTCCACTCGATTGTCATTTGTTTTACGATTTGGCGGCAAATTGAAAATTGTGTGTACTACGTGAGCATGAATTTAACGCGAGAAAATTTTCGAGCAATGATTTTTTACGACTTTCGATGTAATTTAAGTCAACAAGAAAGTTATGATAGACTTCGATTGGCCTTTCACGATGAAGCCCCATCTCGTGCTACTATTTACAACTGGTTTAATGAATTTAAACGTGGCCGCACTGATCTCACTGATGATCTGCGTGAGGGCCGGCCTTCTACGGCGACTACTGAAGATAACATCAGTGTTGTGCGGCGTATGATAGAGACTGACAAAAGAGTAACCTATCAGCAGATTCGTACAAGCTTAGCCATTGGTATGAGTCAAGTCCACAAAATCCTCCATGAACATTTAGCGGTGAGGAAGCTTTGTGCCCGGTGGATACCTCATAATTTGACAGAAGCCCAAAAAGTCCGTCGTGTTGATTGGTGCCGTGAAATGGGTCAAAGATTCAACGGAGGTGACTCAAATGCTGTGTTCGACGTAGTTACGGGTGACGAAAGCTGGATTTACTGTTATGATCCTGAAACTAAAAGACAGTCTGCTGAGTGGGTGTTTCCTTCCGAGGAGTTGCCTACTAAAGTGAAGAGAGGTCGAAGTGTGGGAAAAAAGATGGTGGCCTCGTTCTTCGGAAGGACTGGCCATTACGCAACAATTATTTTAGAGGATCAAAAAACAGTTACTGCGAAGTGGTACACTAACAATTGTTTACCACTTGTCTTGGAAAAAGTTCGAGAAAAACGGCCTCGCAGTAGGATCCTGCTTCACCACGACAACGCCTCATCGCACACCGCCAAGCAAACGATCGACTATTTGGCGACGGCAAACGTGGAATTACTGGGTCACCCACCTTATAGCCCCGACTTTGCACCTTGTGATTTTTATTTATTCCCAAAAATTAAAGAAAAACTTCGAGGAAAACGTTTTATGGACGCCGACGAAGCAGTGGCTGCGTTTCAAAAGGCCGTCGAAGAGACCCTAAGGACGAGTGGGCAAAGTGCTTTTCTCAGTGGTTCTATCGAATGCAGCGATGTATTGATGTGAAGGGAGGCTATTTTGAAAAGATATAATAAAAGTAATAAGTTGCTTGATTGCTCAGTTTTTGATTTTCTAAGAACTTTCAGTTTGACCCTATGTAAATACGATAGTGTTAGGGTTGCCAGACGTACTATATTGTATAGTATTGTTGTATAATTAAATTTAATTCATCATATTAGCCGAAAGACGTCCACTGCTGGACATAGGACTCCCCCAAAGAGTGCCACAATGACCGGTCTTGCGCCACCCGCACCCAGCGGACTCCCGCGACCTTTACCAGGTCATCAGTCCACCTTACCCACGCCGCGCCTTCGGGTACGTGGTCACCACTCGAGAACCTTTCCGCCCCAACGGCCACCGGTTAATTTAATTATTATATAGTACTGTAATAAATTTCCGCGTAGATTACAATATACAAAGCACATTAAGTACGCTAAAATACTATATGTTTATCATATATTCCAAATTCATACATTACTGTATTGAAAAAAATGTCTACTACGAATAAATGAATACTTTGTTTTTTCTATGTTACCTACTTTATTTATGAGACCTTTAAACGACTATGTACTATATTTGTCCAAAAAAAACCTGGCAACCGTAGAGATAGTGTTTATGTGTCAATCATTACTCTCGCTAAGATTTTTAGACGAAGAGTATAAGAAATAAAGAAATAAATCAGTTTCAAGTTTTATTTGCTAGTTAAATTTTATTTGATATCTGTAAACGTAGAATGATACTAAGTGGAGAAGTGCAGTGAGCCAGTTGTAGCTGGGTCGAGTGGAACTAAATAGGTTACACATACTAGTACTGCAGCGCGTTGCATGTGTTTATTATCAAAATCAGAAGAATGGGACAAATCATGTTTCAAAAAAGGAGGAGCTTCTTAATTTAGTATTATTTATCTACATATTTAAATAAAATATATCTTGTAACACCTTTACTTCGGGTTTATTTTTATGTGATGTACACTTGTACAGTGTGTATTTATTATACAAATATTTCATTAGATGAACAGTTTAAGTAGAAATAATAATATATGTAAGTAAACACACGAGTATTGCTGTTCTTAAAATTACTTAAACTAACAACATTAACACTAAATACATGGATAAATCGATCTATAAAATGTAGAACTCTCTGTGCCTATTCAAGCAAAAATCCCTTTAGTATATTTGTCAAAATAGTAGATTGTACATAGAGGGTCTAAAATGGGCCATGTTACCACCAGGAGATGGTTGTTTTTTTACTCTTTGACGATTAAAAATGGCGTGTAGACCAGATTGAAGTATAGTGTAGGTACTTCATTTAAATTGCAAAAAAAACTATAAACAAAAATCACACATACCTACTATGTACATAAAAAGAACATGTATTGGTTAGATGACTTTTAAGAAGCTTTCGAGCAGTTGCTAGATTTTAGAAATCAAATATATATCTTCTCGTTTTTATTTATGATATTCTTCAATGGAGAGTGTCTCTCGTAACATGTAAAGAGTGCTCGCAACAGCGCCACGGTCTGTGAAGTGTTCACGTCGTTAAGGGGACGTTAACGGCGCCCAGACACGTGCCGTGCGTTTTGAGATACCAACTGGCGAAGTTATTTGTACGTTGCAAATACAGGTAAATTGAGTATAATTGCTGTGGTAAAATGGGCCGACTATAAACATTTCGGGTCATTTCAGGCTGCGGACAGAAACCTGGCATTTTATGCTTTAATAATAACAATAAGTAAAGCCAGCAAGTACCTAGAACTGGCTCACGAGGTAACCGTCGAATCAACATCCAATTAACGAACGATGTTGATTCGACGATCATCGTCCCGATAGTCGTTTCGGTGAACGGTTTAATAGCGAAGAGTCTCAACCATCACCTCAAGAGACTCTCGCTAGGTGGCTGGATCAAGGGTCAGATACAGAAGCCGGTACCTACTCCTGGATACTGCGCGGATAGTCAGGAGGTTCCTGTCTCTGTCACCCTGCCTGTCACACTAGGTTAGGTTTATGTAATGATTTTATGTTTTGTATGTATAAATAGATTTGTAGACTATGTGGGGTTCAGCAAGGAAGAAAACCATGTAGTTTCAGGGAAACTTGTTGTATTTTCGAAAAAGCACGGTAAAATACTATATTAAAGAAATGTCACAGTGGGTCGTGTGATTAGGCTCGCGGTTAGCAGCGGACTGCATTCCTTTGCCTGTAACGGGTTGCATTCCATATGACTGTTTTTGATTATGCACCTTAAGACTATACACTTAAGACTGAATTAGGATTACACCTTATTAAAATAACAAATTAAAATATACATACTCGTATAATGAGCGCATCGCTAAAACTCCCCACCCCAGTGTTGTCTCAAATAGGAGCGATGCGAGCCGCGGAGCGCTGCCACGTCCCGGTCGCCATGCGCACCTCCACTCATACTCAAAGTTCGTGCTGGTTTCTGGAAAATAGTAATTTCTATAATATTTATCTTGTAGGGAAAACTCGCTTTGCGTTGTTGGTTTTTTGAGCACAATTTTCTAAATTTTTCTCTTGTCTAAAAATAAAAAAAACTAAATTTTAAAGCTAAAATACTAGATATCATTTGTGATTAACATTATATTCGTATATCTTTTCTTGTTCTGCCGCAAAGTCTGAAAGTCCTTAGATTTTTTTATACTTTTGCTAATAATAGTACTTAAACTAGCGTATACATTGAAATATATTGTACTAATGAACCATTGATGATTTGTTTAGCTTTCACTTGGTACCCCACATGTCTATGTACGTTGTATGGTTGTAGTGTAATTTACACTTTTCCAAGGGCGGCCGCGGCGTTTTTGATGACGTCATTACAGGGGAGACAGACTCCTTAGAGATTGTCTCCTGGCAGTTTTGGAATCCAGGTAGACATGCCTAACAACATACTAAAATATGAAGCCGGTATCCGAAAGTGAAGTATTTGTTTGACGGAATCCCCTAACAACACGCACTAATACATAATATACTCATTGAAAATTTCATAGATATCGTTACAGGCGTTTTCGAGAACGTTATTTCAAATATTTACATAAATATTAATCGTTAAATATTAGGATACGATTTTACGTGGCCATTAATTATGATATATTACATGCTTACAATTTCATAAATGTAACATTCAGATATTTCAGATACGATAGAGAAAAGTCAGTTTTATTTACCACCGGTTGCCACACACTATACATACTTAGTGGACTGGCGAAATAAAACAAAAAGAGGCGCCTTGCTTCCGAGCGGCGTGTTATTGCTTCCTTTCAACTGAAGTGCTGGAGCATTATCCGCCAGTGCAAGTGACTCTGTTTTTGTCCTAATAATGTTTCGGTTTATTAGTGCCTTCTTACACACATACATATGTATTAGTTACATTTTTATGCTAAATTGTTAGTAACTCCAATCTGTATTTTATTCCTAGGTAACCAATATAAGGGGTTTCATAATTGAAAACTTTAGTAATTAAAAATGGTATACATATTATAGTTGTACACCCCGAAATTCAGTAAAATGCTGCAAATACTTAGTGTTAAAAGCATGAAAACCGGAACAATTGATCTTTAGTCTATATAAATCAATTTGACACGTAGCACCATAAAAAAGAGCGGAATTATGAAGTCATCTTTCTTTGTGTGGAAAAAAACTGTTCTGATACGAGTACCTATCGTGTGTGGTATCGAATGAAAGGGTTTTCTGAGCCGGTTCTAAAAATATATTACATCATTACATTTCGAACACTTTTTAAAATTTAAATTAAAATCATTTTAAAACTTAGGTATCAAGTTTGGCTCCTCCAGATACAATATCGTTGAATCATTTGTTGTAAAATATACCTCAAATTATACTAAATATCCTCATATCAAACCCCAAGAAAGAAATTTTGAAAATATTTACTATTTTTTTTTAATTTTTCAGTATTACAAAATATGTGGTCAAAAAAAGATTCAAAATAGGGAACTTGCATGGGACTCCAATTTTGTATAATTGAATCAAATTTTCATTTATGTTTCTGCTAAGTATAAAATTTACTGTTAAAATGGGGTAGCGCGCATTGTTACTAACGATTCTCAATGTAACGTGGGACGTTGGTGCCGTATCAGAAGTTGTAACAACTTCACGGTAGATGTCGCTACGAGCTTCCGTAAGGTTAATAAGAAGAGTGAAGGGATTGAAAGATTCGTTGCCACTAGCGGGACCCATGGTAGCTCAGTTGGATAAGAGCAATGGACGGATTCCAGAGGTCGCGGGTTCAAATCCCGCTCGTGGCGAATAATTTTTCAATTTTCCTCTTTGATCGAAACTTAGAATTTCGTTAGCGGACGTTTCTGATTCAAGAAATCAAGGAATCGCAATTTTGTTAGTATGCACTGGAAACAATAAAACTTAAAAACTATGTTAGAATTAAAAAAAAAACTAAATTATATTTACTTAACTAGAATAACTGGGTCATTCTTCTTTTTAACCTACAATTTCCTGCCCTTATTTTACCATACGTCATTAGTAAGAGTATTGATTATTAATGTTTTAGTGTTTGAATACACGTCCATACATTTATTTATCTATTATATTAGTACTAAATAGTCTTTCACTTTCTCTATCCAGTGCTTTTTTTTATTAGTTTGTTTTTCATAAAATCGCGTGACAGTGGTAATCCAAAATGTGGTCTCCGCTGAAAACAAACACTCTGTCACAGTATTTTCTTGAAAACCACCATAAAGAAAAAAAAACATTATTGCCACGGAAAGACTAATTAATTGGTCCTAATAAGAAATACACGCAACGTTCATTAGAATCAAACATTAAAACCATTATTATCAAAAGTTGAAAAACGCAAAAACAGAAAATTTACGATTTATTGTAGGTTAAAAAGAAGAACGACCCAACTATGTGCGCCAATATGGGGCAACAAACATGATCAACAATCATTTTCAATATGCTGTTTAGGCTTCTCCTCGTCCTAATCAGCAAAGACGCCGCCTTTTTGCGCATAATTGCTGCAAATCCGCCGCGTGTGTGCGTGCCTCTGCAAACATCGTAGAGGCGCTGCAAAACCAAAACCTTGGCAGCCCAAGCAACATTCTGCAAGCGTTGTTGTACTGTACCTTCAGAGCGTTGTATGATTTTTGGGTATAGCGAACTAACAGGCTGCTTGTGTAAAAAGATGAACAATAAGCTTTAAACAGCGTTATTTTAACTGCTTTTGAACATCGCGCAGACCTGCGGGCTAACATATCGTCGCATCCAAGGCCAAGTCAAATCTAACTTACTTTAAAATCTCACATTTTTAAATAACAACAATTGTTATAGGTATCCAATAAAGCAAAGACATAGAGTTTAATACTTGTTCATAATGTTATTTTGTTCCTATAAATACATATTTGGATTTTGCATACAACTTGGCACTCATTTAGATCTCCATTCTTTTTGCGGCGAAGCTCACAGCCAAGCATAATTTTTGTATTGAACTTAGCTCTCCTGTTTTACATTTATGTTTTTGGTGGGATCAAACATACAAAAAAGCCTTTCCGAGCTAGTGAGGAGAAAAAAAACTTTCAAGGTCTTATCTTTTTTATGATTTTAATTATATTTTGTAATTTATACTTTATTACAATAATTCGATGGCTTTCTATCCATTTATCAACACTACGTCATGAATTTCAACATGGGGCATCATGCCTATTGTTAGACGCACATTCCGCAACTAAGGTATTTGTAGGAATCTATTATTGGGAATTATGTATAATGTAATACTTAATCAAGCATGACACAATACCCGCTGATCTGTATCTATCTCTAATATATCAATTTGCAGAGCACTCGGTTCATTGACTTTGCGATATAGTTATTCATGTAGGCATAGTTCTGTCTCGGTTGACTTGCATATGGATAGAACAGGTTTATTTTATAGTTTCATAATAATTTTAATACACTTTTTACATGCGTCTATTATATATACATGTGAGGGATTTTTCAAGGTAATATTTTTAATCTTGTGACTCAAGCGTCTTCTTGTCATTGGTTCTTTTTTTCTATAAAAAAACTATAACTATGAATCAAAACAACAAATACCGCCAGTATACAAATTCTCGTGGCTTAATCATTCAATCAATTTCACCACATATAGGACAATGGCAGGGCTGGGGGACAATGGTTACTCGCGTCTGCAGGAAGATTTACCCTCAGTTTCCCTGCACGTGTCCCCCGGGTGGTGCTAAAGAGTAATCAACTTCTGGCTGCTGCACTGCTTATTCTAATAGCCTCGCAGCAACATACAGTATCTTACCCACGATGGTCTTAATATAAGTTTGTAAAGAACTGTATCCATGCCATACGAATAAATAACCACATATAGGAGATCATAGACGCCCCGACCAATGGATTCCCCGGCTAAGTGTACACTTGCAGGATTTTTTTTTTTTTGGATCTATTTATTTCAGATAAAGTACTTAACTAAATTACATTTTTTTGCAAATCTCTATGCGAGATTATGTGCGCGGTCACTCGACTCACTTCATAATTGTTATCTTAACTATTATACTTTATAACTTCTATTACAATTTATACACATTGTTATTATGAGTAGTTTTTAATTTCGGTAGTGTGTGAGTATATTCTCCAGCATATTTGCCCTTTGTAAAATATTCTTTTAGAATTTTCTTAATTTGTGGATGTTTTTTTGTTTCCAGTAATTTTACGAGCTCTTTAGGTAGTTTCTTTAATATATCTGGAAGAATACACCGACAAGTTCTTTTACCATATACGTTGTTTGACTTAGGTATGGAGTACAAAGGTAAATACTGTAGATGGCGTAGCTTTTTATGTCTCTCTGTTTTTGTTAGGCACGGTATTTTGTCAAATTGCTCTTTTATTATAATTGCGCTAACTTTGTCAAATATATTCATAACTTTGCAGTACTTAAACAATTGGTTATAGTTATCTTTAAATTTACATTTGATCTTATATGGCACTATTACCTTAAGGAGTCTTAGTTGTATGTCGTATATCTTTTGTAGGGACGTCTTATAAGTTCTCCCATAACTTGATAAGCCATAGTTAATTACTGAGTCTGCTAGCGCCAGGATCAGTAGTCTAATAGTTTTGTAGGGCAGCTTGTGTTTTAAAATACTTAGTTTAGCTAGGATTGATCTCAGTTTTTTGCAAACGACGTCTACATGTGAACCCCAGTTGAATTTATGGTCGATTGTAAGTCCTAGGTAGGTATATTCGGTGACAACTTCAAGCTGCTGGCAGGCACAATTTACATAATTATTGTGCATACTTATGGTTTGTTCTCAAATATGGTGAATGAATGTGCATTATTTTAGTTTTTTTATAATTAATTGACAAGCCGATATCGTGTGCCCATTTACACATTGTATTGAATTCACTTTGTATATTCAATTCTGCGATTTTAAGATCCTTGTGCGCTACCACAATACAAGTGTCATCAGCAAACTGATATACAGAGCTGCACCGAAATATATTACACATATCATTGACATATAAAAGATATTCGGTTGGGCCAATTATTGAGCCCTGTGCTGTTCCGCAAAGGGTTGGCACCATCTCACTTTGCTTTCCATTTATGCTCACAGTATTAGATCTGTTTTGATGATAATTTTTAAACCATTTCAGTAAAGGTCCCTGTATACCATTCTGCTCAAGCTTACTGTATAATATGTTATAATCCAGGGTATCGAATGCTTTGCTAAAATCAATCATAATATTCAAAACGTGTTTTTTTTCTTTAATATGATGATTTACCTCATCACTAAAAACTGATAGCAATTGCGTGGTGCTTTTATTTCTTTGAAAGCCAAATTGTCTCTCGTGGATTATATCATTACTCGATAGGAAGTCATTTATCAGTGTTCCATAGTAGTTTTCTATTATTTTATCAATACGAGAAAGTATGGTTATTGGTCTGTAGTTATTTGAATCGCTATAACTACCTTTTTATGTATGCCCAGGGCGTACGATTCCTATTTTTAATAGGTCCGGATATATTGAGTTAGAGACACATGAGTTTAGTGGGTTTGTTAATACAGGCGTGATATTTTTTGCTATATATTTAACATCCCTTGCCCTAATTTGGTCAAATCCAGGGCTTTTTTTGTCGTTTAAGTTCATAACAATTTTGTACATTCTATCTTGATTTATAAACCTTAGATTAATCGAGACGGATGGCGTATTGATATATGACTTCTCGTCGAGCAATTTTGTATCACAGCTACTTAATACATTCTTAACATTTGAATCAAAGTCACTAGCAAATTTGTTACACAATTTTTTAGGGCTTAATTTAAAAGCATTTGTGATCACTTCATCTACCGAATTTATGATCCTGCCGGTTAACCTATTTACAATTTCCCACATTTTTTTAGGGTTTCTAAAGTTATTACAAATTTCTGATTTGATTGATCTGTTTTTTGCTTTGTTCATTAGCCTATTTATTTTATTTCTGTACTTATTATAGATTAATCTATTTCTACTGTTACTCATATCATTCTTCCAAATTTCGAACAACTCTTTTTTTTTATTTGACATATAGTTTAGTTTGTTCGAGATCCAATTGCATTAGTCCCTTTTGCTAAGCCCTATATTACAATTTATCTTACATTTTTTATATGTATTCTCAAAATTTTCATGTATGTACTTCATTATATCATTTGGATTAGACATTAAATAAGTAGGCGACCAATTAATATTACAAAGTTCCTGTTTTAGTTTGTCATTATCCATTCTTGTAGTCATTTGGTACTTTTTTTTCAATACATGATTGCTGTGAACTGCTAAGCCCGTTATAAAATGGTCGGCCAGTTTTTGGTGGATCACAGCTGATCTTAAGGAGTATGTATTATTATTACTATATATATAACACTGTAGGTTGGAATCGCGAATGAATATATGGTCTATACATGACTTTGAAATACCTACTGCGGTTTTACATATTCTAGTATGTTTGCTGATACAACATTCAAAGCCCAGTTCACACAGATTATTTAGATAGGTGTTTACAATATTATTGTTACATGTTATGTCTAAGTTAATGTCCCCGATAAGCATACAGTTTTTGCTCAGAGAGAATGTTAAGAGGATACGCTTTAGCTCCCCTATAAAAGCGTACTTATTTAGGTTAGGAGGCCGATACACTGCACATAATATCGATTTATAATTGCTGGTCGTAACTTCACATATGATGCACTCAAAGTTAGTTGTAGAAACTGGTATTCCTTCAAATTCGACAGATTTATGTGTATATATTACTATACCACCGCCTCTCCGGCTTTTTCTTAGCTCACAGTTCATGTTGTAGTCTTTAATCCCAAATAACGGTTTCAAATCATCGCTTATGTTTGCTTCACAGACGATTATGACATGGATGAGGGCCGGACAGTCCGATATTAGGTATTCGAGTTGGGTGTGATTTTTTATCAGAGATCTTAAGTTGACATTTAAGATAAGCAGTTCGTTGCACTGTTTAGGTATTTGACTTGCAAAATCATTCCAGCTGTTTTCTTCGGTTTCATATATAAACGGATTTTTGTTATTTATTGATTGAAATATGAATATTTAGGCAGATGTCTTCGTTAAATTGGTTGAAGATGAGATAAAAGGTCGTACTGGCAAAAAATACAGTGGAAGTTAAATTGTTCACTTACTGAATGTTGTTATCAGCCTTTCCACGTCCTTTGTAGACCTTACAATGTAAAATTTGTCACCTTCAGATTTACGTACCATTATATTGCCATTTTTGTACCACACATACTTGCATAACTGAGTACTTCTTAGATCCGTTTTTGTCTTCCACAGTAGGTATGACGTGGACGGTGTGAGGGCCTCGCGGATGTATATACTACGGTCTCCTCGGCCACCGGCATCTGAGTTGGTTAGAGTTGACGATTTAGCAGAAGACAACCACTTTTCTTGGCACCCGTCGCGTAAACAGATGGCGAGGGGTGGAGGCGATTTATTTGTCGATTGACCTTGGTTATTAGCTTTCTTTTTTCGGTATGTGTAGTATTCACTTATTTGCCGATTCTAAAGGTATATCTGTATAGCTTGGCTAGCCAACACATCACCACAGGCCACCAGTCCCGGCAACGGTCAGGCCATGACTGCTGTCATCGTGACGTATGCGCACTAGATAAGCACAGATACACTACATCCCTTTCTTGTTTTAATGAAAAGGAAACCTATTCATGTAATCTATTTATGTAAATTAAATTATCTATTTAAGTATAGAATCATGTTCATTTATTACGTATTTATGAATTTTACTAGTGAACGAATTTTACTTTATTCCTGCATATTTGAATCCTCTCGCTCTCTAGTCTCTTGATTACAAACTTTCCATTGACCTTCACCCTTTTTCATAGGCAGGACATTTCTCCGATATATTTGTCCAGTACTATCATTTCAGACTTCGACATCACCAGTATCACCACCTTTCCTCTTTTCAATAGTGCGAGTGCCTATCTCGTACTTAGTCCAACCTAAGCTTGTTTTATTTGTTCATTTTTTTTCAACCCAGGGTTAATAATATTATGCACTTATACACCTGTAATTACCACTGTTTCTAAAAATTAACCTCAGCCACGAGAAAACCCGGCGTAAGAAACTGTGTGTCGGTTTATTATAAAATTTATAAATGACATTATTCCGATATTATAAAATTACAATCCTACCTGAGGAATACCTGTTTATTTACTTTTCCCGCTAGATCACACAATGTATTTTAATATACATTCATGTAAGGTAGGTACCTAACTCATAGAAGTCATAAAACATCAATAATGCTAACATGATGTATTTCAATGTCCGATTAGTATGCAGGGAAGTTTTAATTAGCGGAATCAATTACGCCGCCACCAGAGTTTTAACTGTGGTATTTGATGTAAATATTATTTTCCATTTCCAACTTTTAGCAGTCTGTATTTATCTTACAGAGGTACACCTTTTTTTACACATCGTTACATATAGTAGATTCCGTTAGCGCTTCGAAGGAACGCGCAATGAATATAGTAGGTGTTTATACTTAGCCTCTGTTCTATACACATATCAACATAAATTGAACAACACAATGCCATACAATGACTGAATTAGGCACACTTGTGTACTGGTTAAATTTAAACTCGTGGTTTGGAGACTCTACATATATCAGACTCTACATATCGACTCTACATATCGACTATACATATCGACTCTACATATCGACTCTACATATCGACTCTACATATCGAAAACTAGTCCGTGAAAGTTTTAGAATATAGGCATGATGCCTCATGTTAAAATTGATAACGTTGTGTTGCTAAATGGATAGTTAACCATCAAATCATTGTAATAACGTATACATTATAAAAAATATAATTAAAATCATAAAAAGATATGGACCTTGAAAATTTAGCAATAATTGTCCTTGAGTCAATTTACTACCAATAGAATCATTATGCTTTTATAGAAACAAAATTTGTTACAACTATGTAGGTACCTAAACGCAGTATTTCGCAAACGAAACAGCAATTCACTTGATTTTCCATACAACGGTTAGTACAAATAACAGGTGTGACGACGTCATCGCCGTGTCAATTAGTATAAAGCGTTTATGACGGCCGCCAGCGAGGTCAATCTTTGTCTCAGTTTTTTGGGTATTTATGTTCTTTAATTCTACTAGTAGTTACTCCCATACAAACATTTGTTCCTATCCAAAAACTGGACCAAAGGGAATCGTAAAAAAATTCTTAGTCATCATCCCTATTATTTCTAATTATGTTATCATTTATTATATTGTGTATATGATATTTGCAAAATATAATATACACAAATGCTACTAAAAACCGGTCAAGTACGAGTCTGATTCACGCACCGAGGGTTCCGTACAAACTTTCGTACACCATACCAGTCATGTCAGGACCCCATTCAATCTTGAACAATCTTAAACAGCTCATAGTAGAAGTGACCGTTGCAAAGCGCCTTCTGCATTTTTGTACTAACAACTTACAACCTATATGTAGTATGTTTGTTTATCAGCGATAGCGTTAAAAAAAATCGAAATCGGTACGCGGGATAAATCACGCGTACTGATTTCGATTATTTATTATTTATTTGAAAGCACGGACTTTAACGATAATCTGATAGGAATTTGAAGATATAAACTTTCATACAAAAGTAAGTAAATTACAAATTTAATTAAGAAATTATTTTTGTTAAATAAAAAAAAGCTAGATAGAGATATCCTTTTATTTTTCCCGTATTATTTATGTTACTTACGCCATATTAGCTGTTTTGGTAACCCGGGACAACCAGCCAGCCGACGCAGTACTCGCCATGCCAGTGGCCGTGCATTGGCCCGTTAGCCATTGTCTCCCAGGCGACGCCGAAACATAGCCTGCACCCAGCGAATTGTACTGTACTGTACAGCAGAACATTTCTGTCAATCATTGTCAGTGTCAGCTGATTTGGTTTGATATTTCATAATTATTGTTTATCCGTTTAAGGGAGTATCTTTTTTGCATTAACCCGGCGAGCATGACCCAGGGTATGTCATACCCTGACAGTATTAAAAACTTTTGGTATTTTTTAAATCTTCGTCTGTCAACACTAGCTCGCTCAGTAGCTGGAAGCAGGGGAGTGCGGGAGGGAATAGTGGCGTGATCGCAGTGCGACGTGAGGCGTCGGCCGGAATATGCGTGCACAAACCTGTTTCGGGTATGTCACACCCTGCGTCATTTTAGACGTATTTTTTATATGTATGATTTATAAATATTTTTTTTATTATTCTTAGTGTTTTTAAGGTTTCAGTGTATACAGGCTTGAGATTACTTTATATAAATTAGTTGTTTATTTTTATTTTCCATACAAGAAGGATAGAAAAAACAAATATTTCTGTAAAAGTTGCAGCAAGCCCATATGAATGAAGCATGTTAATTTCGATGGCAGTGATTAACCATATTTTCTATTTAAAAAAATATTGTTATGTTTTTTTGAGAAGAGGATCTCATTGTATTTTAGTTAAAAGTTGATTTATATTCCAAAGAAAGTATTTTTTTGTTTAATTGTTAATTTTTGTAAACCTCGAAACTTTTGTTCCTATAATTACATAGTATAAGGAAAACACGAATAAATAAAAGTAATTGAATAATTAAAACTTGTCTTTGATTTAAATTAATTCAAAAATTCATTATTAAACAATATACACTGCACGAAATAAAATAAAATTAATAAAAACTATATTATGGTACATTAAATTTCGGGTATGTCATACCCTGCCTCATGCTTGATGTAACTTTTTTTCACGTCATGCTCGCCGGGTTAAGGATTATAAAGTGACTGTGAAGTGTTTGAACGCTTAGCTTGTTCCTTAGCGGAGGTATGTCTCTGCCAGTTCATATCTAAATTCCTAGTTTTTTGTTCAGTTTTTTTTTATTCATTTTTTCTAAATGTATTTTTTTGTATTTGTTTCACCCTGAATACCGTCACAGCCTTCTTGACCTCGGTGGAACTATTGGAGTGTCGTATCTGCGGAGACAATAAACAGTACAAGGGGCAGCGGGGGATCGCGATCCATACTGCTCGTCGGCATGGCACCCGTATGGATGTCGATCCCCCGCTGCCAAGCGCTTCTCAACCTGCGCCTTCGTCTCCCGTCATAGTCCCAACACCAACCTCCAATAGGTCCACCACACTTACTCAAAAATTGGGACTGCTGAAGGCAAATACCCCAATTATAAAAAGAATACCGCGAGGTGCGCGCATATCTGTAGCCAGCTGCCTCACTAAGTGCATCGCTAAGGTCTTCGCTGAGAACTCCCCCGCTGCCTGGGAGCGTTTACTCACATTCTCCTACACTGTTCTCCACATAGACAAAAACAACAAAGAGTCTCTTACCAATCAAATCAAAAGTTAAACATTATCCCCGCCCGAACTGCACACTAACTTGGTACACCGTCATAGTAATCGTAACGCTGATCATCATTATAATAAAATAAAAACTATTGAGAGTAAACTTTCTAAAGGGAATGTGAGTGGTGCGGCCAGGCTTTTGTTCTCTAACGACGACCTAGCGTCGCACTCCGCCGAGACCTATGTGGCCTTAAGAGCAAAACACCCAGTGCCCTCGGCTTCGTCTCAACTTCCAGACCCACCCGGTCCAGATGTATCTGCTGCATCTGTGTCCGTAGACGCTGTACATCAAGCGATACTATCATTCCCGAACGGATCTGCCGGTGGTATAGACAGGTTGTCTCCGCAACACCTAAAAGACTTGACCACTGTACCATCGGGGGACACCGAAGCGGCTGTGCTCATTCAATTAACTGCACTAATCAATTTAATGCTCTCGGGCCGCGTTAACGCCGACGAAGTCGTGCCGCTCCTTTATGGTGCCAACCTCATTGCTCTTGCCAAAAAAGACAGCGGGAGCCACCCAATTGCTGTCGGCTGCACTTTCAGGCGCTTGGCATCAAAGCTCTGCTGCCGGAAATTCCACCAAACACTGACCAATATTTTCAAGCCCCGTCAGCTGGGTTTCGGCGTTAAAGGCGGCTGCGAGGCAGCGGTTCATGCCGCGCGCTTCCTCAGTCGCCCGGACTACAAGGTATTCATAAAAATGGATGTGCAAAATGCATCTATCAGAGGTGAAAAAAGAACTACCAGACATTGACAATTATTTATGACAATGCTACGGGGCACCAACGAAATTACTCTTTGGCGACAATATTATTCTTTCTAGCATGGGTTGCCAACAAGGTGATCCGCTTGGGCCCGCTATTTTTAGTTTGGCAGTACATCCCATCATTTCTAACTTAAAATCATCTTTCAATCTTTGGAACTTGGATAACGGCTCCCTTGGTGGAGACGCCGAAACGGTTCTACAGGACCTGCACCTAATAATAAACCGTTTTTCTGACATTGGCCTCACTCTAAATTTTACTTAGTAAATGCGAGATTTATTTACCCAGTCACCTTTCTCCTGAAAAAAATAGAGATACTGACAAATTTTAACGCAGTTTTGCCTAAAATTTCGGTTCATTTAAACTCATCGCTATCTCTCTTGGGTTCTCCCATTTTTGACGATGCCATCAACCCAATCATAACTTGTAAATTAAACCTCTTTAACAATACTTCCGAATTACTATTCCAAATCAATCCCCACATGGCTCTTTTCATAATTCGGTTCTGGCTTTTCACCCCAAAATTCATATATTTACTTCGCAGCTGTCCAATCTGGAAATTTCTATCCATCCTATCTGCCATCGACGACTCCCTACAATCCACTCTGTCTAAAGTCTTAAACATAAGTTTCGATTTCAGTTCTTGGTCCCAAGCGGTTCTCCCAATAACATTCGGTGGTCTGGGCGTCCGTTCCTCATCCAGCGTGGCATTACCGGCTTTCGTGTCCTCCGCCTACGGCTCGATACCTCTTGTCAGTATTATTTTAAATAAACCACAGATACTTGACACGGAGATAGCGAGCCTGGCCGAGGCCAGGAGAGCCTGGTGTGACTCGTGCCCAGGTGCAGACGTCCCCGACTCAATGCATGTTCAGAGAGCTTGGGATACTCCACACCTCAAGGTAACCCACCCGCCCGCTATTTTTAGTTTGACAGTACATCCCATCATTTCTAACTTAAAATCATCTTTCAATCTTTGGTACTTGGATAACGGCTCCCTTGGTGGAGACGCCGAAACGGTTCTACAGGACCTGCACCTAATAATAGACCGTTTTTCTGACATTGGCCTCACTCTAAATTTTACTAAGTAAATGCGAGATTTATTTACCCAGTCACCTTTCTCCTGAAAAAAAATTGAGATACTGACTAATTTTAACGCAGTTTTGTCTAACATTTCGGTTCATTCAAACTCATCGCTATCTCTCTTAGGTTCTCCCATTTTTGACGATGCCATCAACCCAATCATAACTTGTAAATTAAATCTCTTTAACAATACTTCCGAATTACTATTCCAAATCAATCCCCACATGGCTCTTTTCATAATTCGGTTCTGGCTTTTCACCCCAAAATTCATGTATTTACTTCGCAGCTGTCCAACCTGGAAATTTCTATCCATCCTATCTGCCATCGACGACTCCCTACAATCCACTCTGTCTAAAGTCTTAAACATAAGTTTCGATTTCAGTTCTTGGTCCCAAGCGGTTCTCCCAATAACATTCGGTGGTCTGGGCGTCCGTTCCTCATTCAGCGTGGCATTACCGGCTTTCGTGTCCTCCGCCTACGGCTCGATATCTCTTGTCAGTATTATTTTAAATAAACCACAGATACTTGACACGGAGATAGCGAGCCTGGCCGAGGCCAGGAGAGCCTGGTGTGACTCGTGCCCAGGTGCAGACGTCCCCGACTCAATGCACGTTCAGAGAGCTTGGGATACTCCACGCCTCAAGGTAACCCATGCTTCATTTCTTGCCAATAGTCCGGACGACTCAGATCGTGCTCGTATCCTGGCTGTTTCGGCGAACGAGTCGGGGCACTGGCTGCATGCTCTCCCGTCACGGAACGTAGGCACAGTTCTGAACCCAAGCTGTCTGAGAATATCAGTAATCTCAGACTTGGAGCCAGAATTTGTGTCGCTCATACGTGTAACTGTGGGAGGGCCTTGGACCAGCTGCGTAGACATGGTCTCTCTTGCCATAGAAGCGCCGGCCGCCTGTACCGTCATGGCACTTTAAGGCACTTGTCCCACCGCCGGCGAGTAGCGAGTACTCTCATAGTAATTCTTACTCGCTTTTACTCGCGAGAGTAAGAATTACTATGACGGTACTCGCTACTCGCCGGCGGTGGGACAAGTGCCTTAATGTTTTGATCCGTCGTTCGCTTGCCACCGCCTCCGTGCCAGCAATTCTCGAACCTGTGGGTTTGGCGCGTGACGATGGCAAGCGTCCAGACGGGGCTACATTGGTGCCATGGAAACTAGGCAGAGCCCTGGTGTGGGATGTAACTTGCGTTGACACCTTCGCCCAGTCCCACATCCAGGGCACCCGTTCACAGGCCGGCGCTGCTGCCGACCAGGCCCAACTGAACAAGCGCCGCAAATATTCCTCCTTGTTAAAGGATTACGATTTTGCGGCGCTTGCTGTGGAAACCTTGGGTCCTTGGTCGTCAGCTATGAGGAATTTCATTAAGACCTTGTCTTAGCGGCTGGTCCAAGCAACAGGAGACCCCAAAGCTGGCGCTTACCTCTCGCAACGTATTTCCATTGCGATTCAGAGAGGTAATGCTGCCAGCGTAATGGGGTCCATGCCGCAGTCTGACCTCTTAGAGGCGGTATTCTTTATATAACTTCCCCTTTTTATGTTTTTTGTTTATAGTTATAACCTATTTTAATGTTATTTGATAAGTAGAATATAATAGTACATACTACCTAGAGACATATCTAAAACTATACTCATCAAAGAAAGGAGACAATGCCATTGTTTTAATACAATACTATTTATGTTACTCTTAATCATATGTAATTATTTCAGAATTTTCGCTTCGTAAACTTCGGAGATAAAAGGGGGGTGGTATTTTTTTCTACATTTTTCTTAATAAATCAAAACTTAACCACTGTAGAACCAAAAATTGGTGCTTTTGTCCAGCGTGTCCACATTATCACGTGAAACTGCCCTAAGTACAAGAAGAAAAAATATACTAAATGTTTCAAAAATTTAATTGATAGCCTTACCTACTTTTCTTAGACTCCTGCACAATTTCGTCCTATTTAAGGCACCTACTTATTTGATATTTACTCATTATACCATCAAGGGTCCAGTGAATAGCGATAAAGTAAACAGTTGTTATTTGTATCGACAAACCTAACGAGCAAATAACGAGCACTGAAACAAATAAGTAATCATTATTCTAAGTATTGTGTTCTATAAAAGAAGCACGTTCTTTCATACTGCCGTATCATATTGTTTCATGTCGTTACAGAATAAACTGAAATCTGGAATCCTAAACATTCGATGGATTTTTTTTCTAAGTTTATCGTCATAAGGAATGATAGGTTTTCAGCCAACTTATATTTGTTTCTCATTGTAGTACTGATATTTATGAACCTATAAACGAACTCAACATATTTTAATTAGGTACTCGATAAATGTTTACCTATTCGAATCGGATTGTTGTTCATATTTACGAAATATTAATGTCCGTGACTAGTAACCTAAAGCTTCAGTTTACAAATGTATGCATAGTCGACGTCAATTTTGCATGCACTGTAACGAGGCGAAAAATGGCGAATATGTAAATATTTTGACGCTGACTTAACATTATTTTAGTATAAAATTAAAAATTTTGATGAGTTAAAAAAGGTTATTATGGCACTAAAATATAAATCCTTCAGAAAAAATACTGTTTTGTAAATTTATGTAAAAAAGCGTGTTTTTAGGGTTCGGTACCTTAAAAGGAAAAAAACTGAACCCTTATAAGATCACTTTGTTGTCCGTCTGTCTGTGTCAGTCAAGACCCTTTATCTCAATGCGTAGAGGTATCGAGTTGAAATTATAACTATACATATACTTCGGTCTACAGTCCCTTTGAAGCTGTGAAAAAATCAAACTTCTAACGTAAAGCAACGATAAGATTTTTTTTTAAATACGTTTAAAAAATCTGAAAACTATATATTTGTAATTTTGTACGACTCGCACTTGGTCCGGTTATTTTTAAATTTAATGTTAAACGATGATGCTTCATTTAAAACCCCTACGCTTTCCATCCGAAAGATATTTTTGAAATATTGGTAATTCAAGCATTCATGGTAGAATAATTCACAGTCTATTAACAAATTAAACAACAATTGTGTAAAAACAAGAAAAATAAATAAAACTACTATACTTCTTAATGAAACAGATAATTTTAATAAAAAATCCTGTTTCATGTTAATTTAACGTGTCCACTCAGCTTCATTGATACCACTTTTTGGCTAATCCACTCTCAACTTTGGAATAGCATAATGACATATTTGTCGATCATCCCAGCGATAAATTTGAGCACATTCATTTACCTTGTTAATCCATGTAAGTATTGTTTGGCTGTTTTCACCAGGGTCGAACTCTGGCACCACACTATGTGAGACTGGGAAGTTGTTCGATCCCAGTGGTGTATCTGCTCATCATTATTCCGGCAACCATTATGTGAATAGCATGAATGATTTTTACAATGCCGTCTACTCTTGCTTTTATGCCTATGATTTCTATCAGCCGACCTACTTCTCCGTCTAAAATTGGAGTCAACACTGTGGTGTCTTGTGACTCTATGATCTGTTGACACTCTACTATCCCTGGATGAGCTGCGATCTCTAGATACTATCCTGTCCCTAGATCGTCTATGCACCTGAGATACCGTACTTGTATTATATTGTTGATATCTCTTACTCCCTATGATCTCGCTTTCGACTACGACTATGAGATCTTCCCATCTTCAACTATTGTTTTCCGTTCTAATTAAATAGTGAAAGAGAAAAAAGAATCATGAAAGAAATTGTTATAACTGGAGATTCAGATTTTACAATAATTACTATGATCAAGATCATTCACAACTTTTGTGGAAAACTAAATAAGTCAGTTCACTAAACTTATTGATTTATAGACATAACTAGTTGTACTATTTATATTGTTCAGTATATCCAGATGTTTCACTATAAATTGGATCACCAAAAAAAAAACACAAATAGCACCGAACACACAATCGTGCCCTTTCAGCTCACAAGACACAGCAGCAATACAGATTTCTTGTAGGTAGTCCCTGGACCGGTCACCGCAAGTTACGCACAAGACGTCAAAACACTGATAGCATGCCTTTTCTTTACGCATTCACGGAACACACCAGCTATCTTAGATTTTGCATTAGTAAGGTGAGAAAAGTTTTTGCAGAATCAGGTTAGTTTTAGTTTTCGCTTCCAAGTTCCTATCTCCATTAGGAGGCAAATAGACTTTGTTTTCACTGCCACAACATGTTGATAACTGCATTCAAACGTAATAAATCGAATTATCTGACCTTAAGAGCATAAACTTGATGTAATCACGACACGGCGGGCGTCGGCTGTCGAGACTAGTAGTCTCGCCTCGTCACACTTCTGAAATATTGACTCGCCCTTCGAGCCAACGCTTTGGGGTCTTCGGATGGTCGTAAATAGTTAAAACAATGCGCACTTCCCACACTTTTTGCTATTGCAAATGCTAAAACAAACCCAGTTAACATTATGTTATTTAAAACCCGAGACAAAAACAAATTTTACGACACCTCATATATTCAATTCTGCCAAGCTATTTTGGGGTGTAGGCATATCAAAAAACATTATGTACATGTATGTATGTAAAACATGCATGATTACTACGAGTAGAAATAATAGGGATTGAACTCCAGCGAAGTTGCGCCATCTTCGACTTTGGCGTGACACAGATCAGCGAGTCCGAGCAAGGTCAGCTCGAGCCCTTAATTAACTATTGGCCAATACTCCAACCAATCACAAACGAGCAGTACAAACCGCAAAGTGCGAAATGTTCGACCGTTAGGCGCCAAATTAGAATGTGTGATTTATTGATCACATTGGGCAGAATCTTCATGTTTATTTAAAAAATGTTGGACAGGAACCGCGAAATGAAAGGTGTCCTTTATTGAGAACATTGGGCAGGACGAGGATAAAAATTGACCTTCAGATCTACCTAACGTACGTACAATGCTTTACGTGATCGACCAGATTGACCTGCAGGTGTAATATACCGTTGTGTTATTCGTTGTCACGATAAATGGGCCTAATTTCGTGTTATGAGGAAAAAGTGATGCCGACAATCGCTCCGGCTTTCCGCGGACGAGTAACTCGTTTTTCATTGTTACTGTTATGTATGTCTTTTGCGTACGAAGGTATCCTGGGTAATTTTGGTATGGCCTGCTTCGACAATACGTAACTACATGTACATCCTTATTCTCCGTTTGTGTCATAGAAAAAAGTTAAGGTGTTTTGTAATCATTTTTATTTTGTTCGCTCTTTTTATGGTCCGTATGGGTTTGCGTTTTAATGGGATTATTTTGAAAAAAAGAATCTGCTGGAATAAGTTTATTTCAAGGCGACTTCGGAAGTGTTAATTTGTTTCCCTGACTCGTATCGTTGTCTAAACGAAGATAAATCGATTACCGAACCACCATCAGTCTTGCGATGCTACGAAACGAAACATTTACGCCGACAACACTAATTTATCGAAAAATAAACGATGGGCGTCTACCGATATGAACACTGGCGTCAAGAAACCTAATTACATTTTATTACTTTTTCTACTCCTGTAACGTTATTTGTCATATAGGCTGCAGCTCAAATACAATGACACCAATAACTATGGCCCACAAACAGCCCATAAACGCACTGTTTAGCGTATTTTTATGGTTTCTAAATTTTTCATAAATCAATGTTTACCACGATGTAAATCATCTAACTTTTTTTAAATCCGCCGCTTAACTGCAGTGGTGTAAAATTTATAATCAAATATTTCGAAATAAAAGTTTTTATTTACGATTTAACATTTGTATATTATAAATTATGTACTACAATAATAATAAATCATCATCTATTGTGTGTTTAATTACATATTTTATAAATTCTTGGTATTATTTATAAAAATAAACAGTTCGAATTCGGTTCGGGTCCGGATTCGTTTTGGTTTGAATGGCAAGTGCAAACAAATTAAAAACAAAACAAACCATAAACAAGAGGTGTCATATTTCCGATTTCCCACCAAAATACAGTTCAAAATTCTTCAAAACAAAGACAAAAGTATGAAATGAAACTCCCACTTACGACAAGTATAGTACTTAATTTTCATTGAAGCACTTATAAGTATAAACTGTCACACAGTTACTTATACTTAGGACATATATCTAGAAAATCACAATTATATTAATACATTTTACTAAGTACCCAGCACCTCATCGCTTTGCTAACGCTCGTTTTAGAATCCTCGCTCCTCCCCAGACATTAGGCTTTTTGTTCAATCATCCCCACCCAAAAGGGAAGGATATCCAACTACAACGTCCGAGTAGGTTTCACAAGCATACCCTAATTTGCAATAAATTATATGAAACTACCCATCTATTTCACAAAATCATCACATTATGATAAACTATCAAGCTTGAAACGCACAGAGAGCGGCGCGGTGCGGTGCGGTGCGTGGCGGAGGAAGTCGCACCAAAAAACCGCGCGGCGCTCGTGCGGGATAGCGGCGCGGAGGCGGCGTGTGTGACATACGAAGCGGTACCCGACAGTGTGAAGACAAAAAAAAAATATCCTCTGATTCAGATAGCGAAGACGAGATTTTACTATTACGAGTACTTGCCTTATAGCAGACCAAAAATAAGAAATCTAAACGGACTTGGTTGCATGAAATAAATAAAAAAGAGAAACATTTGGGTAATTGCATCATCTATGCCAAGAGCTCAATATGAAGATCGTTTTTACGCATATTTATTATTTTATATATTTTCATATGATGCGTCCAATCTGTCACACAAATCAAAGGGCGTCTAATTTTGCAATGGACATGGAAATCAGAGAGAAGTTTGTAATAGTATTTTATGCAACTGTTGTATAAGAAGGGTCTTAAAAGGCGAGTGGCGTGAGTTGCGATGCGAGCCTTGGCGAGCATCGCAATTAAAGACGCCACGAGCGTTTTTAGACCAGTTATACACCGTTGCATACAATACTTTTTCTACGACAATTTTTAAATAAATAGCAGACTACAGAATAGTTAAACTTTTCAGGCAGCAAGTTTTCTATTCGTACTTTTGCTACTCATGCAATTTTTTCAGGAGTGCATTTATTAATTTCATCGACCATTTTATAAAGAACGTACATTTTAGTCTTCACAAACACGAATAAAATCTTAATAGTTTAGGACTAATAGTATATCGTCTTTCGTCTTTTCATTTTGAACTGTATTTTGGTGGGAAATCGGAAATGTGACAGCTCTTGCTTATGGTTTGTTTTGTTTTTAATTTGTTTGCAATTGCCATCCGAACTAAACCGAATCCGGACCCGGACCGAATTCGAACTGTTTATTTTTATAAATAATACCAAGAATTCATAAAACATGTAATTTAACACACAATAGATGATGATTATTATTATTGTAGTAAATATTGTATAATATACAAATGTTAAATCGTAAATAAATACTTTTATTTCGAAATATTTGTGTATGAAGTTGGCACCACTGCAATATAGCGGCCGATTAAAAAAAAGTTAAACAGTGCTGTTATGAAAAATGTATGAACCAGAAAAGTACGCTAAACAGTGCGTTTTTGGGCCATAGAGCATAGAGTTTTTCGACGACTTATTAGTGGTGTCATTGTATATTTGAGCTACAGCCTATATAAAAACTATTTTTTCTACTCCTGAACTGAAATCCACCTACTGAAGTGATTGCGCGAGTAGGTAGCAAAAGTACGAATAGAAAACTTGCCGCCTGAAAAGTTTAACTATTCTGTAGTCAGCTATTTATTTTAAATTTGTCGTAGAAAAAGTATTGTATGCAACTGTGTATAACTATAGGTCGATCACGTAACGCATTGTACGAACGTCGGGTAGGTCTAAATGTCACTTTTTATATGGAAAATTGACAGTTAAATTGTACCGACGCGCGTTCGGAACGTTACGTGATTACCCCCCAGGTCTAAAAACGCTCGGGGCGTCTTTAATTGCGATGCTCGCCAAGGCTCGCATCGCAACCCACGCCACTCGCGTTTTAAGACCCTTCTTATAGAACAGTTGCATAAAATACTATTAATGACTTACTTAACTGCAAAATGTACTTGCGACTTAGTTTTAATTACTTGGAAATTTTCTCCCACAGCAATTCCTTTTTGATCGCACTCCTATAGTTTTTTTTCCGTGTGTTGTACAGGCACGGGTGTGGTTTTACAAAAGAAAAATGTTTTTCAGTGGTACTCATTTAAAAAAAGTAAATAAAATGAAAAACAAGACCAGACAGTTGTATAAAAATACAACTTCTTGCACCGCTCGCAGCACGCCTCCGCAACGCGCCGCGCCGCCGCGGCTGATGCGTACCGGTGCACTGACAACTGTGTAATACAACTTCCCGCCGCAAAACCGCGCCGCGCCGCCACCGCGCCGCGTTCGCCGATCTGTGCAGGAGGTTTCCCGCCTCCGCGCCGCAACCGCCTCCGCGCCGCTTCCGCCACGCTTTTTTCCCGCTGGTTTTCTGTGCGGACCCTTTCATATTAGAAAATTTATTGTATGCAAAGGTGCATTTTAAACTGGTCTGGTGCTCGCCAAGGCTTGCATCGCAACCCACACCACTCGAGTTTTAAGCCCTTCTTATACAACAGTTGCATAAAATACTATTCAAGAACAAAATACTTCTTGTAGTTTTAATTTATGTTCAGATTAAGGCGCTTAATAATATCGTAGAAATACTAAAATTAGTTGAATGGAATGATACGACAATTATTTGAATTATCTCAAACAACGTTTTCATTGGACTGTGTCAGTAACCTCGGATCCCCCAGAGACCAGACGTGAACGATTCTCAATTACGGCGCCAAAAAACGACACTGTAAATCAGTAGGTTATATAGCAGAGATAGACACAACGTGCGTTGTAATTTTGCCCGTAATCCCTACGCTAACAATAATTTAAGGAAAAATTCCGCGTCTTGTGCGGATTACTCAGTGTATAACTTTGCCTCGTACACGATCCCGGAATGTAAGAAAATGCTGTTATATTGTTGAATATGATGAAAGGTAAGGTTTTTGTTCCTTAGCGTACCAGAGAAATGGTGCTATAACGCAATTTTGAGTTTGCTGCCTAATTTTAAGGTAGTGTTAAACCTCGGAATATTTATTATTCATAATAGAGTTACATGTCACAACATTAAATACATTTTCGTTATAAACATTATTGAGTTAAATATATTCAAGTAAAATTTGTTGGATTATAGGTCAGATATGCTGTGTGAAAAACAGTGTTCTCTTAAAATTGTTTTCTTAGATTACCTATTGGAATACTAGTAGTCACCACGTTAACTCTATTCGCGTGATTGGAGTTTGAAGACATTTGCACAATTCAGTGAAATCGTTCTCGAAATTCTCCGTGCCTAACATATGAAGGCTACGTTATAACCGCCGCTGCACGAAAGTCCCAAGGGCCCTCCAACCCGTTCCGAGCCCCGCATTCTGATGAGATAGAAATGTTTAAGCAAAATTCTTTTTTGGCAACATTTTTATCATTAATATAGATTGTTATCAATTCATATTGATGCCTATGTGTTTTGTTGGTACTTACACGGTGTTTTTAGACATAATGTGACATTGTGTCATTTCCGCATTGGATGGTTTTTTAATAGGCTAAGGTAATTGCTAATAGCTGACAGACATTGTTGACATCTATTGTTATAAAGATTGAAATTGTGAGTATCGGACCTTGTAATCCTTGGTATCCATTTTCAACCAGCTGGATTAGTATTGCATCTTTCAAACAAAGTGGCATAAAATTAGACCAGCAGGTCGATCACGTAACGCATTGCACGCGCGTCAGGTATATCTAAATGTCACTTTTTATACTGAATAATGACAGTTAAATGGTCCTAACGCGCGTTCGGAAGCACGTTTAAATACGTGATTACCCCTCAGGTTTTAATGATATTGTTTTTGCTTCAACGATACTCATGCAGCAATCATCCTAATATAAATATGTCATGTAATGTGATGCGAGCCATGTCGCGTAGCATATTAGGCCTCTGAATGGCAGCCCAACAGCACAAAACGGAGACGTGGCAGACCACGTCGGCGATGGCGAGACGAGCTATACTCCTTTTTAAAAGAATGGCCAGAGATTGCTCAGAATCGGAAGCATTGAAAAAGGAGGGGGGAGGCCTTTGTCCAGCAGTGGGACACTACAGGCTCATAATAATAATAAATCATGTGTATGCCAAGACTCCCTATAGCTCACCTCAGGAGTAAGTAAGTAAGTAAATTGAAAAAAATCGCTGAAAGTACTTTATTTGTATTTTAATAAGTAATCTTTTTACAAACTTGAAAGCTTCTATCTCAAAAAAGAGTTTCCCCCATACAAAGTTTGCAACCCTTTTTTACCCCCTTAGGGGTGGAATTTTCCAAAACGCTGAAAGTATATGTATTCTAATAAGTAATCTTTTTACAAAGTTTTAAGTCTCTAGCTCAAAAAAAAAAGGCCTTACAAACTTTGCACCCCTATTTTACCCCCTTAGGGGTGAAATTTTCCATAACGCTGAAATTACTTTATTTGTATTTCAATAACTAATCTTTGTACAAAGTTTTAAGTCTCTAGTTCAAAAACAAAAGGTTCTCCCATACAAACTTTGCACCCCTATTTTACCCCCTTAGGGGTAGAATTTTCAAAAATCCCTTGTTATACGTTGCCTACGTTGTAAAAGGTAGTTATGGTGTAAATTTCAACACTCTAGCCCCAGTAGTTTCGGCTGTGTGTTGATGAGTGAGTGAGTGAGTCAGTCAGGACAATAGTTATTTGTTATACAAGGGTGCAAAGTTGTATTTTACCCGCGAGTGGAATTGAAACACGAGCAAGCGAAAGGATTCTATAGTTGAACCACGAGCGACGCTAGTGGTTCTAAAATAGAATCCTGAGCGTAACCAGTGTTTCAACACACGAGAAGTAAAATACATTTGCACCCGTGTGTAACACAAAACTTTTCACCTCACTGTAGCGAGGAAAGTGCAACATGCAAAACAACTTTATTTAATTTATATAATAAATTTGCACCCTTGTATAAAAAATATAACAAATAACAATTTTTTTTTTAATTTTGGTCAAGTGCGAGTCGAATTTTAGTTTTCCCATACATTTTGAGACCCAGCGCCTTTTTGAAAGCAATTTTGAAAAGTTTTTGTTAAATATTTATTTTATTCTGTTTTTTAGTATTTGTTGTTATAGCGGCAACAGAAATACATCATCTGTGAAAATTTCAACTGTCTGTATCACGGTTCATGAGATACATGAGATACGCTCCAATGTCAAATTACTTTGTCCACTAGTGGATAAAAAAAAATCGCACTGGTTTTAAAGGATAAAAGACCGCTTTCCGGGGCAGTGAGGGGAAAAGGCATTTATATATACAGTGAGGAATTTGATTTGACAAAGACTGCGATCTCGTAAATATATGCCAGGTGTGAGGAGTGAGGACCTTAAATTCTTAAAAATGAGGTTTGCAACTGTCTGTTCGTTTGTGGCCACATACGGCTCGAATGCATCTTTTCTGTGACTTAAACACCTGCAACTTATTGGTGGAATTACCCCAAAATATAATTCCGTATCTTAATATCGAATCGATATAACCATGGTATGCACGTAAAGCTGTTTAAAGGTCTGATATTTTCGAGATTTTATTGAGAATAAATACGAAACTGATTACGCGCTTATATAATGACTCAGTGTGTGGCATTAGGTTTTAATCATAAAATCCCTCAACTAGCTGAGTATACTGACGCTGTATTTGATAAGTAAAAATTAGTCAAATCAACCCACAACAACTCCGTCGCTTGGATTCCTAAAAAAAATCTTCCGTCTTTTTTTGTAGGAACGCAAGCGGCGGAGAATTGGGGAGGTTTGACTAGTTATTTATTATCAAATACAGCGTCAGTATTTTCAGCTAGTTATGAAGGATTTTATGTATTTGGTAAATGTTTATGTAATACTCCTTGGCTACTAGCTTTTCTATATTCATATTAACTTCGGTTCAATCTTACATTGTCATTCATTAGTTCATTTCATACCATTAAAATTTCATAATAAAATTATAAAAAACAATGTTAACTCTTAATTTGACGTTGTTTACTGTGATGAACATCACACGACCACGTTGGATGGCGTTTTGGCACAATAAATTAATAGCATTTTAGTTTGAATGTGGGTAGAATAATATTTCGTAGTGCTGCGAACATTTTTTAACGTCAGTTTTACAGCAAAATGTCGGCACGCGGAAAGTCGTCACTTCTTTGCAAGGTATTTATTAATATTTTAATGTCTAAACATTGTATTTTGGAATAATTCATGGTATAACATTATCAATACATATGCGTTCAATGATTTAAGGCAAAATCACTTAGATTCAAGCATACATTTTGCGTTTAAGTTGTTTCGAAGTTGTATGTTTATCACAGTGAACAATGCCAGATATGTATAGAAATGAAGCTTGTTTCGAGTGTTTATCAGGATGAACAATGCCAAATTGAGTGTTTATTAGATTCCTGCCTAATTCTTCGTTTTTCTTGCTTGTCTACAGAAATTAAAACAAACTCGATCTGCTAAAATATCGTTTCACGATCGTATGCTCTTTCTGAAACTAGCGAAATATCTGATAGTGAGAATGATTACGAAACGCATGAACGACTTCCATCTTCTTCACCTTCGCTTGACGCTTCTTTTGAACTCAGCAGTTATGATGGCGAAAATGGAGACGATGACGATGTTGAAATCTTAAATCGCCAGACAATTAGTCCAGCTGAAGACTTCGACAAAAGAGGATATGGGAAGATGCACGTACTGTAATAAAAATACAATGGTCTATTGCATAAAATGCAATATTCGACTTTGTTTTGTAACGGGAAAAAGTCCTAGGAACTGTTTCTTATCTTTTCATTCAGCTAAATAAGGTTTTAAGACATAAATAAAGATAATTACACTTATATTGGAGTTTTCTCTCATTTATCTAATGTCTCCTATATTTTGGCAATGTTCACTACAGTAAACATTGGGGTGTAGGTACGTGTACTATTTTGAATCTTTGGCATTGTTCACTTCGATGAACATTCATTTTTATGAAAATTGAAAAGTCTAGATTTTTTTTTACGTTTTTTTTAAGTTAACTTTTGTTTATAGAACCCTAAAAATTGTGATATGTGCTAAAATTTGAATCTTTCATGCTTTGCCAAATTAAGGGTCAGGCACATAAAATACAAGACAGTCAAAGTTATTAAATGTTCCAAGTAATTAAAATTGTTCGTTCAGGAATTCAGCTACCGCATAATAGGCCTTCTGCATCAGCAGGGATTTAAGTTTCAGGATTTAGCATTTACAGTTATCATATCGCAAGTAGCGCCAAGACTTGTACTCCACACGGTCTAACTCTTCCAGCCCCGCTCTGCTAATTCTACATTTTGGCTAAAAATTCGTTAAAAATGCGGCCTTCTAAAAGACACTCCTGTGCATGCAAACCGCATAAATCTAAGGTGATAATAAACAACGGGTCTATACTTAATAACCAAAATTTCAAAATGCTTTATTTACATTGATTATTGTGAGTTATTTATTTAGGTTATTGGGTATTTATTTACAGACTTTAAACAAAAGCAGGAGGTTTTCAATTCGGTTGTATTTTTTTTAATGATTGTAACATCAGATGTTACAATCATTAAAAAAAACTCCCATTGTTTTCAAAACTCCAATTGGATGATGGAAGCCATGAGGAATTGAGGGAAATCCTCAAATATATTAAGGCACGCGTGTAATAATTCCGGTATTTTCTATTATAACTCGTGTATTACACCCGCAAATCATAAATTTGGTGAAGTGGAAGTGATGATGAATACCACAGATGGCTTGTGGAACTTCTCAATGATGTTCTTCAAACTAAAGTCCTCAAATATTATCCACCCAAATTCAGCGATTTGTTTTTTTTTCACTAATAATCAAAGCATTCGGTCTCGGAAATCAGTGTGGTAAATAGGAGAATAAATGTGGAAATGTTCATGTGGCTTGGCGGAGTACTGAATTGAAGTCGGTTAAAACTTTGTTTTTAAAGTAAATTATTAAGTCTAACATCAGTTAAGACAATAATGAAAAAAGTGATGAAACTACATTTTTAATTAAATAGAAAACCGGTCAAGTACGACTCTGACTCGCGCACCGAGGGTTCCGTGCAAGAACCCTCGGTGCGCGAGTCAGAGTCGTACTTGACCGGTTTTCTATTTAATTAAAAATGTAGTTTCATCACTTTTTTCGCTACTAGCTTTTCTATATTCATATTAACTTCGGTTCAATCTTACATTGTCATTCATTAGTTCATTTCATACCATTAAAATTTCATAATAAAATTATAAAAAACAATGTTAACTCTTAATTTGACGTTGTTTACTGTGATGAACATCACACGACCACGTTGGATGGCGTTTTGGCACAATAAATTAATAGCATTTTAGTTTGAATGTGGGTAGAATAATATTTCGTAGTGCTGCGAACATTTTTTAACGTCAGTTTTACAGCAAAATGTCGGCACGCGGAAAGTCGTCACTTCTTTGCAAGGTATTTATTAATATTTTAATGTCTAAACATTGTATTTTGGAATAATTCATGGTATAACATTATCAATACATATGCGTTCAATGATTTAAGGCAAAATCACTTAGATTCAAGCATACATTTTGCGTTTAAGTTGTTTCGAAGTTGTATGTTTATCACAGTGAACAATGCCAGATATGTATAGAAATGAAGCTTGTTTCGAGTGTTTATCAGGATGAACAATGCCAAATTGAGTGTTTATTAGATTCCTGCCTAATTCTTCGTTTTTCTTGCTTGTCTACAGAAATTAAAACAAACTCGATCTGCTAAAATATCGTTTCACGATCGTATGCTCTTTCTGAAACTAGCGAAATATCTGATAGTGAGAATGATTACGAAACGCATGAACGACTTCCATCTTCTTCACCTTCGCTTGACGCTTCTTTTGAACTCAGCAGTTATGATGGCGAAAATGGAGACGATGACGATGTTGAAATCTTAAATCGCCAGACAATTAGTCCAGCTGAAGACTTCGACAAAAGAGGATATGGGAAGATGCACGTACTGTAATAAAAATACAATGGTCTATTGCATAAAATGCAATATTCGACTTTGTTTTGTAACGGGAAAAAGTCCTAGGAACTGTTTCTTATCTTTTCATTCAGCTAAATAAGGTTTTAAGACATAAATAAAGATAATTACACTTATATTGGAGTTTTCTCTCATTTATCTAATGTCTCCTATATTTTGGCAATGTTCACTACAGTAAACATTGGGGTGTAGGTACGTGTACTATTTTGAATCTTTGGCATTGTTCACTTCGATGAACATTCATTTTTATGAAAATTGAAAAGTCTAGATTTTTTTTTACGTTTTTTTTAAGTTAACTTTTGTTTATAGAACCCTAAAAATTGTGATATGTGCTAAAATTTGAATCTTTCATGCTTTGCCAAATTAAGGGTCAGGCACATAAAATACAAGACAGTCAAAGTTATTAAATGTTCCAAGTAATTAAAATTGTTCGTTCAGGAATTCAGCTACCGCATAATAGGCCTTCTGCATCAGCAGGGATTTAAGTTTCAGGATTTAGCATTTACAGTTATCATATCGCAAGTAGCGCCAAGACTTGTACTCCACACGGTCTAACTCTTCCAGCCCCGCTCTGCTAATTCTACATTTTGGCTAAAAATTCGTTAAAAATGCGGCCTTCTAAAAGACACTCCTGTGCATGCAAACCGCATAAATCTAAGGTGATAATAAACAACGGGTCTATACTTAATAACCAAAATTTCAAAATGCTTTATTTACATTGATTATTGTGAGTTATTTATTTAGGTTATTGGGTATTTATTTACAGACTTTAAACAAAAGCAGGAGGTTTTCAATTCGGTTGTATTTTTTTTAATGATTGTAACATCAGATGTTACAATCATTAAAAAAAACTCCCATTGTTTTCAAAACTCCAATTGGATGATGGAAGCCATGAGGAATTGAGGGAAATCCTCAAATATATTAAGGCACGCGTGTAATAATTCCGGTATTTTCTATTATAACTCGTGTATTACACCCGCAAATCATAAATTTGGTGAAGTGGAAGTGATGATGAATACCACAGATGGCTTGTGGAACTTCTCAATGATGTTCTTCAAACTAAAGTCCTCAAATATTATCCACCCAAATTCAGCGATTTGTTTTTTTTTCACTAATAATCAAAGCATTCGGTCTCGGAAATCAGTGTGGTAAATAGGAGAATAAATGTGGAAATGTTCATGTGGCTTGGCGGAGTACTGAATTGAAGTCGGTTAAAACTTTGTTTTTAAAGTAAATTATTAAGTCTAACATCAGTTAAGACAATAATGAAAAAAGTGATGAAACTACATTTTTAATTAAATAGAAAACCGGTCAAGTACGACTCTGACTCGCGCACCGAGGGTTCCGTGCAAACGTTCATACACCATACCCGTCACCTCACGACTATTTGCATTTTGGTACTAACAACTTACAACCTAGTATGTTTGTTTTTCAGCGATATTTTTTTATCACGCATACCGATTTCGATTAATTATTTTTTATTTGAAAAAAGAAACTTTAATGGAATTTGAAAACATTAAATTACATACGTAAGTAAATTACTAATTTAATTAGGAAATTATTTATGATAAATAAAAAAAAAATACGCTAGATCCTTTTATTGTTTTATTACTGTTTTATTTTTCCTGTATTGTTTATGTTACTCTTAATCACATGTTATTATTTAAGTATTTTCGCTTAGTAAACTTCGGAGATAAGGGGGGAAGAATGGTATTTTTTTCTACATTTTATTTAATAAAATTAAACGACTGTAGAAAAAAAACTAAAACGGTTTTAGAAAGTGCAACTAAAGCCATTTCATATGATACCCCACTTGATCTATTTACTAGACTTTGGATTTTTAACCCCCCTCATATCCCTCATTTAAACAGAAAATAAAAATGTATATTAAAACTTTTCATTTCTCATACACGTGTCTTAACCTTCTTAATAGTCGTTCTAAATTTCAAATTGATAGATTAAGTAGATCCTGAGATATTTAACGTTGTGACAGACGGACAGACGGACAGAGTCACACCATAAGGGTTCCTTTTTTACCATTTGATACGGAACTCTAAAAAGAAGCTGTCACAAATAGATCCATCTAAACAGAAATAAAACAAAGCGCGAAACGAGATTAAGAGATAAAGAATGGCTCTTACAAACGAGTTACTATGAATCAGGCTTACATTTTCATGACATAATGGCGACGTGGTTGGTAAACATAAACATAACACCGTGATTCAACAGAGCGCAACAAATAGATCGTGCTAAACGACGTTCGACTACATCTACAAATAAAGGTGTTGCTATAAATGTTCACTTTTAAACACCTTGTTTTGGTACAATTCACTCTTCGAAAAGTGCGAATATCTCGAAAACCAGGGGACTTTTACTAAACCTCAAAGTCGATTTTCTGGACCAGTCTAAGGTGCCCTAATCGTGGTTAGAAGGTTGTCCATTATTTACCGGACACCCTAAGTCACATTTAGATCTACCCAGCCTGCTGATCTAAAAACTCCACTCGCAACCCACGCCACTCGCGATTTAAGACCCTACTTATACAACAGTTGCATAAAGGATGCAGGAGGTGCCTCTTAAATACTACTACTTAAATATTGTATAATAGAAATTATTACTTTCATAAATAAATAGTAAAGTAACTTATTTCCGTTTAACGTGACGTTTATTACTAATTTCAAAATGATTGCATAAAGGTGCGACCAGACCGCAGCTTAAAAAACGGTCACGATACGGAATCGCAGTGATGCGTCGTATGCGTACCGTTTTTGACGCATCCTCCCCACACCGCTGCTTAAAAAACGGTGACGGTACGGAATCGCAGTGACGTGTTTCACGCGAATCTTTTTTGACGCAAACCTTCTAAACCGGTGCATAAAATACACTGCGTCAAAATCATGCTTCAGATACCTAATGACATAAGTAGATGATCAACTGCAACAATCACAGCAACATGTGAACGTCATCTGATGAGGAAGAAGCTCTTCTATTAGCATTAGAAGCTGATGAGAATAACAGGTTGGTTATTTTTAAATTATTTAACTTTTCTAAGTATTCGTAAAAGTGTAATAAGTAACATTTTTTCATTTTTTAATGTTCATACCCCGAAGCCGATTATTTTCCAAAAGCATGACAGATACTGCTAGTGGATTTTCCTTCAGTTTGATGATTTATTTTCAAATATGATAGCAAAGTATATAATTTGTAATATATAACCCTTTGACCGCTTTCATATTTTAATGAAGTGATCAGTCAGATATAAGGAATAGACCATAATTAAATGCAACAAGTGAGCCAATTAAAATAAACCAAAAACGATTCTAAATAGATTTTTTTCATGATCGAAGTACACCTAAACTGACAGCACACGACGCCTTTAGGCGTTCTTGGCGGTCAAAGGGTTAAAAACTACACCAATTAATGACTTACTGTTCATATTTTTTGCGAATTAGTCAAAACCTATCGGGCCTTACAGCACAAGTAGGTAAAGATACAAATCTAAAAACTATAAATGTGTTGTTTTTTTATTCCATAAAAAAAATATATTTTATATTTTCGTTGTTGAAGAGCGTGAGTTTAACTCTCACTTGGCGTTTTTTTTAATTTATTTTCAGGCCAAGAAGAAAATGGGTGCATTAAACGGAAACAATTTGGAGAGTATCATACCCTTATGCGAGACCTTCGAAAAGATTAAAAGTGATTTTATTTGTATAGCTTTGACGACATTTTGAATTTAATTCAAGATGATATATGGAAAATGGACACAAATTATCGTGAAGCTATATATTTCACCAGAGGAACGACTTGTAATAACATTACGGTACGAGTACCTAAATAAAACACGATTAGTATATATGTCACCGTTAGATTGTAAAACCGTCAGTTTATAATCTTACTCGTTATATTGTAAACTGACGGAATATTGTCAACTGCCTTATACGGCGCCAATTTGATTGCTTTAGCAAAGAAGGATGGTGGTATTCGGCCGATTGCCGTTGGCTTTACTTTCAGGCGCCTGGCTTCAAAGCTCTGCTGCCGAAAATTTAGCGAGAGGCTGACAAAAGTTTTCAAGCCCCGGCAGCTGGGATTCGGCATTAAGGGCGGTTGCGAGGCGGCGGTGCATGCTGCACGTACCTTTTTAAGTCGTCCGGGCTATGAGGTATTTGTCAAATTAGATGTTAAAAATGCATTCAATTCGGTAGACCGCGGCGCTCTGTTAGCTGAATCCAAGAAAGTGCTCCCAGAGTTATACAACTACTTGTGGCAATGCTACGGAGCACCGTCAAATTTAATTTATCAGGATCAAACTATACCTTCATGTGTGGGATGTCAACAAGGAGATCCGCTTGGACCCGCCATTTTTAGTTTAGTAATTCATCCCATCATCTCATCGCTAAATTCTAAATTCAATTTATGGTACTTGGACGATGGTTCTCTGGGTGGAGATGCTTCAATTGTTCTGCAGGACTTACAGACAATCATTGATAAATTTTCGGAAATTGGCCTTTCTTTGAACTTCACAAAGTGCGAAATTTTCATCCCCGATCGCCTTCCACTTGAAAATAAAATTGACATACTAACCAATTTTAATGCAGTTTTGCCTAATCTCTCCGTTCATTCCAATTCATCTCTCACCCTTTTAGGCTCGCCAATTTTCGAAGAATCAATCAACCCTGTCATTAATTGTAAATTAAACTTGTTCAAAAATACATCCGACCTACTTTTTCACATCAATCCTCATATGGCCCTGTTCATTATTCGTTTTTGCTTATTCACCCCGAAATTTATGTATTTGTTGCGCAGTTGTCCCATTTGGAAATTCCCTACAATTTTGTCATCCATTGATGTGTCCCTTCAGACAACACTTTCCAAAATTCTCAACATTAATTTAGACTCCAGCACCAGATCTTGGACTCAAGCGGTTCTCCCAATAAGGCTTGGGGGGCTGGGCGTTCGAGCCTCGGCCAGCGTAGCCCTACCTGCATTCCTGTCCTCTGCTTATGGCTCGCTGTCTCTCGTCGGTATCATTCTTAACCTTCCCCAGATAGTCGACGATGAGATAGCGAGTTTGAAGGAGGCCAGGGATGCATGGTGTGACTCGTGCCCTGGAACGGACATCCCGGCGGTCAGACATTTTCAGCGGGTTTGGGACACCCCTCGTCTTAATAAGGTGCAAGCATCCCTCGTAGAAAGTAGCCCGGACGATTTTGAACGCGCCCGCCTCCTGGCGGTTTCCGCCCCCGAGTCGGGACACTGGCTCTACGCGCTTCCTTCACGACAGATAGGCACCGTTCTGGACCAAAGCACATTAAGAATTGCTTGTTGCTTGAGGCTTGGGGCCAGAATATGTGTTTCACATACATGCGTCTGTGGCAAAAGCGTCGATGAGTCGGGTAGGCATGGCCTCTCATGTATAAAAAGCGCCGGCCGCTTATACCGCCACGGCACTATAAACGATTTAGTCCGTCGTTCGCTTGCCACCGTGTCTGTGCCTGCTATTCTCGAACCCACAGGTTTAGCAAGAGACGATGGCAAGCGACCTGATGGTGCCACATTGGTGCCGTGGAAGTTGGGCAGAGCCTTGGTGTGGGACGCAACGTGCGTGGATACGTTTGCTCAGTCCCACATCCAGGGGACTCGCACTCAACCCGGCGCTGCAGCTGACCAGGCCCAGGTGTTGAAGCGCCGCAAATATTCGTCTTTAATTAAAGACTACGAGTTTGCGGCGCTTGCAGTAGAAACATTGGGTCCCTGGTCAGCTGACATGAAATCATTTATGAGGGCAATGACTAAACGACTCGTCGACGCTTCAGGGGACCATAGGGCTGGCGCTTACCTCTCGCAACGTATTTCTTTAGCAATTCAGAGAGGTAACGCCGCCAGCGTTATGGGCTCCATGCCGCAGACGGAACTGCTGGACGGGGTTTTCTTCCTTTGACTGGGCAAGTTAAGTTAATTTAGTTTTTAATTAGTTTATAATTTTTTGCTTGTAAGTTTATTTTTATTTATGATGTTGTTGTCTTGTTTATAAGTATATTTGAGAAATAAAGTTTTACTGCCAAAGTAATTCATAATTTTACGCAATCATTTTCGTTAATTTATAAACTAACAATGTCATATCGTCAAATTGTGAACTGAATCAAATTTGCCTGATTCGGAACGCAACCTGTGCGCTGTTTGGTTGAGCGAATTATTCCATTTGCATCAGTTTCCATCACTTACGTCAGAACATGATTGTTTTTTTTTGTTATTCAGACATTTTATTCCATTTATTTCGGCATCCAGCAGTGTCGACGGAGCCCCGCTGCGCGGGGCTCCTATTCCTGGGCGCTTTGCCCTTCGGGCAACTGAAGGTACCTGACTAACCTAACCTACCTAGTCTTTGTGTACGTTCCGTAGCAAGCCGATTTGATCTCAGTTTACAATTTGACGATTCGACATTGAAAGTTTATAAACTAACGAAAAATAATGCGTTAAATTGTGAACGGTTTTGACAGTTCACAATTTTTCGTCAGTTTATAATATCGCGAGTAAGATTATAAACTGACGGTGTTCACAATCTAACGGTGACATATACATTAGATGTTGCTTTAATTAATTAAAAATTAAATGTTGGAACGAATAATAATAAGGAGTAATAATAATATGTGTTACATTAATATTACGAATTTGGGTCATATGTTCTGAGAAAGTCATTAATATTGACTTGACCAGTTCTTGAAGATTGGTTCATTACATTATTTATATCTTCCACATTAGACAGATCTTCTAAATTTTGGATTTCCTGTTCCATTATTACTAGACCAACTTTTAATTTGGTAACAGCTTGTCTTTTTGCTGTAAATTTCTTTACGGTCTTTGCGTAAGCAAGAAAAAGACTGTCTGTATCGTCATATTCCACCATCATTGCCTATATTTTGTCATTGTTCACTTGAGTCAATTTTGTGCCTACTTTATGTACAACTCGAAATAAGATCAGCATTTCCCATTTTTCTTGGCATGATATGATCGAGCAAAGTTTAAAATATTGTGTTTTGGTTCGTAAAAGTATCAAGGGCGGTTATTAAACTATAACATATCTCAATATCCCATCAAAAAACTCAGTATTTAATTGTTTATTATTGAATGTAAAATAGGTTTAAATATTTCGAATAACGTGGTCTTAATCACACATTTTAGTAATGGATGTTAATCAAGTTTCGGATGTTATTTACGGGTGCTCCGTGACATCGTAAACAACGGATGATGTGTCCTAAATTTATGTATGCTGTCCAATTTTGCAATCCAATGGACAACCTTAGCGAGTGTACTAAATCTAACCGCCAGATTTATAACTATCTATACATACACGGCCTCCGTAGCCCAGTGGGTTGTGACTCTGCCTACGAAGCTGGAGGTCCCGGGTTCGAATCCCGGTCAGGGCATTTATTTGTGTATTTATCACGAATATTTGTTCCTGAGTTATGGATGTTATATATGTATATAAGTATCTATATGTATGTATCTATTATATATATCATCGCCTAGTACCCACAACACAAGCCTTACTGAGCTTACCGTGGGCCTAGGTTGATTTGTGTAAGATTGTCCCGTAATATTTATTTATATTTATTATTTATTTATACAGAGAAGGGTAACTTTTTGACTAGTGATTATGGATAAAAAACGATTTTAACAAAAGCTTTGTGCTACAAACACTCACGTATATTCATATTGCTAGCATTGGAAGCTTGCAACGAGTAAATCTTCTGGTTAAGAATTTACGTTCGATTATACCGGATACAACGTTAATTGTGCCCAGGCGGTCACTAAAACGCTCTATTCGAGCACATGCATTGTAAGGCATTTTTTGTAACATTCTTGGTGGAATAACACCGTAATAAATAATTTTCACATAGGTGAGATTTTGTATAATGTGGAGAAGTTGTTAAATGCAGCTCCAGATAAAAGCACATACCTGACAACCTAGGTAAATTCAATTTCAACCTTTATATTTAAAATTGACATTTAAATATTTATTTTATTTCCTCGCACAAGGCATAGTAAAACGTTGTTACTAATTTAACATATTTTTGAAGCCTGGGAAGATGCTCAAGATGTTATTGGAGTGTTCTGTGATTTATCAAAGGCATTGATTGCGTTGATCACGAGAATTTAATCAGAAAGTTAAGACATTATGGGATTAAAAACGGTGCTCTTGATCTTGTATCATCGTATCTCTCTGAGAGAACACAACGAGTAGTCGTCAACGGGACCCACTCAGCGGGGACAACTGTTGTTCTTGGTGTTCCTCAAGGCTCGATTCTGGCCACACCAATGACTTACCAAATGTGGTGCAAGATAAGCATGATATAGTGTTATTCGCAGACGACACGTCGCTTATTTTCAAGGTAGACAGGAAATAGAAAAGCTTCGATAATATTAATGATGCGCTCAACACTGTTGTGAAATTGTTTACAGCAAATCACTTACAGTGAAATTCCAAGAAAACAAAGTGTATCAGATTCACTTTACCTAATGTCAAGCACGTAAACAATACCAGGATCAAATTAAAGGGCGATGAACTGGAATTTGAAGATAGAACAGTGTTTTTAGGCATTACCTTGGACTCAAAACTACAATGGCATGCGCATATCGACACCCTAGCCGGCAAACTTGGTTCTGCAGCCTATGCAGGAAGACGTATAGGACAGTTAACAAACGTTTAGACGGCCAGGCTGGTGAACTTCAGTTACTTCCACAGTGTTATGTCCTACGGAATCCTGTTGTGGGGAAAAGCGGCTGACATCCAGACCATCTTCGTGCTACAGAAACGAGCTGTACGCTCCATCTACGAACTAAAAGCCCGAAATTCTCTCAGGGACAAATTTAAGGAGGCAAATATTCTTACTGTAGCATGCCAATACATTCTTGAGAATATTATGTATGTGCGAAAAATCCTTCAGGACTTCAAACTCAACAGTGATATCCACGACTACAATATCAGAAGTAAACACAAGATCGCAGTGCAGTACAGTCGTCTTCGCAAGGTTAGCACGTCGTTCGTGGGGAACTGTATACGTTTTTTCAATAAAATACCTACCGAAATTGTTAATTTGCCGTTAAGTAAATTTAAGTCTCATATTAAAAATTATTTGCTAAGCAAGGCGTATTATAATGTCAACGATTTCATAAACGACAAAAATGCCTTTAAGCCAGTAGCAGTCAAATTCTATTAGAATTAATATACCTTCGAGTATGATTATCTTGGCGTATTACCTTTGTAATTATTATAAGTACCGGAAATAGCTATTCCGTTTTATGTAACATGAGAGCACGTAATGTTTTTTCTCGCCGAACAAGTCGCTTAAATCTTTGCTATTTTTGCTATTTTTACTCGTGATCGGGTGCTGTTTGTGGAGTCCGGTCTGTTCATGCTTGCAAGGGCATAGTAACTACCTAAATACTAGTGTTATTATCATTATTTTGACGAGAGACATCATTCTGTTCTTGACACGTTTTATTGTTATTGACCCTGTACGTACATCTCTGACAATATTACATTAATGATCCTTTTTTTCTGTTTTAACGCTTAGAGACAGTATACATCTCTATAAGAACATTAGAATAATTATTAATTGTATTTGGATGCTCAGAGACATTATACATCTCTGGGGTACTAAATTAATATCATAAAATTATTGTTAATTCTGATACAGACCTTATATCGAATGTATTTGATATTTTACAATTTTGGATTTTTTTAGTTTTCTTTTAGTGACATTTAGTTTGTTAACCATTTAGGTACTAATTGGTTAAAATCTGCAATTTTAAAATGATTATTGTGTAAGATTATTAATATTATATTGTAGAATACCACTTGACATGTAAAAGTGCCCTTGTGGCCTATTTGCAGAATAAATAATTGATTTAGATTTTTTTTGAATTGGTTGTTGTGGTTGTATGACACACACGATTAAAGATGATTTCCGACTCGTGTCGAAATTACACTCGTCGGAAATCACATACTTTCCACACTTGTAGCATAAATACTATTACCGGTAGATGAATTATGTGTATTGTTGTTTGTAAATTGGCGCTGGATTGAACATATTCTGATGGGATAGTAAAGATGGCGTATTAGTTTAATAGAAGCAGTTCTATTAACCCATGGCTCTCATACTAAAACAGACGTTACATTTCAGCTGCTAATAAAAACTTTAGTCGCTGCATTTTTAATTTCCCATACTTTAATACTAAACCAACATAATTAGATGCACAATTAATGCAAGCTCACAAGTTTCATTTTATACTTTTAGTCATACTTATATCTTATATCATATACCAGCTCATCTCCGGGGGTGATAGAAAAAAAAGTAGGTTATTAACACACTTTTTTTTTACATTCAAATCACCCTAGGTTAGGTTTTTATAATGATTTTATGTTTTGTATGATAGTTTTATATATTTTACTTTTTATATGATTTTTGTACAAACCTAGCCTAAGAGGAAAGATGAATAAAGAAATAATAATAAAATTCTTTATTTCGGACAGTACAAATCCAAAGCTTGTTAGTAAAGGCTTATTAACTAAGTTAGTAAAGTTCAACTTGGGCTACACTTTTTATTTGCCCTACCCTTAATTTAAATATAGGGCCATACCTTTCTGCAACCGCATTCAAATAACTGATAGATCAGATACGTTTTTAAACTTTTCTAAAGTTGGCAGTATGTGTATTTTAACTGATTACTTTCGTGCGTTACCCGTCTTATTACCAATCTTACTACCAGTAGTAGCACGGGCACGGGTTTTTTACCGTTGTTACAACTAGCCGCCGTGGCAGTAATAAGGGAAAATATTTTATTCCCCATGTAACCACCTTGGCAAACCTTTATAGACCAAAATGTAAAAATCCTTTTTATACAAATATTGACTGGCCAACAACATTGCTAATCATGTCATTAGCAGTGAATGATACGTCATTGTACCTACTCGTAGTGCTAGAAGTGTTATGAAAATGGATATTTTACAAAACAATCGTCTATTAACTAGGACGCCGGAAGACAGAAACGCCTGCGTCTTTGGTGGATGTAATATGTTGCCATTGATGGCAATCCCAGATAAAGTAAAAGCGTCGTTGTTAATAAAATGGAACCTGTACGTTTCCCCAGGAACGCGAGCCTGTTCTTACCATCTGCGGCCGACCCAAAGTTGGAACGAAATAATAGAGGCGGAGGATAATTTAACGGACTTCAACAGAAGTCATTGCGACGATATCATTAAATTGATGAAGATTGGTATATTACTACCGATTATAAATGTCCTTCAGGAATGTTTGTAACACTTAGTTTATAATAATAATACATAAATATAATTTTTGTTTGTTCCTGAGTCGTTGATGTTTAATATGAAATTAAAAACGTTATGTTGAAATTGAGGCTCGAAGGACGTTTTGTATGAAAAGTCCAAATTTTTTTTGACATTTCGGGGTTGGCCCCATAGTAAAAGTTGTTCAGTATGGCCTACTTAATCACCCCGTTCAAGCTTTTCAGTGGGTCAGAAAACACCCTGTATACTATATGGTATATAGTTGCTGAGTACCCACAACACAAGCCTTCTTGGGCTTACTTTGGGACTTAGTCAATTTGTGTAAGAATGTCGGGTGACAAGCAAAACTCACTATTAAACTGTCATCGAATGAAAAGCTTCTTTGCGTTGTATTTTGTAATATTATTATCTCATCTGTTAAAGACATTTTAATAATGAGTGTAAGCAGAAATTACTAGAATTATTCGCGTAGCACTCATATTAAGCAACATAAATAAACACAAAAATAAAAATTTAATTATATTCATTATATATTTTTATCATTTAAAACTTAACCAAGGTGTTATTTTTAAGAACAAAACAAAAAAAACATTTAACTGCAACGCTAGTAACACAGTACTTAAAAATCAAAAACGTTAACCAATAAAAGTAGGTTAACAGAATATCAGCGAAGTTTTTCTAGTGCGTAACCAATTGAAATTTCATCATTTAGTAACTGCATTTGTATATGCCGTATATTGTCATCATTCAAAATGTCACTTCTCCTTCTCTTATTTACTTCTCTGGTGGGAGTAAGGAAACTCTTCTTATATATAGCATTCAAGATTCGCATTACTGACGTATTGTTTTTATTTATTACTTTATTTAATTTTGAATGGAACCCTTCCAATATGTTATTAGTTCGGTGTCTCCTGCCGAAAACGCTAAGCAAGCTTAGATACTTTTCTTTAATCCATGTTCTCTGCACGTATGTTATTGTAAAGGATTCCATAGAAAGATGCCCACTTTCTTCAATTATGTATTGCCAAGCATTTATCAGCATTTCCTGCGGTAGAAGCGGCAATGCAGCACACAGTGACACAATGCGTTTTTCAGCTTTGCTTTTATTCTTTTTTAACGATTTCGCTTTTCTCCACATACATCTGTGCCAGTGATAATAACACCCAATAATTTGAACTTTAGGATAAACCAATAATAATGCATTTATAGCTGCTACCTCGAAGTCACAGTGAAATAATTTTGGACGATATTTAGGTAGTTGTGACTTTATTATTCGGAACATAAGTTCATACGTTGATTGCATTTTATTGCTTAAAAGAGCGAAAATCAGTGGTTTTGTTTTTGTTGTCTCCGTTGTACTTCCCTGATCACCATGAATGCTATAAAATTGTTTAAAAGGTGGTGGACATGAATCAAACGTTGCATCACCAAAAAATTCAGTTATTTTTTTTATATCTTTTCTTGCTTTTTGGGAGCAAAACAGCAATATACGAACTCCTTCATAATAATAATCTGCCAATATTATATCATAAAACTGTGCCGGCACTTGAACTTCTTCGAGTTTTGTGTAAATTGTTTTGTTTACATTGGCAAATTTGTTACGCATATCATAAAGCGAATGCTGTACACTAGAAAACGTTGGTAAATTTGTTACTAGATTCAGACCATCATCCTCTAGTTTTTTCATTGCTTTTTTGAAAAGCTGTGGTACAGGTTTATCACTTTTGGTGACTTTTTCCTTTAAGTTAAATAAACCAGCAGCAATTTTATTCACTGCAAAATCAGCTTTACATGCATGCGTCTTTTTCTTAGATAGTTTTCCATTCTAAAAAAAAATGAAGGGAGTAGGGATTCTTTATTTAGCAAATAATAGGATAAAGACAGTAATCTAAATCTAATATTGGCCCAGATAGCTACCAGCAGGGAGGGTGCCAAGAAGGCTGGGTATATTTCCTCGCTGGATAGCGATTGCTGATTGCTGAGCGAAATAGTATGTAGTTACTAGCTTAATTTTAACGCAATCGGCATTTTTTTCTTACTTTTACCAGGAATGGTTCGGGAATATTAATACGCACTTGTGTGTTGAGGGCACTCAGACAATGTATGAGTATGAAATCACATCAGCGATCAAGGCACTGGGGTCAACATTGCGTTGATGTATAGATATATGTTTATATGCATAAAACTCACCATTACTGTAATACTTCCCGAGCACTTAGTTTTAAAATAAGACCTGCATCGCCAGATTACTGAACCACTTTTGTATTCTTTTAACTTGTAATATTGGTGGCCTTCGGCTAACATGATAGTACCACCTTTTCTATGAATATAATTAATTTCTGGTTCCTCTTCAGCCATAATTGAAGAAAATGTAATCAATTTATAAATGACACCAAAGCAAATAAACTCAAGTTCCGTTTGACCTTCTTATCTGGGATTAATATTAATGCTAGTGCAATGAATAAAACGAGTAATTTATAAACGTCATTAATGATTATTTATTTTTCTTTATATTTGTATATCATAATTGACACTAATTTGTAAAAAGGTCGAACATATAACCAAAATAATTGTCAAGGTGGTTACATGGGGAATGAAATATTTTCCCTTGTTACTACCACGGCGGCTAGTTGTAACAACGGTAAAAAACCCGTGCCCGTGCTACTACTGGTAGTAAGATTGGTAGTAAGACGGGTAACGCACGATTACTTTTAATATGCCTGTTTTATAAAATACGAGTATACGTGTTAGGTTTTTACTTTCCTCACAGTCGAAATGAAAAGTAGAGTGTTTAACTCTGGTGAAATTACCTATTCCACCCTCGAACTATAGGCGCTCCCACTTCGTTCGAGCGCCAGAAATATCTCGAGTGTAATGGGTCACTTTCACTTATCTACTATTAAATATTCCCCCGGCTACAGTACTCACAATGTCGCAATACGATAAATATCATTATTATGTCAAAAACCACCTCGTTAATGATTTTTGTAGGAATCCGGAAAAAATATCGCAATGATGTACGACTTGGGTGGGAATCGAATTGGCGAAAGATCGATAGGGGTCCGTGAGGTCGGCTGATTGATTACACGACTGGAGGCCTTCGTAAATAATCACATTTGTCAAAATGCGACGAAGAGGTTATTATTACTTATTTAATCAAATCCGTAACTCTGTTGAATAAACAAGTACCGTAAAATAAATGTTGTAAGCGGTAGATTAGTAGTCATCATCATCATCAGATATTTAAGAGCCTAGCTACTACGGCAATAATTGCCATTCTGTTCGCTTTCCTGCCAATGTGTTTTACTCCATGTTGAGGAATTAATATAGTGGTTTTCCCACTTGCCTTCCACAATCGACATCGCAGTAAAGTGGACGGTTTTATCCTCCCACTATTAATCAAATACGCGTATCTTCTCGCAAGTTTGCATCGAAGATATCTTTATGCATTAAGGCTTATATTTTAGAGACGTAGAGCAATGCTTAGCAAAGCAACTTTTCAAATCCCGAATTTTTGAAGCAATGTTTCTGTCACGCTGTTGTGGGAGGGAGCGGTAGCTGTCTAAGTGTGAGCGGTAGCTGTCTAAGTGTGAGCGGGAGCTGTCTAAGTGTGAGCGCACGCAAACAGGCGCGAGACGCGAGCGCTCGCTCGTGGCGCGCCGTTCCGTTGACATCGCCCGCGAGCCGGACGGAATATATTTTTCACCTCAGCAGCTCGAACAAGCATATTTTGCTGCGTGAAAACAGTGAGCAAAATGCGATTTTGCTCACTCCGTGAGTCAAAGTAGCTTTTTAATTTTGATATCGAGCACTGGTGACACATCAACATCATAGTGTGTCTATTACAAATTCAGAATATTATAGGTGCGTAAAAGCCTAACGATATATTTTTTAACGTGACGATGTTCTCACTGCTGAGGTGAAAAGTTGTATGTATCACACGAGAGCAAAGATATTTGCATCTCGTGCCTTTGAGTCGCTCACTACGCTCAAGATTCTAATTTTGAATCACTCGCTACGCTCGTGATTCAAATATAGGATCTTTCGCTTGCTCGTGACTCAACATCAACACTCGCAGCAAAAATCTACTTTTCTCTCTTGTTGAACAAATAACTATAGTTCATTCCAGCGCGCCTCAAGCTTCTTTAGAAAATTACACATTTATAATAAAAAACCTAGAAATCATAAAAAAAAATACTTTTCGTGTTATTATTAATTTTGCAGACGATACTACTGTAAATTTTAGAGGGAAAAACTTTACCGAGTTAAAGGACTAAACTACTTAACTGCTTATACATTGTTGAAATTTCCTCATATTATCATCACAATAGTCTCTTCTATAAATACATTTAAACTTTTTATCCTTAGATGACGAATCAATAGTAAATTCAATAGTTTGAGCAGTATCATGGTCAGATAAACCAAGACTATGTGTTTTCGCAACTACCCCATTTAAATTGCTTAAAATATTGTCTATGCAGGTTTTATGACGTGTGGGTTGAGAGATATAATACCTATAATATTATAATTCAAGAGCAATTCCTCTTCTGTATCTTATTTTTGCTTTAACTCAGAAAATCAATATTAAAATCACATGCTATCACAATTCTTCAAATCGATGAAAAAAGATCTCCGAGTTTAAGTCCGGTGTACGATACAGACACACTATTGGTATTATATGGTATCTATTTTTTAAAATTTTATGCCGCATACTTTTTCTGTTGACAGGTGCCTTATAGATGTTAATTCCTCAAAGTCAAAATTTTCCCTCACTAAAATGCATGTGCCCCCTCTTTTGTTTTCCCTCGAGAAAGAAGATGCTAACCTAAAGTTTTGCAAGAAAAGGAATTGTTCTTCACCTTTTTTTATGAAGGTCTCACTGAGTTCTAGAATTGCCGTTTCCAATTCCTCTATTTTATTTAGTGCACCAGCGATATTTTGATGAAAGATGGCAAAAGGTGTATTGTTTAGATATGTTATGTTAGTGGCCTCTTTATCTGTATTATTATTGTGCTTGATATTTACACGACTACGAGAATTGTTACTTACGAAAAAAAAAGAATTTGCATCACTGCCCGCTTCGGCATCATTTTTCGTGTGACCGGAATTTCCTGATTTCTGTTTAATCTGATCAGGTTTCGTTTTGTGGAAGTATTCTAGTATAGTCTTTTGCCTGTAAAGTAAAGGTGGTTTTACTACGGAAATCTTTTTGTGTTTTGAGGTTTGGTATTTCTATTGTGTTTTTATCATCTGTGGACATGAGTGTGTGCGTTCATAGTCCAAAGAGTCAACATATTTATCTTATAGGACAAACTCGTTAGAAACTTTCTATTATTTGGCGGTCTTATATGTATATAATGACAGTTTTTAAAGGTTTATGGTAGATTGATGGTTTATTTTAACAGATCCGTATTAAGATAATTGCTATTGACGACATTTACAATAATAATAGGAATATCCTTATTTAATTTGATGAAGTAGCTAAGCCCACTCGTTACTTTAACTGGATTACAGTAATTTTCACCAACAGCGACGACGATCTTGTCACCTGTCAGGAACTTTTTGTAAGAACAGCTGTTTATTACCTCTTCCGTGGGAGCATCAGGTTTTACCAGTGCCTGAATTGAATAATATTCATAAGTACTTCGTATTTATTCTGGACTTTGTCAATGCCAAAGTTAACCCAGTGCACTGGTGTGTTTCATACATTCATATTCATATTCATTTATTTGTAACTGTCAATATTACATGTCAGGAAATTATTAAATAAAATATATATACACAAAAAGTGTACTTACAAATAATATATACTAGTTATGAATGCATTGCAATAGTTAAAAATATTCACACAATGTTTATAAATTCGTTGAAGCTATATAATGTGTGCTCGAGAAGCCATTTTTTTTTGTTTTCGTTTGAAAATCAGTAGTGACGGAGCCGACGTGATTATCTCTGGCAAATTGTTGTACACGGCTGGCCCCATCACGTGTGTGTAGGATTTTATTGGGGTATCGCAGCATCCGTGATGAATCTGAGCGCTTTTTGTACTCGTCTAAGTGTGCGTAGGTATACATATTTTCTTAATTGGTGTTATTGTTGTTTCCAATACAGTGGATTTTGCATCACTTCGTACGATCGGAACTGTTCCACCTTGACCATTTTTATCAGCGCATTTTTCTACAGCTATTCCAGACTTTTTATTTCCCTTGGAGTTATCATCTGGGGAGATAGTGTTGTTTTTTGGTGTTGGCCGTTCATGTATTTCGACGGTTGTTGTAATAAATTGTGGCTGAACGGATTTTACATCAGGTGATGAGGGATATGACTTATTTCCTAAGTCACCCCCTTGTTCTGTAGAGATATTTCTAAAACTATCCGTCAATACTCGCCGTTTATTTTTTCGCAGCTAACCAAGATTTTTTTGGAGTCTTAGAGCATGTTTCGCATATTTATTTCAGGCTATTTATTTGTTGCTTTTGGTTCTGTATACGTTTTTTCAATTCAATATTTTCCAGACTCAGGTTTTCAATTTCAGATTTCGCGCATTCGAAATGTAGTTTCAAGTTTGCTATTTCTTCATTCATGTCAGAGTAACATGCGCTCAAGTTGATACACGTCGATAAGTCTAAGCTTTAAGCAGCATTTTCGTTTTCATTCATTCGTCGTTCGGCGCTCGCATAGATCGCACGGGCGTCTTGGTAACCATACCGGTTTATTGACGAAAGATCGAGTATAGTGATGGGCCACCGCATCATCGATAAACTATCGACAACACAATGGAAAAATTTCTAATGAAGTCTTCATCCACGGGAAACTTAAGCGCAAAGAGGCCAGCCGAAAATTTAAATTGGTCAATCCCTAAGCAAACAGCACTTCCCAAAGATCAGGCGAAGTATGATGCAAACCGCCAAATCAGTGAAAATCTTTTTTCTCTCTACCTGCTGACAATGATGGTGATAAAACCCAACGAAATTTTTCGAAAAGCTGCCACCACCGTGAAGAAATCTGGGCACGTACCACCATTCATCATGACCATAAAGGAAGACTACACTCATGGGCAGATCAAGGCTCTAGTGGGAAAGTACACAAACCGATTCCACCTGCAGTACAAAGGTAACAAAAAAGTTGCTATAATTTGTGACTCACCTGAGGCACACCAAAATTTGAAAGTAGGACTGCGTACGGATAATGCTCCATTTCGCACCTACACAAAAAAAGACGAGAGGACCCCTAAAGTGGTCATCAAAGGCCAACCGGCGCAAGCTGAAAACGAGCTTTCCCAAGAACTAGAAAGTTTGGGCTTTCCGAGTGAGAAAATCTCTAAATTGAGGTCATCAAAATCAGAAAATCTGCCATACCCACCCTTCCTTGTACAGTTAAGGGCAGGAACGGATATACAAAATTTTCGTCAAATCAGGTATCTCTACAATTGCGTTGTAGAAATACAGAAATTTAAACCAAACCGCTCTGTAACTCAGTGTTATAGATGTTAAGGATTTGGCCACTCATCAAGGAACTGCAACATGCCACCTCGGTGCGTCAAGTGCCCAGGGCCTCATGCATCTTCAGATTGTACTAAAAACAAAGATGACCTCCTATCTGCTGTAACTGCAGTGAAGAACACCCGGCTAATTATCGACAATGTCGCGCTCGTATCGCTTATATGGAAAGGTTAGAAAAAGCTAAAACGCCTGCCATAAAATCACAAAAAGGGTCAAAAAATACTGTACCTACGCAACCAGCTAAACCTACTACTGCACGCACAGCACTATCTACTGGATCCTCGGCAGCCGTTGCTGCGAAGGAAGTGCCTGCTCCAGCTGCTCCTAACCAAGAAAATGTGGCTCCGGAAGGGGCGATGCTCTTCTATGCTTGATAAAGTTATGCTTATTATGACTCACTTAGGACAGTATGTATGATCATAAAAAGATACAATTTATATCCTGGAACTCTGATGGTGTGCGAAATAAGATACACGAACTACTGGATCTCGCGGTGAGTGCCCTATCTGTCGATGTCATAGGCTTATGCGAAACTAGACTCTCTGATAAGGTTTTTTTGCGTACGCCAGGTTACCGCTGTCATCGGCAAGACAAACACAATACCAAGAGGGGTCAGGGAGTTGCTATCCTCGTTAGGGAAAATTTGCCTCATAATTTGCTTAAAATACCACTTACTAAACACATGGAAGTCATTGGTGTTAAAATTACTATATCTAATGTAGACCATATCATCTTATCTGCCTACCAATCTCCAAATCTACCCTTAGTTAGCAGTGATTTAGATATCCTGCTCAGTCTTGGCAAACGTGTCCTCATAATGGGAGATTTCAATGTAAACCATCCTTATTGGCATAGCAGCTATGTCAACACCCGCGGCAGGATTCTGTTTCATCAAATGCTAGAAAAAGATTTTGTAATCCACTCTTCCACAACACCCACTCAATTAAAATATCGTCACGACCTACCCACAAATCCTGACTTAGTCGTTTGCAATAATATTCCTAATATAAGTACGATTAAAGCCTTATCAGCTTTATCTTCCAATCATCTACCACTTCTTTTTGAGCTTCAGGGCTTTACTGAGCGTTGTGCAGTTCCTATTTATTACAAATACAGCTCAGTAAATTGGAGTGGATTCCGATCAGCGCTAGATAAAGATATGAGCTTAACTAGTAAAATTCTTAAAAATGAGATGGAAATTGATGAAGCAGTTATTCATCTAAAAAAAATCAATTATTAAGGCTAGAAATCATAATGTTCTCACAGTCGAGTCTCAAACACCCAAGCCCAAGTTACCTAGACATATTAAAAAACTTATTCGGGAGAGAAACAGACTACGCCGCTAAGACCAAAAACCTTGTTGGGAAAACAAAAACTGGTGGAAATATATTTTCAGAACTTCCACAAGTGACTAATTCATCTATCTACACGTACACGTGTTACTCGTATTAGTAGTATCAAAGGACAATGGGCAAAACGTCCCCAGAGGCCAACACAGACGATACATGCATCATTTAATAGATCTTTCTTCTTCTTTGTAAGACGAGTATTTTTTACTATGACCATAATCTCGTAATGCATGGGGTTTTCATGGAAAATCAGGTTGAATGGTATGTATATAAGCAGTAATTTTACAATATATAGGATGTGTTAACGACTGTAGAGTATTTTAGTTAAAAGGACGTGTAAAAGGGCACATTTTGGTTATACAACTCTAATGCTGATATACACACAAAGCTGAAATATATGTCTTTAAAAAAAAGAACCACTGCACCACGGTATTAATGAGTGTTCAACACAATCACTGTGAATAGTATTTTATAGGTAACGGTTAAATATATTTTTTGCAAAATACATTTTTGCTCTATTGAATGGAGGAAATCAGAAAATAATGTTTTTTTGCGTTAATAACAAGTTAATTACGCTGTTTTTTCCCTATCCCTCACCAGATGTCGCTAAATTGACAATTCAATTGTTAAGTTAACGTTAATTACTGACATGTTTGTTGAAGTGCGTAAACACTGGTTCTTCTACTGTATGGCCCTAGAGTGACACTCTCATTTGTAATTGGAAAGCAGGGCGTATGCCCCCGCAACGCACACGTCACATTCCCAGATCTGGTCGTATGACAAAGTGCTTTAAAAAGTATCGCTCATCTATGGACTGGCTGAAAAGTGTCAATGTGAATGAAAAAAGTAACAATATTGAAATCAAAAAGAGTATAACCACTACGTTTAAGAGACGGAACTTCATAGTACTTCACCTCACTGAAAACTCCGTTCGTCTATGTACCTTACCAACATAAGAAATATCTTATGTTGCCATTCCCGATCATAAAGGCCATTATACACCTACAAGATGGAAAGAGACAGAAAACATTCAATTCATTCACTTTTAGGCGGTTGGTTGTGACAAATGGATAGGTGTATAGAATGCTTAATTTGCCGAAGTTCTTTAATTTCTGGCTCTGAAAGTTCGATCGGCATCAAAAAAAAGTTGGTCAAAAATGACCATTTTCTCGCATCCTGTATGTTTTTTCCAAAATCTGTACACGCCAATCTTCATTTATATAAAATCGAAGGAAGGTCTCCTAAGACCATTTTCGCCTAGCAATACGGGATCTGGTAGCTGCCCTCACTGACCCAAAATCTATATCCATTATATGTGTATATTTTTTAGATATATATGTATATAATGTCAGAGTCTAACAAATAAACGATTTGTATTTGTCTTAACAGCAAAGATTTATAGGATTTTAATATTATATTTCCAATGACTTAGTACATAAAGAGTGTTGTGTCTACCCTACCCTAGTAAAGGGAAACTTATGTATGAGAGGTTACAAATTCGCTTTTTTTAACCTGTTGATCCGAGTGATATATTTTGGAAAAAATATATGTGGTAGCATATTAAATGGTTTATAAAATATCCAATATTGGAAGGTGTCGCCACATAGCAAGTAAAAAAATTTTTTTTTTGAAATCTATACATATAATAAAGCTGAAGAGGGTCGAAAGTCTGTACATGGAAGATATTCGAAAAAAAATTGGCTAGGGATTCTTAGAATCGATAACAGAACACGTTCCAACAGTTTTTAGAATTTTTGTCTGTTTGTCTGTTTATCTGTTTATCTGTTTATCTGTTTGTCTGTTTATGTGACCGCGCATCACGTGAAAACGGCTGAACCGATTAAGATGAAATTTGGTATAGAGATAGTTTGAGTCCTGGGGAAGGACATAGGGTAGTTTTTATCCCGATAATCAACCCCTAAAGGGATGAAATGGGGGGTGGAAATTTGTATGGAGCTACTTAAACCGCTGCACCGATTAGGCAGAAATTTGGTATATAAATAGTTGGAGTCCCGGGAAAGGTCAAAGGATAGGTTTAATCCCAGAAATCTTCCTTTAAGGGGGTAAAAGGGGGGGTGAAAATTTGGAAGTAACCCATTTTGATAAAATTTGATTTAGAGGTAGTTTAAGTTCTGGGAAAGGACATCGGATAGTTTTTATTCCGGAAATCTTCCCCTAAGGGGGTGAAATGGGGGGTGAAATTTTGGATGGACTCCGTTTAGATCAAAGTTGGTATAGATATAGTTTGAGCCCCGGAGATTGAGCCCCGGAGAATGACAATGGATAGTTTGAATCCCGAAAATCATCCCCCAAGGGGATGAAATAGGGATGAAAATGTGGATAAATCCCATTTAGTTAAAATTTGGTATAGAGATAGAAGGAGTCCCAGGAAAGGACAATGCATAGTTTTTATCCTGAAAAATCATCTCTTGAGGGGGTGAAATGAGGGGTGAAAAATTGGATGGAACCCATTTACGGTATAGCGAGTTAGAGTCTTGGGGAAGGACATAGGATAGTTTTATCCCAAAAATTACAACCCCAATTACACCCTCTTAGGGGATGCCCTAAGGGGTTGTAATTGAGGGTGAAAATTTGTTTGTGACCCATTTTGATGAAATTTGGTTGAAAGATAATTTGAGTCCTGGGAAAGGACATATGATAGTTTTAAATTCCAGAAATCATCCCTTAAAGGCGTGAAATTGGGGTGAAAATATAGATGTAACCCATTTAGATGAAATTTGGTATAAAGATAGTTTGAGTCCCGGAGTATGACAACGGATAGTTTTAATCCCGAAAATCATACCCTCAGGGATGAAATAGGGGGTGAAAATTTGGATGTACCCTATTTGGATGAAATTTGGTATAGAGATAGTTGGGGTTCCGGGGAAGGACAATGTATAGTTTTATCCCGAAAATCATCTAAGAGGGTGAAATGAGGGGTGAAAATTTGGATGGAACCCATTTAGATGAAATTTGGTTTAGAGTTAACTTGAGTCCCGGAGAATGACAACGGATATTTTCAATCCCGATAATCATCCCCTAAAGGGACGAAATAGAGGATGAACATTTGGATAAAATCCATTTAAGTGAAGTTTGGTATATATATAGAGATAGTGGGGAGTCCCAGGGAAGGACAATTCATAGTTTTTATCCTGAAAAATCATCTCCTGAGGGTGTGAAACGAGGGGTGAAAATTAAGATAGAACCCATTTAGATGAAATTCGGTATAGAGATAGTTGGAGTTCCGGGAAAGGAAATCGCATAGTTTTTGTAACGAAAATCATCGCCTGAGAGGATGAAATGCGGGTGAAGTTTTGGATGGAACTCATTTAGATGAAATCTGGTTAAGAGATAGTTTGGGTCCTGGGAAAGAAAATATTTTATGATAGTTTTTATTCCGCAGATCATCCCCTAAGGGGGTGAAATGGGGATGAAAATTTGGATGGAACCCATTTACGGTATAGCGATAGTTGGAAGTCCTGGGGAAGGACATAGGATAGCTTTATCCTGAAAATCCTCCCCTAAGGGGTGAAAATTTGGATTTGAGTGACCCATTTAGATGAAATGGAACCCTAGGAGGCGATCTGGAGTCCGTACTTTCAGATCTTTCGACCATAAAATCGAAATTCCAGTCCATCGGCTTAGAACTCAACTATTCCAAATGCGAACTTTTTATTCAGAACTCTTCTGTAAATTGTTTCAATATTAAACAAAAATTTGATACCCTAACTCCGAATATAAAATTAGTAGACAAAAAATCTCTGAGCCTCCTAGGATCTCCTATTTTTGAAGAATCCTTTTCAGGTTTCATTTCAAATTCCATTTCCGAATTTCAAAAGTACGAAAGTCGTCTTCGCGAATTAAGTCCTCATTTTGCAATTACTATTTTAAGGTTTTGTCTATTTGTTCCAAAATTAACTTATGTACTTCGCTGCTGCCCCTTCAATAATTTTCTTAATTTATTAACACCCTTGGACGACTTATTGAAAGACAATTTGGAATCTATTTAAACCTGCAGCTCAGTGAAAATTCTTGGACCCAAGCATCCCTACCCATTCGTTACGGTGGGTTAGGGTTACGTAAAATTTCCAGTGTTTCTGTACCGGCTTTTTTGTCTTCCGTTCACAGCTCGGCAAATCTTATAGGTAAAATCTTAAGGGCTTTCCCTGTAAACTATGAGACTGCCAGCTTGACGGAGGCCAAACACGCCTGGTCTATTGCCTGCCCGGGTAAGGATCCCCCCCAAAATTTTAAATCACAAAGGGCCTGGGACGACATATTGTCAAAAATAACATACGACTCTCTCCTAGATCAAAGTACAGGTACCGATCGCGCCAGAATCTTGGCTGTGGGGACCAGAGAAGCCGGCTCCTGGTTACACGCATTCCCGTCGGTGCATACCGGCACCTTTATAGAACCCCACACCCTGCGTGTGGCTACCTGTCTGCGGCTTGGAGTCCGGGTATGTGCTCCACACACGTGTCCCTGCGGCAGTGAGGTCGACGCGCTGGGACATCACGGTCTTTCGTGCCAAAAGAGTGCGGGCCGCTTTTCCAGACACGCCGCACTCAACGACATTCTACGCCGCTCTCTTGCCAGCGTCAATGTGCCGGCCCTGTTAGAGCCACCCGGCATTCTCAGAGACGATGGCAAGAGACCGGATGGAATGTCGTTAATTCCGTGGAAGATGGGTCAGGTGTTGGTGTGGGACGCCACCTGCGTCGATACAGTGGCCCCTTCCCATCTCCACGGATCTTCCTCCAGAGCCGGTGCGGCTGCAGAGGCCGCGGAAAAGGCAAAAACTAACAAATATAGGGGTCTCGGCGCCGAATACTGCTTTGTTCCGTTCGGCGTCGAGACCCTTGGTCCGTGGGGTCCCAGCGCCCTCAATCTTTACAAAGAACTGTCTAAAAAATTAGCCGACACCACCGGGGACCGAAGAGCTGGCAGCTTCCTCGCTCAACGCATTAGTATTGCAATACAGCGGGGAAATGCTGCCAGCATCTTCGGCACCATGCCGCGGGGAGACCCTTTATTTTAGTTATAAAATAGGTTTTTTACATTCTTTTGTTTTTAATCTTATTTAGTTTAAGTTTTTGTATTTTGTCAATAAACTCTTTGTAAGTATAATAAATTGATTTATGTATAAATTAAATCTCCTGCTAAATGAATTACATGATATGTTACAAATATATACTCGCCAAACTATTAAATTTGATGGCGAGATGCGCTCATTTACGATGAAATTTGGTTTACAGATAGTTTGAGTTCCGAAAAAGGACATATGATAGTTTTTATCCCGGAAATCATCTCTTAAGGGGGGGAAATGGGGGGTGAATATATGTATGGAGCTACTATACAACCCATTTAGATAAAATTTTGTATAGAGGTAGTTATAGTAGGCGCGGCGTTGGTAGGCCCCCCACAAGGTGGACTGATGACCTGGTAAAGGTCGCGGGAGTCCGCTGGATGCGGGTGGCGCAGGATAATAAGTCACTTTGGAACTCTTTGGGGGAGGCCTATGTCCAGCAGTGGACGTCTTTTGGCTGATATGATGATGATGATAATGATGATGAAAATAGTTTGAGTCTCGGGGAAGGACATAGGATAGTTTTTTATATCGGAAATCAACCCCTAAAAGGGAAATGGAGGGTGAAAGTTTGTATCGAGCTACGATATAAACGTGTTCTACGCGGACGAAGTCGCGGGCAAAAGCTAGTAGTAAATATCTTTTTTTTTACTTAGATACAAAAATTAATGGTATTTTTTTTATAAAAAGTCCTCTATTATCTACATAATATGTACAAATTTCAAAAAAATCTGGTTGCTACTTTAGCATATAATAAATAAAAACAATTTTCCTTTTTTTTTAATTATCTCAAAAATCACGACCATTTAGGGGCTGATATTTGGTGAACTAACAACGTATATAAAGATAATTATCCGAGCAAAAGGAAAACTATTTTCTCGTCAAAGGCAGTTTCGCCATACAAACACGGCTATACCCTTTACTGTAAATTATGTATTACCAATTATATTTGGACATGTTGATGTTGAAGGCACAGCAGGAACAATCAATTCTGCAGCAGGTGAATCTTAAGAACATTGAGATAATTAACAATTTTAGTACTTACATGTTACATGTTTTTGTTCATTGGATTCATCAGTTGATGACCGATTTTGTCTAGTGGGTACACAGACCCTGCCAATGAAACTAAAGGCCTTGGGTTGGAATCCCAGTAAGGGCATTGAAATAAGTGATGAGCACAAATTTACAGTAAATTATTTATTACCATTTATATTTGGACATGCTGATGTTGAAGGCACAGCAGGAACGATTAAGTGCGCAGCAGTCGAAACTAAAATACATTGAGATAATTAAAAATTTTTTTAGTACATAAGAAGGTCTTGGGTTGGCATCCCAGTAAGGGCATTAAAATTTAAGTGATGAGCACAAATTTACTGTAAATTATGTATTACCAATTATATTTGGACATGCTGATGTTGAAGGCACAGCAGGAACAATCAATTCTGCAGCAGGCGAAACTAAAATACATTCAGATAATGAAAAGTTTTGGTACAGGAAAGGTACCTTCAAATATAAAGTAATAAAGAAAATAAGTATGTAACGAAAAATTTACAGTTCTAATGGGCTTGTGACCTTAAATTTGTTTACGATGCCATTCGAACCAGTCTTTGTAGATGAACAAATGTTTGTATGGAAGCAACTACATTTAAAAGACATTAATACCCAAAAAATCGAGTTAAAGACGGACCTCGCTGACTGCAGCCGAAACGCTTCATACTGATTGAAAATTAAATGAAAAAAATGAAAAATGAAAAATTATTTATTCATTTTCTGAAGTACCTACTAATTTAACATGTTCTGGTGTCCCTTTTTAAGTAAAAGTAATACCTGTGCTAAGGGGCACCGCTCTTCCATATGCAGGTATCGATGCAGGTAGTTAATATCTATTAATGATTACTTAATTAATTCTATAATATGTTCTAGGAGTACACAATTTATATAAAGTTAGAAACAAGAACAATTGAAGGAGTCAATTCAATTGGCTTTAAAGTATGACGTCACACCGTGCAATTTGTACTAAACCGTTGCATGGAAAATTAAGTAAATTGCTGTTTCGGTCGCGAAATACTGCGTTTAGGTCCATAGTTGTCATACAAATTTGTTTCTATAAAAGCGTAGGGATTCTATTGGTACCTTTAAATTTACTGTTGGACAATAAATTAAAAAACTTTTTTTTCTAAACTTTCAAGGTTCATATCTTTTTATGATTTGAATTATATTTTGTAATTTATACTTTATTATAATCATTTGATGGTTTACTATCCATTTAGCAACACGACGTTATCAATTTTAATACCACGCAACAACAACATATATCTGCAATTAGAACCACATTTTTGCCTTGTTTGCTTGTAACATGTAGAGGGAATGCAGTCATGAGGTGGTTGAATAAAGGTGGTGCTGATAAGCCGTCTTTAACTAACTTCGTAACTTTGGATAAGCCGTCTTCTTTAATCTTTTTCCTGTCTTGCCAAAATCACTTCTATCAAAATGGTCGCCGCAAACATGGCGTTCTTCATTCAGCTTTTCGATGGGTACATGCACTAAATCTTCATTACCAACTTGTTTAACCCAAGTTTTACACCTGCAATTAGTTTCATTTAAGTAATGAAGATGAAGATTATATTGCTCAAGTGAGATGGGAAAATATAGCTATCATGTGTATTAGATCCATTAATCAAATTATGATGATAAACTAGCAATGGTAGCAGACAAAACCGGCCAAGTGCTACGCGCAGTATAGTTATAATATTATACTTATATTGCATGTCTATCATTGTTACCATCAAGGCATCAACACACGCGCGCCAACTAAACGGTGCGGTCGCGTCGGGCGAATTACTAAGAAATGTGGCCTTTCCAAGTCAATTTTTAAGGTTTATTTTTATTTATTTATTTATTGAGATAAATTATACAAAAATATAGTTAATAAATAATTTTATTAAACTGCAATTTTGAAATGATTATTGTGTAAGATTATTAATATTATATTGCAGAATACCATTTGACATGTAAAAGTGCCCTTGTGGCCTATTTGCAGAATAAATAATTGATTTTGATTTTGATGAGCTAAGCCGCAGATGGACTGACGGTCATGGCGAAACTATAAGAGTTCCTTGTTGGCTATGGAACCCGAAAATGATTCAGTAAGAAACAACTACCGGTAAATGTGTACCTTTAACTAGTTTATGTTTTTGACTTACCGGAGCTCATCCTTGGGAAAACTCGCGAAGAATCCTCCCCTGAGGCTTTCGCATACGCCACACACACTTCACATCGTCTGGATTTACCGAACATTATCAGATCTCAAAACACACTAGGTAGGTACGAGTCTCTGTCTCAAAAAATAAAATACACAAACGCGCGCGCGCGTGCGGAGGAGCTTCCTGCTCAACTCAACGCCACGGTCGCCACGAAAGTTTCAGAGATTTATTTAATTCAGTTTAATTAATTTTCACCAAAACTTGGAAACCAAAAGTCAATGTTGATAAAAATGTATTGTAAAAATATATCATTTAATAACTGGGAATAGCAAATCTATTAACATACTAAGCTAAGAAAAGAAAACACGTAAATAATAAATAGTCCCACTAAGATGCTGAAGATTCCCACCAAGGTATGTATCTATCCAATCAACAGCTCCAATAGAACCTGCACTAGCATAATACGAGTATTAGGTACAGCTATTTAGTTAAAAGACAAATAAATTTTCAATAGATTGCAAGATTGCAAGATTAAGACCGGATGTCTTTTTAAAACCATGTCGGTGGCAAACAAGCTTACAGCCCTGATGGTGAGCGGTCACCGTAGCCTATGGACGCTTGCGACTCCAGAAAAATCACAAGCGCGTTGCCGACCCTTTATTGATATGAAGATTCCTTGTGTTGATAGCTGGAGACGAAAGCGGGGTTTTCAACCTCAACACAACACTTCCTCAGAAGTTCTAGCCACCTTACTCACCACCAGGAATACAACCACACCGACAGAGCAAGTAGTGTCGATATTATGGCTGTGGTCTACTGTACGGTGGGAGGTACTACCACAGCTGGGCTGTCACCTCTCTCAACTCCACGAGTATCAATTGCATATTGCCGAGCCTTTAAAAAAGTACACACACCTTGAAGAACCACGTAGTGTAGTTTGGGTAGGTATGTCTGGGGGGTTTAATTGCTGTGTATGTTTTTATACCACGTCGGTGGCAAAAGCGTACGGCCCGCCTGATGGTGAGCGGTCACAGTAGCCTAATGACACTTTCAACTCTAAGTACGGCTGTACAATACCACATAGTGTAGTTTGTAAGTCTGTCAATGGCGTGTTGCTGACCATTTAAAATAACTCCACTCCTTAGAACCCCATGCTTAAACAAGTCTTATGGTGTATTTGTAGGCAAGAACTACTTCTCTATTCATTAAGTGACCATAATGTACTCTTTCAAGTAAGATTCATATTCACCTCTGGGAGTAATGTTACCGCTGGATGCGGGTAGCGCAGGACTGGTCATTTTGGCACTCTTTAGGGGAGGCATATGTCCAGCAGTGGACGTCTTTCGGCTGACATGATGATAATGATGTTTTTATACTAGGTTAGTGGCAAACAAGCGTACGGGCCCCGCCTTAAAGTAAGCGGTCACCGTAGTCTAAGGACACTGTCAACACCCACAGTCATACTGTCATACTGTAGTGTAGCATGGTATGTTGTGTTTGTATATATGTGTCAGCAGACTTTTCAATACAAAGATCACCTAGAAGAGCCGGGTTACGAAACAACGACCTCAAAGATTGAAACTCGTGTGCCTCACCGCTCGGTTTCAGTGGCGTGGTCTAATTTGCGCGATGAATGATAGAGCAAAAATTTTCTAACACGGATGTAATCTTAGTGTGACCAATAACTTCCAACTTCCGCAGGGGTTCCTGTCAGCTGATAAAATACTTGGTCCAAAAGACTGGGCTCAAATTTTAAATGCACCAACGTTTCCCATTGAACCTTGTGGTGTCACCAGGATCATTCGGCTGTGACCTTATACCTAGAGACAAACAGGTACCTACTAAAATTAAGTTTAAGAAAGAAGCATGTTTTTTCTGCGTTAAGTATTAATTTTTGTGACACAGAGCCCTTTGTGGGCGAATCCAACTCAACCTCAAAAATGTTATCGATATTTTGGATCTTCAAGGAGTCCTAACCTAACACTATTACATCAAAACAAAAACATTTGGAAGGGCGCAGACATTCATTATCAAATTCCCATTAATTAGATTATAAGCACAAGCCTTCTGTCATGTATGAGAGGGAATTGATAACCTGTAATCCCCACTCTAACCCAGTGCGGGTTGAGGAATGCATTCATCTTTTTATTGGTTTACAAATAAATATGTATACCACGACGGTGGCAAACAAGAGTGCGGTGTCCCTGTCTGATGGTAAGCAGACCTCGTATCCTATGGACGCTTGCGACTCCAGAAGAATCACAAGCGCGTTTCCGATTTAGTAATTTACTATGCTGTCCAACACATAAATCCAACTGATGATGAAGACCACAGATGACACGTGGACCTCATCAATGATAACTACTAGTTTGTAACACGAAAAGCACGATAATCAAAAATCTACTTTGACGAACGGTTTACCCTAATAGGGGTACTCAGCGTAGTGTCCTGCCTACGAAGTTGACGTTACTGGGTTCGAATCCCGGTAAAGGTAAATAATTATATGATGAGCATGAATATTAGTCCCAGAGTCTTGGATTAATTATATGCATTACCTATTTATATTATTAAATATATGTCGTCAAGTACGGGTAGCCATAACACAAGCCTTATTGAGCTTACTTTGGGGGCCTAATATTTATTAGTTTATAGGCTATTATTATTTATTATTTAATGTAGGCCTATTATCATCGAAATGGGGAAAAAAGTTACACTCATGACTTATTCAGAATAGCATTAAGAATGGAATATTTGAGGAATCATCATATAGCGCTTACGGCATTTTCTTAAAATATGTACGGTCAACCAATTTGATTCCTAGGCCACCGTAGAACCCTGTCATTTCAACTGCTACATAGCGACGCAATAATCCTAGTAAACCGTATTGACATAGTATTTACAACGTCAAGGTTCTATGATGGCCTAGGAATCAAATTGGTTGACTGTACGTGGGTAGTACTTAACTGGGTAATCCATGCACTTGATTTCCAAAAGGGTTTTGTGATTTGTGTTGAAGTGAAAATATGGAAGAATCAGGCGATGTAATGAAATAATAATTATCGTAGTTGGGGATATTCATTATTTTTGCACCCTTAAACGGACAGTTAAGGATAGTAACAAAACCGAGAGTCAATGTCAATCGCCTACGTTTAGTAACAAAACCGACAGGTTAGACGTGACTTAAACATCACTTTAGGTAACCTTAATCGGCCATTTTTTTTGAAATTCCCAAGTTATGCGGCCGAAAAACCATATGTTTTGTGCCGGAGGCCTGTGCCCAACAGTGGGGCGTGTATACATAGGATGAATGATAAAGTTATACGTGACTAACACTAAATGTTTCTTTGGCATACTCCACAAAAGGATTTATAACTTCGATATTTGCGATTTCCATAAATGACCTGCATGCGATGGTATGAGTAACATAGGGTTCACAATTTTTTTTTATTTCACTTGTTTTGTAATTACTTATACTGAGGTCACACTTAAATGCGAGGGGAACTGACCAAACGTCAAGTAGTACCTTTATTGAGTTGGTACGATTGGAGATCCGTTTATTTAGGTATAGTATGTTTGTTTAATTATAAATACATATTGTACCAACAACAGATGCAGGTTCAAAAACACTGGCTTATAGCATAACCATAATAATAGTCTTACTTGGTGATGCGGGCATGACAACCTACTTATAACGCAATATCGTTAACATGCATGTGTTCTACTTCTCAGCGTAGCATTATTCCGGTTACACTCAGGAAGGAACCCTGGGCTCGCTTGCTCCTCTAGATTTGGCTTAAGCACTAGTTTTTTGAAGCGACTGCCTCACTGTAATAATAAGGTTTTCATCACATTTGCTCGTCAATTGTGTTATTACACGCATGCGTATAGAGCAGCTATATCCCTCCTATTTACCTCCCGTGGGAGTTATGGATTTTTAGAACTCCCTAGTGAGTTATGCGCTTGTGTGTGATCTGATTGGTTTCCCCCTTTGAACGCCTAACGGTATCGTGTATTATCGTGCCCGCAGCGCCAAGAACGCCTTTAAGTGTTATGACTTCCGCGCGCTCTCATATAAGGTGTCCCGTATAAGGGTCTGTCTTTCATATAAGGTTGAAGTCACTCTCTTATGGAAAGACGGTTGGCGTGTCAGTGACACTTTAGTACGTGAAGAATAGCGTTCAAAAGGTTAAGAATTCTGCTCTGTGATTGGATGAAAAAAATCTAGTTGGCCACGCGCCGCGGTCTGTAATTGGTTGAAATATTGAAGCTGCGCGCTCTACTCGCAATGATCTGGAAGTGAAGTTGTCAATTTCGTAAATTTTTGATTGGTGCGGTTGTATGAAACATAGATTTTTCTATCGTTTGTTGTTATTAATTTCCTCGCAAATGTGATGAAAAACATTGTGTACAACACGGGCGTAAGAATATTGCAAAATTGAGTCTTCAAAAGCCCTACGCCTTCGGCGTCGAGCTTCTGATCGAGTCTTGTTCGCAATATTCCACTTACGCCCCTCGTTAAACAATAAATATTTTTTTGCACAGGCCCGAAACGAATTTACTTCTCATCCTCACACCGTGCTGCCTGACGACTACATATTATATACCTTTGAATTTGGACGCAGGTGTATAGGAATGCAGTTGATGAATAAGAAAAGATATTTGAGATACCCAATTCTTAGTGGGATTCCTCAGGAGTTGAAAAGGCATGATCTATTGAGTAATAAATTAATAATAATTTAGTCTGCTACCAGCGCTCGGCCTAAAGTAGTGGCTTATCTAGGTATCCATAAAATAAAACAACTCTTTCAAAACTACTATGTAACTACAGCAATTTGTGTAAGATGTCCCTTGATTTATTATTACAGAAATGTAGAGGTATGTAATATTGGGCTCGATTTGACTCATTGTGGTGACATACTGAATATCGAAGGGAAGTACCTACCTACCAGGATGCCGAAGAACATCAATAAATATTGAGTACTTACTCGTAATATTACTGTTTCAGGAAAAGAATTCTAGAAGCCAGTCCTACATAGTGTAGACTCTACTCTACACTGTAAAGCAAGGCAAAGTTCGTGCACAATGGAGACTGGCCAGAGATGCGTTTTGTGTCCACGTTCTGTTTTAAGACGAAGACGCCATATTTTGCGTGAAACTCTGCCTGAAAATAGTCCGGAGTTGGCGGCGTATATTGCTCAAAATGCACGATGCGCCGTCATGTTCAACAATATAATGACATTATGTCATCGGTGCTGGAAGAGAGCTAACGAGGTGGTTGCCGCAAACAATTTGGAAAACCAAAATCTAATACAGGTACAGGGTCCAGTGGCAGACCCCATTGGGAATCAGGACATTCACATAGAGGAATACGTGCGATCACTCTGCTCGCGGACCTGTATATATTCCACCAAGTGGTCGCATTTGCGAGCATCACTTGGAGAATATAAACTTAGATGAAATGCTGAATGGTGTGAATAAGTACTACCCATTATTTTAGCGCAAACTTGGTTAATGACATGACAAACATGTTGGTTGACGCACTGACCAATAGATCTCGGTTAGATTTCGAAGCTGGGCACTTGAACGCAAGTGAGCTACATTTCTGGACCGGATTAACGCAGGAACAATTTGATAGAATTTTATTTGAAACACCGTCAATTTCTGTTAGGGACAACCAGCATAGAATAGTTTTAGGTTGCTTTTTAACTAAATTAAGGACAGGGGAGACCAATGAGAGACTGGCAACACTTTTAAATCTCTCAAGGACTTACATTTGAACGAAAATTAATGATAGCCCGAGAATGCTTGGAGCTTGAATATGTACCGAGACATCTTGGTATAGGACACATCTCTAGGGAAGAGCTTTTATAAAAAAATCTGTTCATACCAAAAGGTATTTTTGGCAATGAAATGAACACAAAATTAATTTTAGTTGCAGACAGGACCTACATTTATATAGAGAAAAGCTCTAATTTTCTTTTTCAGAGAAAATGTTACAGTCAACATAAGTACCGCAATTTACTCAAACCCTTTTTACTTGTGAGCAGTGACAGCTACATCCTAGACGTCCTGGGTCCATACCCAGCAACTACTTCGGATGCTACTATAATGCAATCCATCATGAATGATGACGAGCATCTGTTGCATTGGTTATTTCACAGAGGAGACGTCTTCATCCTAGATAGGGGATTCAGAGACAGCATTCATGTGATTGAATCATTGGGGTATGAGGCTCATATGCCACCTACCAAAGTCAGGAACGCCACCCAACTATCTACAGAACAGGCCAATAAGTCTCGTTTAGTGACCATATGCAGATGGGTGGTAGAAGCTGTAAATGGTAAATTCAAGAATAGGTTTAAGCTGCTTCGGCAAACATACTTAAACAGAGCATTACCGAATATGTTTGTTAAGAGGGAGAATACAATCCAGACACGTAAGGTCACGCACATACTACTGCTATATACTAATAGACCGAGCTATAAATGACAGGCATGCCATAACACATTGGTACTGCACCTGCTTGACGGGGAATCGCACGGTAGGAAGCTGTGCACACATTATATCCATTGTGTGGTACATGGGGATAGGACGGCACAGTGAATTTAATCTACCAGCTGAATTACTGAGTGGTATAATCATAGACGAGGTTTAACTTTGAACGCCATTCTTCACGTACTAAAGGTCTTCGCACATTACAACAACTCAACGGCGACTCGACAGCAACTCAACTCACACTTTCTATGACCACTCGTCGTACACTACTTTAATATCATTTTTTGAAATTCAACCTACAACATATGACATAGGGCTTTTTCAATATTAGGCATAGAGTCGAGTCGCCGTTGAGTTGTTGTAATGTGCGAAGACCTTTAAGTGTCACTTACACGCCAACCTTTTTTTCATAAGAGAGTAACTCGTAACCTTATATGGAAGACGGAAGGTTGTTTTGACAGCGGACGTCATAACACTTAAAGGCGTTCTTGGCGATTCGGGCACGACAGTACAAAACACCTTTAGGCGTTGTTGGCGTTCAAAGGGTTAATGTTCATGTTAGTCATGAAAAAAAAAACATTTTGCGATAGACGCAAGCCGCTTTGCGCGGTGATATTATTGACTTTTTTTACTCCTGTACCGTTATCTGTCATTTATATAGGCTGTAGCTCAAAATCAATGCAGCACTAATAAGTCGTCGAAAAACTCTATGCACTATGGCCCAAAAACGAACTGTTTAGCGTACTTTTTTGATTCATACATTTTTCATAAAAGCACTGTTTAACTTTTTTTTAAATCGGCCGCTATATTGCAGTGGTGCCAACTTCATAAACAAATATTTCGAAATAAAAGTATTTATTTACGATTTAACATTTATATATTATAAATTATTTACTACAATAATAATAAATTATCATCAATTGTGTGTTAAATTACATGTTTTATAAATTCTTGGTATTATTTATGTAATGAGGTTTATTGCTCCTCATTAAGCGTGTCTATGATAGTTGTTCGTAGGACTGTCAGTTGACTTTGAATTGACAAGATTTGTGAAAACTGTTATGTCGTGCGATATAATTAAATTGTTATTATAAGTTAAGGAATACGCGAAGTATTAACCTTGAATGTGGTTTCTCTTTCAGGTAAGTAGTAGTTAGTATTTTTAACATAATATGTTATATTTGTAATATTGTGAATAATAAAATTGTAATCTCTTTCAGAGCAACGCAAACTTGTTTATATTTCGTCGTTCCCATAATGTGATAAATAACACATTATAAAACAACATTTCTATGGCTAACCTTTAACAACGATGGAGAAGTTAAGGTTTGAATTCGTAGTTAAACCGATTGAAGACCCAAAAACAAACATAATCTGCATAACTTCAATTGCGGATGCTGATAAACATGTCTTTTTAATCCCGGAAAAATTTCAACCGGTAAGACATCATGAGGCTATTTTAACAACACAAGCTTTTCAAAAAGTAAGAAATACTTTGCAAAAGCGACACGACAAAAGGCAAGTGTGGATTTCGGTGACTCCAGAAATAACTAAGAATTATGTGGATGAAGATGAAAATATGCAATTCCAGGGATATTTGCTAGAGTAAATTACACCTGAAATTCAGATACAGACACCGGCGGCTGGGATTTCAAGAGAGACTTTAACAAAACTATTGGAAAATATTGCTGAAATGTATATAAACCGCAGATTTTAAGGAATCTGACTGAGAGATTTGCAATAGAAAAATTCAGCAGGAAAACGTCAATGGATTTTGACTTTTGAAACTGAGTGTACTCGGCTAGGAATTGACGAAGATACGAAGAGGATTGAAGCCCTAAGGTTATTTTTGGATGATTCGTGTCTTGACTGGTACAGTTCCATGCTCATAAAATATACAGTCGACTCGGAATGGTCGATGTGGAAAAAATTGTTTTGTGAAACGTATGCGGACAAAGGTTGGTCGCCAGTCAGGTATGCTATGTCATTCAGATATATACAGAGTTCGTTGCTAGAATACGCGTACGTAAAACAATGGAGAAACCCACACTGATAGACCTTATAGCTACAGGGTTGCCCAATTTTGTAGCTGACAAAATTGACGTGAATATTTTGAAAGAAGCTGAAGATTTATTTAATAATCTCAGAGGTTTAGAACATTTGGTGGGTAAAAAGACTTCGGAAAAGAAAATAGTAGGATTTGAAAATAAAATTAAAGAGAAAACCCTAAACTACCGACCATGTAGAATTTGCGAAAAAGAAAACAAAGCAAACCGGTACCATCCTGAAGCCCTGTGTTGGTTCCGAAACAAAAATAGTGCTAATCAAAAACGAGACCAAATAAGATATGTTAATAATTCTCAGTTGGAGACTGAATTAAATGAAATAGACCCAAAAAACTAGAGATCCCGCCATTAATCAAAATTAAGTTATTGATAAATGAAACATTAGACATTTTTGGAATTTATGATTCAGGGTCAAACGTGTCTTTAATAAATTCCAAACTGTTATCGTTGAATAAAAATGCATTTAGTAATAATATTAAGAATGCAAGTCTCAAAACGATTAATGGCGTAAAAAAATCTATAGGGATAGTGACTTTTAAGATAAAAATCTTAAACATGGAAGAGGCTATTAATGTTTTCGTCATATATGAGGAGAATTTTGATTACGATTTCTAAGTTGGATTACATTGTATAGAAAAATTTCACCTCAATCAAAACGAAAAATTGGAAATTACACAAAATATTGATATTTTAAAAAATAATGAAAAGGTAGTGCGTGCCAATTCAGTAATAATTCCTGACTTCTCAGGTAATACAATGGAAGAGAATCCAAAGAATAACATAGATAATAAGGATGTGAGCATCCTAGAAAAAACTGAATATGAAACAAAAGATAGATATAAAATAAATTTTAATGAAAATATAGAGGTTGCAAGGGCATAGTAACTACCTAAATACTAGTGTTATTATCATTATTTTGACGAGAGACATCATTCTGTTCTTGACACGTTTTATTGTTATTGACCCTGTACATCTCTGACAATATTACATTAATGATCCTTTTTTTCTGTTTTAACGCAGACAGTATACATCTCTATAAGAATATTAGAATAATTATTAATTGTATTTGGATGCTCAGAGACATTATACATCTCTGGGGTACTAAATTAATATCAAAAACTTATTGTTAATTCTGATACAGACCTTATATCGAATGTATTTGATAATATTTTACAATTTTGGATTTTTTTAGTTTTCATTTAGTGACATTTAGTTTGTTAACCATTTAGGTACTAATTGGTTAAAATCTGCAATTCTAAAATGATTATTGTGTAAGATTATTAATATTATATTGTAGAATACCATTTGACATGTAAAAGTGCCCTTGTGGCCTATTTGCAGCATAAATAATTGACTTTGATTTTGATTTTGTTGCAAATTTTTATATTTGTATAAATCATCTTGAGCACCAGCAACAGTCTGAAATAGATGAATTAATTAGCAAATATAGTTCACTTTTTGCGAAGGACAAATACGATATAAGTACTGTAAGAGACTACGAGGCACATATTGATTTATTAATAGATAAATATTGTAGTAAAAGACCATACAGGTGCACTATTGAGGACAAAAAAGAAATAGAGCAGCAAATATCAAAATTATTAGACAAAAAGTTAATTGAAGAATCTTATAGTCCCTTTGCAGCGCCTGTAACATTAGCCTACAAAAAATAAGATGGTAGAAGGTCAAGACTGTGTATAGATTTTCGCGACTTAAATAAGATTGTTGTTCCTGAATCGCAACCATTTCCATTGATTGAGGATTTGATGATCACAACGAGAAATTGTAAATACTTTTCAACCCTCGATATAAATTCAGCATTCTGGTCAATACCTATGAAAATTGAAGACAGGAAAAAAACAGCATTTGTGACTCAAGAAGGCCACTTTCAATGGACGTGTTTACCGTTTGGTTTGAGGACATCGCCAGCTATTTTTCAGAGAATACTAAGTAGTATATTATAAGGAAACATGGCTTATCGGGTTTTACTGTAAACTACATTGATGATATCTTAGTATTTTCTAAAACGTTCACAGAGCACATTAAACACTTGTCGTCACTATTGGAAGCAATTTCAAAATAAGGTTTCAGACTGAAATTCTCAAAATGTCACTTTGCTCAGGATTCGGTAAAATATTTAGGTCACATAATCAAAAATAATACAATTACTCCATTGAAAGATAATGTTATTGCCATAAAGGACTTTCCTGCACCAAAAACTGTAAAAAATATACGTCAGTTTTTGGGAAAAATATTTTTTTATGGAAAATATGTGCCGAATATATTTATTATATTAGATCCTTTACATAATCTGTTAAGAAAAGGACAGAAATTTATTTGGTCAGATAATTGTCAAGATTCTTTAGAGACGATAAAAAGTCTGCTATGTTTGAAACCTATATTAGCGATCTACGACCCGGAACTACCAATACAGATTTACACCGATGCATCAATTCAAGGTATCGGCGTGGTTTTGAAACAACAGCAATGTAATGGAAAAGAAAAACCGTGCGCATATTTTTCGAGAAAGCTGAACGATACCCAGAAAAAGAAAAAAAGCTATATATCTGGAGTGTCTAGCGATAAAGGAAGCGGTGAAATACTGGCAGCACTGGCTTATAGGGAAAAAGTTTACAGTTTTCTCTGATGATAAGCCACTAGAAAAGATGAACATTAAGGCCAGAACTGACGAGGAATTAGGAGATCTTAGTTATTATCTGCCTCAATTCAGCTTTGATGTAATATATTCCCCAGGAAAATACAATTTAGAAGCTGATTGTTTGAGCAGAAACCCTGTATTAGAACCAGGTGAAAACCAAGATGAAAGTTTTAAACTTAAAGATATTATAAGTGATCAGGAAAAAAATTAAGATATAAAACATGATAAGGACAAACTAAAATTAAAAAATAACATTTACTATAAAAAGATAGGGCAAAAGGAAAGAATTGTTTTATCAGAAGAATTCTGCAAAAAGCTCATAGAAAATATTACATTATTCATTCTGTCATATTGGCATCCAACAACTGGAAAACAAAATAAAAGCATTCTATACATCGAACAATTTGACAAATAATATTAAAAAGGTTTGTGAAAAATGTGAAATTTTTATAAAAAATAAATCAAGAGGAAAATATAAATATGGATTAATGTCACATTTAGGCCCTGCTACCTTCCCTTTTGAAATAATATCCATAGATACTGTTGGTGGATTTGGCGGATCTCGTTCTACGAAGACATATTTACACCTACTAGTGGATCATCTTACGAGATATGCCTTTATTTTGACGTCTTAGACTCAGAGTTCTAATGATTTCATAAAGCTTGTTCAAAAAGTGACACAGGGAAATAAAATTGGCATGATTATTTCCGATCAGTACCCGGGTATAAATTCACGAGAGTTCAAAGCCTTTTTGGATACAGAAAATATTCCTATTGTCTTCACAGCAGTAAATGCTCCTTTTTCGAATGGTTTGAACGAAAGATTGAATCAAACATTGGTTAATAAAATACGGTGTAAGATAAATGAAAAGAAGGATAAATTAGCATGGACCACTATTGCTCACGAATGTGTCCAAAAATTTAATGAAACGGAACATACGGTAACACGATTTTCTCCACGATATTTACTGGAAGGGAAAAATGTTGACATTTTACCGGATGAGTTAAGACAAGAACAAACACACAATGATTTATTGCGGGATAGACGAATAGCGTTAGAAAACAGCATAAAATCTCACAATTATAATAAAAAACAATTTGACAAAAATAGACAAAGGTGCAACCTGAAAGTAGGAGATTTGGTATATGTTGAAAATGGAAATCGTTTAAATAGAAAAAAACTAGATGAATTAAAAATTGGTCCGCATGAAGTTATAAGAAAATTGTCGAACTCAATTTACAGAATAAACACAGGGCACAAAAAGCTCGAATCAAATTTGTTTCATGTGACTAAATTTATTCCAGTTCCATTGTAAAATTTAAGAATGAGGACACTACCTACATAAAGCAATTGTACATAATTGAGGGGGGGAGATGTAATTAGGTTTATTGCTCTTCATTAAGCGTGTATATGATAGTTGTTCGTAGGACTGTCAGTTGACTTAGAATTGACAAGATTTGTGAAAACTGTTATGTCGTGCAAGATAATTAGATTGTTATAATAAGTTAAGGAATACGCGAAATATTAACCTTGAATGTGGTTTCTCTTTCAGGTAAGTAGTAGTTAGTATTTTTAACATAATATGTTATATTTGTAATATTGTGAATAATAAAATTGTAATCTCTTTCAGAGCAACGCAAACTTGTTTATATTTCGCCGTTCCCATAATGTGATAAATAACACATTATATTTATAAAAATAAACAGTTCGAATTCGGTTCGGGTCCGGATTCGGTTTGGTTCGGATGGCAAGTGCAAACAAATTAAAAACAAAACAAACCATAAGCAAGAGCTGTCACATTTCCGATTTCCCTCCAAAATACAGTTAAAAATGAAAAGACGAAATATGATAAACTTTAGTCCTAAACTATTAAGATTTTATTCGTGTTTGTGAAGACAAAAGTGTACGTTCCTTTTAAAATGGTCGAATAAATTAATAACTGCACTCCTGAAGAAATTGTGTGAGTAGCAAAAGTACGAATAGAAATCTTGCTGCCTGAAAAGTTAAACTATTCTGTAGTCTGCTATTTATTTAAAAATTTGTCGTAGAAAAAGTATTGTATACAACGGTGTATAACTGGTCTAAAAACGCTCGTGGCGTCTATAATTGCAATGCTCGCCAAGGCTCGCATCAACCCACGCCACTCGCGTTTTAAGACCCTTCTTACACAACAGTTGCATAAAATACTATTATCTACCCAAATACCATAAACTCTCCATGATGCGTTCAAGAACCGCACATTATGACCACCATAAAAATAGAATGTTTTGTTAGAACAAATTTCTTATCTGTGACAATGTTATTATTGCAAAATAATAAAATCGATTTCGATAACATTATTTCATTCAAATTTCGAACATCTCTGAAAAACAAAGAAATTTGATTTGACCTGTATTCTAATATCAGTCGAGATGACGTTTAGTTCGAAATTAATTGTCAATTTGCATACAAATTTGACAAATGTCGCACGTAATTAAGATATCGATTGATAATAGTCGGCGCGACTCTAGTTTGTCTATGAATTAAAAAAAAACTGACAGCTGCCAGAAAACTTTATATTACTACAGGTTCAAAGTTTTGTTTGTTGTTGAATTTAAACCATAAAATGAGCGATCAAGATGATATAGATATTTCGGAGACGCCTTCTGATATCCGTGACAAAGCAACTAACGTCATAAAATACTTATTACCAGCTAAGTCAAGGAAACAGTACAAGAAAAGTTACGAAGAATTTATGGCGTATTTTGAAGAGTTGTCCGCTAAATTTAAAGGTACAAACATTCTATTCAATGCTCAAAAGTACTCTTAACATCAAACACAACGTGGACATCGCAAAATACTCGAAACTAACTGCTTTTCTAAAACGAAGGAACGAAGGAACTATATTAAAGAAATCCAGGACGTTTTCACCAGACGTGTTATATCTTATGACAAAGGTAACATGTTTTTAGGGTTCCGTAGCTAAATGGCAAAAAACGGAACCCTAATAGATTCGTCATGTCTGTCTGTCTGTCTGTCTGTCTGTCTGTCCGTCCGTATGTCACAGCCACTTTTTTCCAAAACTATAAGAGCTATACTGTTGAAACTTGGTAAGTAGATGTATTCTGTAAATCGCATTAAGATTTTTACACAAAATTATAAAAAAAAACAATAAATTTTGGGGTTCCCCATACTAAGAACTGAAATTCAAAAAAATTTTTTTCATTAAACCTATACGTGTGGGGTATCTATGGATAGGTCTTCAAAAATGATATTGAGGTTTCTAATATTATTTTTTTCTCAACTGAATAGTTTGCGCGAGAGACACTTCCAAAGTGGTAAAATGTGTGTCCCCCCCTGTAACTTCTAAAATAAGATAATGATAAATCTAAAAAAAATATATGATGTACACATTACCATGCAAACTTTCAACGAAAATTGGTTTGAACGAGATCTAGTAAGTAGTTTTTTTTTAATACGTCATTAATCGTAAAAAGCAATTTATTTAACGGAACCCTTCATGTGCGAATCCGACTCGCACTTGGCCGCTTTTTTTATATTTTATAGCAGTTTTCATGTCACTCAGAAATCCTTTTTATTTGACTGTTAATTTAACTTGCTCTAATCTTTGTATGTTATTGTTTCAGGTCGGATTAATATTCGGAATAATGGGAGCTTGCCGGAGACAAGAGTTATACAAAGTTATGTTCAATGATGTGCAAGACTTTGATTCCACCATAATTGTCACTATTCGGAACACCAAAACCAAAACCAACCGGACTTTTACCATTACAGGCAATTATTGCCAGATGGTTAAAAAATATATACAACTCCGCCCAAATCAATGCACCGAGCCAGGTTTTTTTATCAAGTATGTAGGAGGTAAATGTACATCACAAAAAGTTGGCATTAACAAATTGGGATATCTGGGCAAAGCAATAGCCGAATATTTAAATCTACCAAACCCAGAATTGTACACCGGGCTCTGCTTCCGCAGAACTTCTACTACTATATTAGTTGATGCAGGGGGAGACATAACGGCACTGAAACGCCATGTTGGCTGGCGTTCTACTACTGTAGCAGAAGGTTACATCGACGAATCAATCCAAAACAAGGTTGAAATCTCAAACAAAATTCTGAATAGTATACAAAAGAAAGAAGTGGTCAATATTCACTTGCCAGTGACATCAACAACTATCGTTCAAGATGATGATACTTCTGTCCGAGCGGGGCAAGTGAATTATAATAATTGCACTATCCAAACTGTAAATAATAATTATTGTTCTAAATAAATTGCATTTGTTTTATGTTTTATTTTACTATTGATTACTGTTAGTGGCCCTGAACAACGCCGCGATGCCGGTCATAATATGCGGCTCCTGAATGCATCATGGAGGCTTATGATATGTGGGTAGATAAAGCAGTGTATGTAACTATACATAATTAGGCATTAAAACACTCGTGTGATGTTATTATGAACCCCCACTCGTGTTTAATGCCCTTCATTATGTACAGTCACATAAACTACTATTAAAAACGAAGTTAAAACCGACTTCAATTCAGTGCTTCGCCAGGCCACATGAACATTTCCACATTTCCTTTTCCCTTTACCATATGCACTGCTATCCGAGACCAAATGTGTTGATTATCCAAAAAAAAAACCCAAGTCGAATATATGTGGGCCGATAATAAGAAGATAAAGAGTTTCGTCGATACCTCAAGGATCTCGGGATCACCTTTGGAACTTCCTTAGTTGCTAGTTCAATCTCATCATCATCATAAGTTCCACTTCACCAAACTTGCGATTACCTAGGGTAAATACACGAGTTATAATATAAAATACAGTCACTACGCGAACCTTTATTAAGAGCAACCATCAAATTATATAGTACCTATATAATTATATAGTATATAATTTGAAGGTTACTCTTAATTGCTCTGGGATCCCATCATCAGATCTTGACTTGGTGACAATGGGTCCCCTCAGGAAAACCGGTCTATAATTGACAGAGTTTTCTCAAACATGCTATTAAATGTCGTCTTTATGTGCGTTAGGCTTTAAAGTATCACGTTTCAGACGGAACAACTCGAGAGAACTGTAAAGGAATTTCATACGAAATTGAAGGCCTAGGCCGGGAAGTAATTTTTTTTTTAATTTTCATTCCACAATTTGTGGCATAGCATCATGGCGTTCAGCCATTTAAGTTTATTTGATTTCTTAGAGTTTATTTATTTATTTCACTATACATGCCTGGCCGTGAAAAGGGTTCTTTCCCGGCGTCTGCAGTAATGTACTATTACGTCACACCTGGCCATAAAGTTAGCAATTACAGCACGTTACGCGTGCGCAAAATCCCACTTGCTGGCCAGGGAGAGACGTAAAATTTTATACTTACAACAGGCGTCAAATACCTGCGATCTGAGACATTTTTTGTTTTACCGCCCTAGGTAAGTAATGTACTATTTCCTCTTTAAACCTAATATTAACTGCCCGCGCGGTTTCGCCAGCGTATTGCAAAAAACGTGGGCAAACCCGCGGGATAAATTATAGCCCATAACATAAACCATACAGTACAATCATTCTACTAGAGGTGCAAGAATTTTTAACCGACTTCAAAAAAGGAGGAGAGGAGATTTCTCCGTCAATTCTATTGTGAACCGATTTCCAAAATTCTTTTATTATTCGAAAGAAGTGAAAGTGGTCTCATGGTCACCAATTTAGGATCTGATGATGGGAACTCAGAGAAATTGAGAGCCACCCTCAAATTTTATAATAATCATAATCATAATCATAATCATATTTATTCATAATATTTCATATTACATGTCAATATTTTAATCATAATTTTAAAAATAATAAATAATCATAAAAGTCAAAAAATAAAATTAAAGCATAGGTACAACGAATTGTATATACATAATTGTACACATTACACAAATAAAGTGCGACCTATTGCGTACTAAAGTCGCTAAATCTATAAAAAGTGTGCTCGATAAGCCATAATTTGAGTCGTGATTTGAAGCTGGCCAGTGAAGGTGCATCTGTGATATGTGCCGGTAATTGGTTGTACACCATTGGTCCCATGACATGTGTTAGTTTGCCAGACTTCGCTAGTCTATGTTTAACACCAACAAGTTTGTTAGCGTTACGCAGGTTACGACCGTGTATCGCGTATTCGTCTAAATGACACCGCACGTATGTAGCCACCTGAAATATAACGATGGAAGGTAGCGTGAGTATCCCGAGGGACTGGAAGTAAGGTCTTGCAGAGACTGTTTGGCCTACCTGTGCAATCGCTCGTACGGCTCTCTTTTGCATGCGAAATACGCGCTCCCAGTCGGCGGCGCGGCCCCACAACTCTGTACCATATTGTAGAAGCGAGTGCACAGTGGCGAAATAGCACGAGCGTAATACATCTCTGGGCATTATCCTCGCCAAGCGTCGCAGGGCAAAGCAGACACTCCCCAGCTTTTTACTTAGTTTAGTGATGTGCGATTCCCACTTAAGCCCTTGTCCAGCTCGAATCCCAGAAATGTAGTATTTTGCACTTGCTCTAATTTGGTGGTGCCATCGACAAGAATCTCAAGGCAATCTCAAGAATCTATACGCATGCATGTAGTGATTTTGGTATTTTTTAGTAAAACTCGTGTATTTACCCTCGGAAATCGCAATTTTGGATAAGTGAAACTGATGATGAAGACCACAAATGACTCAATATCAATATCATTTTTGACTTATGGAACTTCTTAAAGATGTAATGTATGTTCGCCGATTTCTCCGTCAATTGTGGACCGATTTCCATAATTCTTTTTTTATTCGAATGAGTACCTATACTCCTGAGGTAGTCCCATTGTCACCAAGTCAGGATCTGATGATTGGATCCCAGGGAAATGGAGGGCAACCCTCAAATTTTGTAGTCACACGTTTAGTGATTTCGGTATTTTCTATTATAAGTCATGTATTTACCCTCGGAAATCGCAATTTTGGTGAAGTGGAACTGATGATGAAGACCACAGATGACTTATGGAACTCCTCAAACATGTAAAGTACGTCAAAGATTCTGACATGATTCCGTTGAAGTAGCAACTAATGAAGTGTTAATTCTGAGATCCTCATCGACGGAACTCCTCAAATATTATCAGCCCACATATAGCGACTTGGGTTTTTTCTGTAATAATCAACGCATTTGCTCTCGTTAAGCAGTTCATGTGGTAAATTGGAAAGGAAATGTGAAAATTTTCATGTACCATGTACGTATGTTGGCGAAGTACTGAATTGAAGTCGGTTTAAACTTTGTTTTTAAAGTAAATTATTGAAATCAGATAAGTAGTTCCGGATACGAGTATTACCGAGTATTACGAGTATTACGTGCAAACTTACCTACTTAAGGCACAAAAACTGCTTGCAGGGAGATCTCTATTTGCAATTTATTCATGTGTCTTCTATATATTTAAAAAAAGCGGCCAAGTGCGAGTCGGACTCGCATATGAAGGGTTCCGTAAAATAAATTGCAGTTTACGATTTATGACGAATTAAAAAAAAAAACTACTCGCTAGATCTCGTTCAAACCAAGATTCGGTTCGTTTGATTTGTGTAAGATTGTCCCCATATAAAAGTACTGAAGTGTTTGTATGAGAACGCCACAACCACGATAATGTCAGTCTGACTCCAGGACCGGAACTCGAAGCTTATTCTGCTGCAGCGGGAAGTAAGGCAAGGAGATGTTATTTCTTCAAAACTATACTACCCCTGCACTGGAGCATGTTTTGGACTGGAGCACAGGCTAGGCATCAACATCAACAAACAATCGGTCACTTTATGGACGTCTTTTGTCTGATATGATGATGATGTTGCTATACCGTCTGCCTGTCAATATACGCAAATACCAGCGTCTTCACATGATAGCGTTAATTTGGGGTATGTTGGGAAAGGTGTATTTTGGGACTAGTTCTCAATGGTACTCGTGTGAATCGAGAATGAGCCTTCTTGGAAATATAGTGTTTTGGGCCTAGTTTCTTAGTAGAAGAGGGGCTTTCGAAATTAGAGTGTATTGACCTATAGTGCGTTTTGAGACTAGTGCATTCGCCACCGGAAAGGTTGAAATACCACTATCTAAACTTCTAAAGTCAAATGACCGATCGCTTCTTTCATACAATTGATTCATTTCCATACCAACAATGTAGTTCACCTGTGGCTATTAGTTACTATCACCAGCTGTTACATACGAGAAGTCTAATTCATATATTACGTAGTAGTACCTACCGTAAACGGAGGTCAACAGAGACACGATTTTCAACTTTCAGAGCGATTTTAGGAATGAACCCAGGATATAAAGCTAATACTGTTGGATTTATTTTTGAGTGAAATAGCGTTTATTCGTTTAATTTACAGAAAACACGACAAAACTACACGGTTTCTCCTTGTCCGTGAAACCGAGTTAATAGAGGGGTGAATCGTAAAATCCGTACTGGTCCTTATATTGCCTAGGGGAGGTGGATATGCATAATGTATCTACTAAACACATTGTTCATTAAAATATAATTAAACAGGTCACTCACACATTGAGGTCAAATATCGCTCGACATGTTTTGAACCAATACGTGGTCCTTAATCGTGAGCACTCTCGATGCCAGGGTGCTTAACACTAAAGATAAGGGGCCCTAAAAAGGTTACAATCGACTAACGCCAACGCTATTTAGTAGAAAAGCATAATCCTGTATGGGAATGAGAGATGCCAATGAAAAGTCTTTCGTCGGCATCTGCCATTCCCATACATTTAATTACTTTTCTATTAGTGTTAGCGTTTGTCGATTGTAAGCTTGTCTACGGCACCAGAGCTGTCATTCTTTACGCGCTCATGCCCCTTAACCCACCCATCACGATAAACGAACCTCTAACCTACGCTCAGTTATTACGAATCGCGGCATCAAGATATACCTATGGCGAAAATCTACCCTCGTATTCCTCAGCATTGATCATTGTCGGGTTACACACAAAACTCACTTTTTAACGCGGGAGTTTTCTAATTATTTTATTAAGTGATGAATTAGTACCTACATCTAATTGTATTTCTTTTGGACGGTGTTTAAAAAGAAAGTCGTTTACTACCTAGTGTCCAATTATGATATTTAAAAAAATACTACATTAAGTGCAGTATTTTTTGTAGGTTCGTAATTTGAGTGCGCAACTATGTATTGGCTTACAAAATACACTTAATTCCAAATAAATAAATATATTCTTTATAGTTTTCGTGAAAAATTGCTGACATACGGCCAGACGTACAAACAAAAGGACATGACGAAACTACAAACACGGGTTCCGTTTTTGTCAAATTAGTTCATCATCATCATTATTTAAGAGCCTTGCTCTTGTCGGAGGAGTAACCGCCACTTTTCTCTGTCAAATTGGTTACGGAACCTTAATAAACACACATTTAAAATTTATACCACCCCTATTTAATACCGGTGGTTGTTTGTGAAATACTAAGAAAAGTTTCATACTTATAAATCTATATTTGTTAATTTCATTTGTAATTATGATTTTGACAACCCTAACACATTTCGTTATTATTGACCCCGCAGTTGTGCCTTTTAGACCCGTAGGATACGGTAGTACCTATCGGTTGACGTAGTGTCTATTGAACCCATTTCTACGATAAAATGCTTATGGACACAGTTTTGCACTTCTACGCTAATTGATAAGTTGATAATCTAATGATGCCTAATTGAAAATCATTTCAGTAATTGTGTAACCTGAACGTAAAAAAGTAGTTTTCAGATTTCATTTTACACCCGTTTTTACGAATATCGCCAAATTGTATAAACGTAGTTTAAGCCGTGTGTGACGTCAATACTACGACTGTCATATGAAATGAGTGCAAGCTGCCATACAGAGCCGTAACGTTGACGTCATAAATTAGTTACGACCTTCTGGAATTCGCTACTTTTGAATTTGATATAGAAGACTATAGTTAAATGTAATGCATGTGTCTATAATTAATTTAAAAACAAAGTTTAAACCGACTTCAATTCAGTACTTCGCCAAGCCACATAGTATATGAAAATTTCCACATTTTCTTTCCAATTTACCACATTTACTGCTTTCCGAGAGCAAATGCGTTGATTATTACAGAAAAAACCCAAGTCGCTATATGTCGGCTGATAATATTTGAGGAGTTCCGTCGATTCCTCAAGAATCTCAGAACGAACCACTTCATCAGTTGTTACTTCAACGGAATCATGTCAGAATATTTGACGTACTTTACATGTTTGAGGAGTCCCATAAGTCATCTGTGATCTTCAGCATCAGTTCCACTTCACTAAAATTACGATTTCAAAGGGTAAATACACGAGTTATAATAGAAAATCCGAAATCACTACTACACGCGTGCCAATAAAATTTGAGGGTTGCTCTCAATTTCCCTGGGATCCAATCATCAGATCCTGACTTGGTGACAATGAGACCACCTCAGGAGTATACTCTTTCGATTAAAAAAATAATTTTGGACATCTTTCTACAATTGACGGAGAAATCGGCGAACATACATAAAAAAAAAACATACAGTGTAACATATAACCTTCTCCTTTTTTGGAGTCGGTTAATAAAATGTATTTAGTTCATTTAATATACCTACTATTTTTTCTTGTGTGAATGTAAACACGCAGACATACGCTCGCCATAACAATGTTAACTTATGTAAGGACTTCAATTCTCATGTAAGTGAATAGGAAATATTCATATGAGAAATAAATTTCTTTAAACCGATATTTCTGAATGAAAATTACTATTTAGGGAGTAATAAAAAACACGAGCTTCTTAAAAATACATTTTCTAGCGAAATAAATCTTAAAATGGCCAATTTGAAAAAATAAAATGTTGTCAATTATGAAGAACATTTGTATTGTCTTTTCTAATGACGACACTATAGCACTATCACTACATATTATAAAACAAAGTCGCTTCCCGCTGTCTGTCTGTCCCTGTGTATGCTTAGATCTTTGGATTTTGATGCCGTTTTTTTTTAAATAGACAGAGTGATTCAAGAGGAAGGCTTAAATGTATAATACATGCATGTATTCTAAGCATAAACCCGTGCGAAGCCGGGGTGGGTCGCTAGTTACTAAATAATTAACAACTTAGAAAAGTTGAAAATCCCCTGATATTTTCATTTCAAAGTTCAATATCTCAAAAACGGCTAAACCGATTTTATTCCGCTTTTGTCTTTATGGCTTGTAAAGACTATTTACGATATTAAATACCTTTATTCAATACCGCTATGCATTGCACTTGACAGGTAAGATGTCAATTAGACATTACTACTGAAACGCAACAAAGAGGTGTAATAGTTTAGTCACGCGATAACTTTGACTCATAGCAATAACATGTTGTACTGGCTGAAAATCTTCCATATATGAAAGCATAATAATGATGGCTTGTCATGAAAACAATACCAAGGAAGCATTCGAGACAATGCCTTCAAATAAAATGTGTTGTCTCTATCAAATAACATATAATTGTATCCTGAAGGCAATGAGGACGTACATAGTTCAATTATTCAGAACCAATAATGGTATATAATTAAAATTTATTAATTTAATTTATTGACCAATATAATTTGAGTAGTACATTTTGGTATACATTTTTTCACCAGCGGAAACCTCTGGGGTTTATATGCTGATGAATAGTTCGCTATGGTACATCAGATAGTCAACGAGTAAGTATCCCACTGTTTAATTTGAAGCGAAAAAGCTGAAGCTGTCTATGCGCAACCGACCAGTTTGTATGGGAATTTTTAGTTCCAAATTCCACCACCATCCATTTTTTGGAAGAACCCCATTGATATTTGAGTCAATAACGGTGATTACACGTTTTATGGAACATTACAATTATATTAAAATCAACGTCAGCTCTGTTGGTGGGTGGGGACGGTGCCCATACAAATCTGCCCATTGTCTTTTGTGTTTTCTTCTGTAACTTAAAGAGAAAAAAAAACAATGTTGGTATCAATGTGCCTCAAGAAATATTTATGATAAAATACAAATTTAAAAAATGCATTTACATCTGGGGGCAAGGCAGTGCCCTCGCCAAGTCAAGCAAAACAAAGAGGCTCGGTGGTACCATCCTTATCTCGAAGCCAATTAGGCAAATTTCAACATCCTGTAATTTTGTGGAAGATAAGCCAGAACCCTGAATTTTCAGTAACATATAGGGCATAAGATGGCTTACATATATTCTCAATAACATTCAATTTGAACTTTTAGCTTAAGAACTGCCCCGTTCCTTAGTTTTGTCACTGACTCATTGACTTATAATGATCAACGTACTCGTAATTCTAAGGTACTTCTTGTAGACCCACAAGCTCCACATTTTGAACATAGTTCGTTTTTAGCCTATCCATTCATAAAAACCCTAAAAATATTGCAATTTCAGTCACGATTCAGAGATTAACAAACTGCATAAGTAAATATATTTTTTCTCGGCCTACATATGTGTGAAGTAAGTTAATTTATGTAATACATGCAGTAAAGCAAGCGTCTTAAAAAGCACCAGTACCTACTCGGCACACATTTTCCTTTACCAATTTATTCATAAAGGCAACTATGGATCGAGTCATGAATATGCAATGTCTTTGTCAACGGTTTTAGGCTTGTAAATAAATTGCCTGTTAAGAGGAAGTTTGCTTTACCTTGTCCATTTTACAGGGACACCTGCCATAACTATGTTATTATGGTAATGGAGTTCAGTACCTATTGCGTTACATCAATTGGCATATGATAATTTTATTAGACAATAACCTTCTACCTTACGCATAGTTTGTTCACGTTAGCTTTTGTTTGTAGTCAAAGTTAAATTCCTCATACCTTCATATGAGTGAGTAAATATTGACTACATGTTGTAACATCGTTTTTTTTTATCTGTCAGCGCTCCTAAGTGTCTGAAGGTGGCTTTATACCTGTCTGGACGCGGTTTTATTAGCACGTTCACATCTAGTAGTTTTGGTTAGGTCTAATTTTCGAGCTAAGATTTTGTGGGAAGTAGTTAATTGTTTGTCAGAGATATGAACTAAATTTACACTTTCTGGATGCGGGTGGCGCAGGATCGTTCACTTTGGAACTCTTTGGGGGAGGCCTATGTCCAGCAGTGGACGTCTTTCGGCTGATATGATGATGATGATGATGAGGATAATTTATTTGATTTTTTGGATAATGAGAAACATGTTTTAAAATTGAATAGAGCGTTTTTTTTGGTTTTGTGGTAGATTGCCAATTTCCTCGATTCCGAGGCTTGCCGCGAATCAAAAAACGTTAAAACACATTGAAAAAACAAAAAAGAAAAAAAAAATGGAATGTAAAACATACAAAAAGGAAAAAAAGATAGAAAAAACTTGAAAAATAACATAAAAGACCATACAAAAATTTCAACATTAAAAAATAGACGTAAACATCAAAAAAAGAAAAAAAAACTTTTTAAAATGATTAAAAACAATAAACAACACTAAAAATAAAAAAATATGAAAAATAGCAATAAAAAAACAAAACATTTAAAAAACATTAAAAACTGCCAAAATTTTATTTTTTATTCACCAAAAAAAAAAAAAACAATTAAAAATGATAAGATAAGATAAGATAAAATGTATTGGAAGCATATATTAGAGTAGCGGCCAATAATGTTTTTAGTTAGGGTTTTCATACATTACTTCTTGGCCTAGGCATTACAAAAGTGGTGTCATCCATTGATGAACTAGACGAACTAGATATGCTTATACTTGTATTTGGCTCAGGTAGCACTGGCGTCCCCCCCGAGGGTGCTCGCCTTGTCGGGGCGGGGGGGCTTAGTAACCGTGGACTGGTCACCCACGGCGAAGCTAAGAGGCACCCAGGGCCGGCCTGTTTGGGCTGCCGGCTGGCCCGAAGAGGGCGCTCCTAGCGGGCTTGCCTAAGCCCGCTTAGGATGCGTTAGGGAAGGACCGCAGAAGAAGTTCTCACGCGCTATCTTCTGCGGCCGAGGTGGGATCGCAGGGGGAGAGGCGTGTTGGTATAACGGTGCGCCACTCTCCCTAACCCCTGCGAACTTGGCGGGGCTGTTCCGCTGAAGCGGTATTGGTGGGACCGCAGAGGAAGAGGAATGCCGGTATTACGGTGCGCCGCTTTCCCTATCCTCTGCGGCCGAGTCGTGGTCGGTGGCGGAACCACAGACCTGATCCGCCACCGGGTGCTGGATTTTCCGCACCCATGATCTCCTCGTAGCGGACTCAGGGGGGTCCGCTACTGAACAGGTGGAGATCGAGGAGGCAGGCGCGCCAAAACATCTGGCGTGCCTCACGTGGAGGGCCCCCGGGCATCCGCAAAGGAGCCGCTTGCGGGGTTGCGGATGTGTGCGCAAGCGTTCCCGTGACCTCGCCATAAGGCGGCGAGGTGGCAAGTGGGGGGGTTTTTAGTGGGTACACCGTGGGTCTCATTAGCCCATACGGGAGTCCCACATAACCACTCGGGTCACCCCCTGCACCCGGGTGGTATGCGTAACGCATTTTCCCCCCTAAACAAAAAAAAAAAAAAAAGGTAGCACTGGCGTGTTACTGTTACGTACACGATATGCTTTTGTTCGGCATCTAGGACAGATGACATCGCCGATACAAAACGTCTGTGTCGGCGATAAAAACTGCGAATAAAACGTCAGGTTTTCTGCTGTAATTACTTTCCTTTTCCCTCTAGTTTTATGTAAGTTTATAGTACAATTAGCACAATTCCTAGTAGGTGTCACTTTTGGCGTCATGATATTATTGGTATCAATCATTTAAAGTCCGTAAATTACTACTATTGCTGCAACACAATGATAAGAAATCTAATCGAAACCGCATTAAATGCTTTCATAATAGCCAATTGACATTAACATTGACATCTTATATAATACTCTTAAGAATGCAATCTGCCAGTACCAACATTGATAATAATAAATAGGTTTGCGACTAAATTATCTGTAAATAGGTGAAGGTATTTACTGTGTATCTCGTTTGCGGTATGGATAGTATCCTTTATTTTTCCATTTTCTAGTATGAAGTACCAACTGGATTATTTTGAAATAAATATATGTTGCAGGCCTTTATATAGGCAATCACATGACAAAGAACTGTAGGAGTCGCTTTTCTAAAAAGCGAGAAAAAAAATACTGAAGTTTTGTTATCTACTTTTCGCCAAGATTTTTTTTGGCACTATTAGTTATTATTTCTAGAATATGTGAGTTATTACATGTATATTATTGTCCCAATAGTTCAAGTAAATCGCATAAGCCAATGTTGAAAAAAATTGATATTATGAAAATTAAAAATATATATATATAAAGCTCAAACTTACAGTAAATAATATTTGTCATGTGAGCTCTTTAAAAAAAAATACAGTTAACATTTGGTAAAAGGGCCGATTCTCTATGCAAACACGGCTACGCTCTTTTGTTCCGTTTGTAATGTAATTGTAAAGATAATGTAATTAGAAAGATGTAATTGAACTTAAAATGTATTTAAACAAAATATTTATTACGAATATTAGGTAGGTAATTGTATGGATGCATGTTAGTTATAAGATTATATTGCCGTGCCCTAACAGGGTTCATGTATTGGACGCTACCTAATGTATTGATAACACCTTTGTAACAACATGATGCAATAAATAAATGAATGAATGAATGAACTCTTGTAAGTGATCGAAGTGACGTTCTTAAAGATGTCTCAAATAGTTTGAAACGAAGAAATAAAATATTTATCGATATAAAATTTATAACGAACTTTAAATACGTTTAGATTTCAATCCCGTTTAATCTTTAATAAGTAAAAATGTTAAACTGTGATCGATTTTAATGTTTTTAATTATTTTAAGTATGTAAATTGAAACTGGCACTACGAGTCATGCCGTGTACATACTTTAAAAAAATAAGTTGGGTGGGAACTTGATAGGTTATTGATATACACGCTGTTTTAAGATTATTGAAAATATTATTTGATTTCCTCGCATTTTTGGAGAAAAGCACTATATATGCCTCGGCGGGAACGGCAATTTGTGGATTCGTCTCTATTGTTTGACAAAATCAACTTATACACGAATTGCAATTTCCCGGCCTCTGCTATTAATGTACTATTAAATGTTGATTTTCTGTTATAAGGAAAAAAAATACCAACTGTAAAATGATTTTATCAACATCGACGTAATTAATCCGAGTTAAGCGACTTGATATATGTAGGTAAAACTTTTATTTTAGGAATATGAAGTACCTACTTAACTCAATTATCCTTGACTCCGTGGCTGAACGTAACAATTTAAAAAAAATCACTTTCCACTATAGGGTAGAAAACACTATTTTACACACGGCTACACCCATGAAAAGCCAACTTTCAGAACAGGAGAGATGAAAAATACATTGTATACATTTATAAAAACCGCGTAAGGAACATCGTACTGAAAACTGAAACGTAAGATTTTAGACCATTACCGTTAGACCGGGAGATACTGACACAATTTTTTTAAGTATTTGTACCAGGTATGGCGACCCTTATCCAAACTAAGTATTCATTGAAAAAATCAATAAATGCAAATAAGAACGTTTTATTTTTATGGATATAGGTTACTTCACTTACAATTTTTTTGTCGCTTTCTTTAAAAAAATCTCATTTACTTAAATCATAATTGAGACCCTGATTTGCTATGGGAGTCTCAAAAATCTGTGGTGTAAGAGTCTTTTTTCCAGCTACATACACCGTACCATACCATATCAAAAGAGCGGAAAATTCTGAACCAAACTGTATACGTACTTGACTCATTTTAGCCATTTGTCCCTTAAGTACCTTAATGTACCTATATGTAAACCTACGTTTGACAACATGCGTTTTGTAATTGTTCAGTGTCTTTTTTTAATTCATTTAATTGATAAAAAAAAAAAAAATATTATATACAAACCCACATATCAAATAATAACATTGAACTTTACCAGTTAGTTAACATAAAATCTTTGTCGCTTGAAAACCCATTTGTTCTTGCTTGACCCGCTAGTATTTACATAAATTAAGTCAAGAATCCTTGTTCTCACTACGCAATTTCGGTGCGAGTTTATCCCCAATCGCTCGAGGCCAAGGTTGCCTGGAACCTAAGAAAACGAAGCATTATATCCATTTCTGAATTATATACAGCGAAGGGTTGAAAAGGGCAACTAGAACTTTGCCCTAACAACTCTTGACAAGCTTCGACGGTTACCTGAACCTGTATTTGCTGTACATACTTTGCTTAGCTCGTTCGGTTGGCTACATTTTATTTATGTAAGAAACCGGTTCAGTGCGAGTTAAGCTGCGTACGGTAAAATAAACTAAAACTGGTCTCTTTATCCCTTATTGTCATTGTGACAATAGCGAGAAAGGTACGGTTTACCTTTTTTTACCGACAAACGTTTAATCGAATGTATGTTTCTCAGAATTTTCATTTCATCGAAAATTTTTCGAAATCGAAAATTCTAAATAAATATCGCACGAAGTATCAAGCACTCATATTCTCATATTGAAAAATCAAAACCGTATGGAAGTTTATTGGTGGAAAAAATGTAATGTACTAATCATTTATTAAGGAATAAATGCACAAAGTTGGATGAACTACGTAAAAATACAAGCTACCCATTGAACTATAGAAATGTTATTGCCAACAACATAATTCGCTTAAGGGGTTCTGTAAATGGTGCGGTAAAACATATCAGTGCCCAATATGACAAAAGTTTTCAACAAAAAGGCCTAGATTTGAAGCAGGACTTGTTGAATGGACCAGAACACGTATTTGGTAACCATAGATCATGTAAACCATACTATTGTAAAAAACCGGCCAAGTGCGAGTCAGACCCGCGCACGAAGGGTTCCGTACGTTACCTATAAAAACGGCAAAAAAAAAATCACGTTTGTTGTATGGCAGCCTCCTGTAGCCTAGTAATTGGTGGTGACCCTGCCTACGAACCCAGTGGTCCCGGGTTCGAATCCTGGTATGGGCATTTATTTGTGTGATGAGCACATCTATATAAGTATGCCTGTAAACATACAATACTACTACATATGCAATTCCATGCTTTCGTTAATTTATCTATACTATTTATTTCATTCAATTTCCAACTCGGATTGAATAGAAAACACTAATACTACAAAAATATCCTAAAATGTATTTTTACAAAGGACGATGACCAACTTAGTATGGACGCGTGCCCACACAAAAATTGCAATGTCCAAAGTTAACGTATATTTTATTTTAAAGCCCATTGGACGTAGATTTCGTATTTCTTTCTTATTTTTAATTTAAAGCTGGAGGAGTCTTAAATTTTCTGATTGAAAAAATACGCCTTGTAATGACTTAGCACGTTATCGTAAGCTAAAGAGACTTTGCCGCAATTTCTTTTGAAGGCGTTTCAAGTGACACTAAACAATTGGTTTCATTAGAATAGTTTTATAGAAGTATTTTCTTTACAAGACAGGTGATGGGATCATCATCATCATCATCAGATGCTTTATAGTTATTGGTGGGCACTGGCCTGGTCGAGTATATTCTCTACGATTCATACTTAATGATATGCATATAAACAGTTATTCTTATTTTATAACGAATATATGATGTCTTAACTAGGTACATGAAAGGTGTTTTATTTGAATGCACTTATAAATAGGTTTTTTTGCACCTCAATTACTAAACCAGACATATGTTTAAAAAAAACGAACACTACACACCGATATCAATATGAATTCAGCACAATAATTATCTATAGCAGGTAAAAGATAATGTTAATACACTATATGTGCAAAATACATTAAAATGTAAATGTTTGCGTTAATTATTATACAAGTTATTTTATGCTGTTTTCCTGCTATTCAACAGGGCGATAGTTTGACAATTTCTGTTGATAATTGTTGACATGGCTGTGTCATCACATGAACAATCAGTTTCTACTCAACGACAGGTGGCGCTTTTGAGATAATCACATAACGCTTAGAAACATGGGTCTTCCTCTAGCATTACTTCGCATCGCTAACCATTGTTTATGTCATTTGGGGAGTGGGTAGTCAACGTGACAAAATGTTTAATGGTTGGAATGTGCAGGGGTCAAAATGTCCAGATGGACCGGCTGTCTATGTGGCAAAAAGTATGAACGTCAAAATGTGCAATGTTAAAATGGCCTGGAGTTAAAATGTGTTCGGGTCCAATCGAACAAATGTCATAATGTATACTAGCTAACGTGAACACGTGTTTAAATGCATCAAGGTAAAAACGTACATGAGTCGAAAGGTATAAGCGACACCACGTGCATGTGTCAAAATGTCCAGCTTAAATTACGTTACGTACCTACGTACTCTCTTCAAAGCATTCAACCTATCTCTGTCAATTGATATTGGCCACTTTAGATTAAAAAGTAACTTGTATCGTGAATTGTGACTGATATGCTAAAACAATATATAATGTCACTTTGTAATCTGTCACGGAATTATTCAGTTACAATGCAAGAAGAAAACGAAAAAATAATATTCAGTAAAACTCAAAAAGGTAGGGATACACTGTTACTTGGTATATATAGATATACTTTGAGCGTGCATAATCCAAGTGGGTCCCACTCTATGGAAATGCATAAACCGTCTGTCCTGTGGTTCATCAGTTACCTTAGACCCCAGTCGAACAAAAGTTGTGCGAAAAAGTGTACATACTTGCGAGCCATCTTCATCAAAAAATAAAAACCACCTAGCCTATCAAGAATGCAGAAAAAGGGTGTACGAGACCTATGAATCCGTACAAAAAATATTTGAAGATGTTTACAGTCAGGATCAAGATAATATGGACACAGCTGAAGACTCGGATGATTGTACGATTCCATTATTTGCAAATAAAAAAAGGTCATTGCATAGAGCACGAAAGGAGTTTTTGGAGGTCAAATCGACGTCTTTCAATACACTACAAGACGTCGAAATACCAATAATGTTAAGACAGCAATTTTTAATTTGGGAGGATGGGAATGATGATAAAATTTTATTATTCGGCACCAAATACGCGACAAAAACATTAAAAAATAAAAGTGATGACAAAATGTTCTTTGGTGATGGAACGTTCAAAGCAACTCCTCAACCATTTAAGCAACTATTTAGTATACATATGGATGTAAATAGCACAGAAGAGCAAACCAATGTCATACCAGTGTTATATGCATTGCTTCCTGATAAAACCACTAACACATATTTACGTCTCTTCAATTACCTGAAAAATGAGTTAGGCATGTGTATGAGAAAATATAAAACTGATTTTGAGAAAGCTGCAATAAATGCCTTTAAAGAAGTTTTCCCTGAATGCGAAGTAAGTGGATGCTTTTTTCATTATAACAGGGCTATATGGAGAAAAGCCGAGGGACTTAACCTAAAAGAGACTAAAGATGGCCGCAAATTAGCAGAATTAGCGTCATATTTGCCATTGTTACCGGCTGATCTAATATTACAAGGGTGGACTGAAATTATGACTAGTGTGCCTATCAGATCCACTCCAATAGATAAATTCGAAGAGTATTTTTCTAAACAATGGTTGTCAAAATCACTTCTGGCAGAAATCAGCTGTAGAGGTGAGAGACACCGCACTAACAACGCGTTGGAGGGGTGGCATAGTCGGTTAAATAAAAGAATGCGGGCCAAGCCAAGCTTATTCCAATTTATTCATTTATTAAGAAAGGAAGCCATTTACCAAGAATCAAAAGCAAAAGATGTGCTTTTTCAAAATGTAAAGAGAAGGAAATGTGACATTTTATTCGATAGAAAATGTAAAACAATGTTACAACAATTGGAGAACAAAGAGATTACAATTATTAATTTCTTGAAGTGTATTGTAAAGTTGAAGCAAAGTGAAAATAACTATAATAATTAGATTGGAAGATAAAGAAGAAATGCAATACTAGTTACATAAACGTAGCTATTTTTTTAGTTTAAGTGCCAATTTGAAGTAGTTGATTTATGTTCGTAACTTACGGTACCTTATAAGTTGAAATAAATAAATTTGTAATAATGTGTCGTTAATTATTTATTTAATCGTATGGCGAAAGATTAGTTGTAGGAATTTAAAAATCTATATCCAGGTTACGCCTCTTGTGCCAAATTTATATAGAGATCAATGTGTCGTAATAATTTTCCATAACACAACAAGAGTGTCATACTATCTGGCGGTGACATGGTGTCGTAAAACTCATATCAAAAAAATTACGAAAAATGTACTAAAGTGTACGTTAATTAAAAAAAAATGTACTAAGCTTATATACCAGAAAACAATTATTAATCTGTCCCCGCTAGGAAGTATTGATCTTTTTGACAGTTGTTCATTTAAACTTAAGCACCTTATATCAATCGAGCATTCTGTCTATCACACCTTTTGTTGTACTTGCATTTTGAGATGTATACCATTTGTCACTAAATCATTGTGACCATGATGATATGTACATTTTGACAACGGGGCATTATGACGTTCATACTTTTTGCCACATAGACAGCCGGTCCATCTGGACATTTTGACCCCTGCACATTCCAACCATTAAACATTTTGTCACGTTGACTACCCACTCCCCAAATGGTTTATGTATTGACTGGAAAATTGTCAAATTAAAAAATAATGACAAGACAGACAAGTTGTCAATATAAAACAGGTAGGTACATTTTTTTCCAGGTATAAAATAATAATTCCTCTTTGCGCCCGTGTGGCCTCGCACTTCTATTAAAGAACGCAGGCGTGCAAAATATATACAATTAAGGTAACTACTCATCCGGTGGTCCACAGGGCCAGGGTAAGTGGTTCCGGAAATAACATATTATAAACTTCCAATCTTTCAGACTTTTCCTGTAGGTATATAACATACTAGCTGCCCTTCCAGCTTTGTCAGCGTATTGCAAGAAACGCAGGCAAGCTCGCGGGATAAAATATAGCCTACGTCAAGTATTCTATACACAGAGATTGTCCTCACATGCAAACTTACAAAGCTACAATCTCTCATATATTAGTATAAAATAGAATAACTGCCCGCTCGTCGAAAAAAATTTTGAAATCTGATAATAAGTTCCAGATAACTATTACCCCACATATATGCTTACTAACTTGACAAGCCAGTCTGCGTATATAAGGGAACAGGGTAGAAGTGTGTTGTTTTGTAGACCTTGTCTTTGGTCTTTATCGGCATACGGTGGTCACAGAGCACACCCGTGAGCGCCCTCCACCTCTGCCAAGCTACATTTACCCTGTGTGTTACGTCCATGTCCACATTTGCGTCCGCGGACAGGACCAATCCCAGGTATTTGAACTGGCTTACTTTCGGTACTGGGTGGCCATCCATGTTGATTTTGGGTGCTGTTTGCTCTGTGAGGCTATAGTGGCATGGCAGGTTCTCCGTTTTGCTTCTGCTAATCCTTAATCCGTTGGATTCCAGGGCGTGCCTCCATAGCTCTAGGTTAAGTTGCAGTTGTTCCGCGCATTTGTCAATGAGGACAACATCGTCTGCATTACAGCAGGCACCATGGTAGGGGGTACTGGATATCTTAGGTTAGGTAGTCCATGAAAATATTAAACAGCAGCGGGCTAAGGGCAGATCCTTGATGCACGCCAACTTTGAGCTCGAAGGGATTGCTTGTACCAGCTAGGCTTCTCACTCGTGTTATCGTGTGATATGAAGCACTCAGGTATTCTTTGCGATCTCAGAGCTTGCCATAATAGTTTTCGCGGTACCCTGTAAAATGCTTTCTCGAGGTCTATGAAGACTAGGTGCAGATCTTCGTGGTTGCTACGGCCTTTTTCCATGAGAATTCGTACTGTTTGTATTATTGCATCCGTAGTTAATCTTGAGGCTGTAAATCCATACTGGTTTTCTGATATGGCCACATGTTTCAGGAAGCGGTTGTGGAGAATTCGTTCTCATATTTTTAGAGTCTATAGTTTCCGCAGTCGCTGACGTCTCCCTTGTTTTTGTAGAAGGGCAGGAGATAACTGTGGTGCCAAGCTTCTGGGATCTTGTTGCTATGAGGATGGTATTGAACAGTAGCGTTAGCTACTCAGTTCTTGTGGCTCCAAGTCTTTTCCACAGGTCAGCGGGTATCCCGTCGGGGCCAGTAGCTTTATGGTTCTTCATTTTACTAACCACAAGCTTGACTTCGCTCACTTGTCTTCCGCTGGCCCTAAAACTGCGGTGATGGGTGGTAAAGGTTGGCTTGGGAATTCTTCGTTTTGCTAAAGTTCCTGGTAATATTGACACCATCTGGCGTTGATCTTATCATTTGATGTTAAAAGCTTTCCATCTTTAAGTTCAAGTCTTCGGTTTGAATACGACACATACATAAAAGATATTATAATAGGTTAGGTAAACCTCTGTATATTCTGACCAAGCTAAGAATGCACCTCGCTCAGTGTAATTTATTCGACGTGAGGTGCATTCTTAGCTTGGTCGAGTTGTACATGAAAATGCAAGGTTTGTTCTTTCACATTGTAGCTACTGCGCACTTCTGCGCGCATCCTTGTCAACACCGTTTATAAAACGTCTGCGTGATAAATACATGAAAACATATTTAATTGGTAAATTCTCTGATAAATATTAAAGAAAAAGTGTTCCGTTGGACCAATTTTGGTACGAAACACTAAAAATGTTGCGATGTGTTAACTGCACTTTATGTGTGCAACGTTTACAGAGATACTCTGCCAACACCCTCCCTTTGCGCTGGCAGAATATTTTGTTGGAATGGCTGGCATTACAAGAAGTGAGTCTTAATCATTCCACTAAACTTACGAATCTTTAACATTATCTGGTTATAAACAATAATTATATTTCTACCTTCCTGCTGAGGCCGTCATATGTCATGCGTGCTACATAGTAGTATACAGCTGCATAGACCATCCAAATCCGAACCGAAGACTTGGTCACACAAATGTGTGCATAGGATGTGGGTGTTCAGTAATCCGATTGAGACACCATATTTTTAACCAAAATGACCCGTTATACGATGTTTTCCAGTGGAACATTGCCATGCCGGTACGTATAAATTGTAGGTTTATATTAATAAAGTGTGCTTAATTTTTTATACTACGACGGTTATAAACTACCGTGAGACCTGCCTGAAGGTACCTCCGCAGGCACATTCATAGACTCTTGTGATTCCAGAAGAATCACATCCACCTCGTGAGTTCTGGGGATATTATTACCTCATAACGTTTCGTCCCGTAATGGCCACTTCCCAAAACGACCTCATATCTGGAAGACAACTCCCCATAATGACCATTCCTATAAACCACACTTCATCTTGTAATTTACACCCGTCAAAAATCAGTTTTCACCATTTGTCCCTATCCTTGGAAAGGTCCTCCCATGAACTCTACAAAATATGATATTCGTTCCTTGAGTACCCACGCATAAACAACTTCAAGTGTATGATGTTGTAGCGTAACTCGCGTCAGTGAAAAAACACTACGTACCTACGTCCTCGACTATTGGATGGTAATACACATATAGTGTAATCTAGTATAATATATGATTGATTGATTAAACAACATATTTTGTGACCGCAGCAGCCACCGCATCCGCGATTTAACCTTAAACTTGCTTGCATAGGTAAAAATACGTTAAAGAATAAGAAACGCGTTTTTCTAATACAATAAACCTCAGAGACACCGTAAACAATAAACAAGTCACACATATATTATTGTAAAGTTTTCTACGTTATATAATTCTTGTACAGGGACATAGAAATCGTGTGTGCCAAACATGTTGGCTACGAGGAAATCGAAGACTTTTGCAAGATCAACACCACCACCAGAGCAACCTGAAGATAATCAAAGAGTGGTGATTCCACCACCACCTAAGCAACCTGAAGAGAATCTTCGTTTGGTGGCACCGGCTATTGAGGAAAGACTACCACCTGCAGCTAACATTTTCTTGCCTCATTAGTCTCATTACTCACGTGCACCAAACACCTCACGTCACTGCATTTACAATGCGTGCCGAAATGTAGCGGGACATTTAGTTCCTACCTTTATCAAGGTTCTGTTGATAAAAGAACACCAATATTATGTGCCTAGATCAGCTAGGGTGTGCGAAATGCACTTAAATGGCAACGATTGGCAAAGGTTGCCAGAAATAAATGTACAACGCATATCCGAATTCACAGGCACGCAAGTAGAAGATCTGATCGAATTAGCTAAAAGGGACATAAGTTTTGACTTTAAAAATGTTAATGAGATGCCTAACCATATCTGCCATTACTGGACTGGCTTAACAGTACTTGAATTCACGGCGCTATATAATGAATTAATGTTAGAAATTTATATTACGTCACCTAAAACTTCTTTGGCGATGTATTTAATAAAACTGCGCACTGGTGATAGTGGAAAAGGGCTTTCCTCACTTTTTCAAATGCCAAGGACTACTTTGGAACAACACATAAAAAAAGTAAGGGAATACCTTGTGGAGCATTTCATACCGCTACACCTAGGGTTGCAGCATATGGCTCCCCAGGACGTTGCCACAAATGCCCTCTTTGGCCGCCCAGACATAGGCCTAGAAGAGAGGCCAGCCATAGTTATATGTGATGGTACATACATATATATTGAAAAAAGTAGTAATTACTTATATCAAAAAAAAAACTTACAGTCTACACAAATATGACAATCTTGAGAAACCATTTCTAATTGTATGCTGTGATGGATACATTTTTGACGTAACATGCCCGTACGCAGCTACCGAAACTGATGCCAACATCATGTCCGATTTGTTTAGGGATGCTAATCGTCCAATTCGTAACTTTTTTAGGGAAAATGATATATTTATTTTGGACCGTGGATTTAGGGATGCAATTCCACTTCTGGAAGATTGTAATTACAATGTTTTCAAACCCGAGAGTTTAAACCAGGGTGAGACGCAGCTGAGCACACTGCAAGCCAACAAAAGCCGCTGCGTTAATTTATGTCGGTGGGTAGTAGAAGTGGTAAACGGAAGATTCAAACGCGATTTTAAAATATTTAGGCAGGATTTTTTTAATACTGCTCACCGACATTTAATGGATGATTTCAAGGTCGCAGCTGCTCTAATCAACCGTTTTCATCCTCTTATTACAGATCGACCGGATGCTCAATTAATTATTAACCGAGCAATGCGTTATTTGGAGGCACCAAATCATCTTGCTACTTATGTTACAGAAAACAACCTTAACCGCAGGCGTGTATTGTTTTTAAACGAAGATGGTAATCTTCCGCAACTAGAATCTTTCCCCAGGTTATCGCAAGAAGATTTGGTTTTGATTTCTCTCGGGCCATACCAGATAAAGCAAGCTAGGTCATATTATGGCGAACATGTGCATCGGAATGGGATATACCAAATCCAAGTATGTCCACAATTGGAGCATTCCGAAGAAATGATCGCCCTAGTAAGAGGAACTCGTCCTTGTCTATTAAGAGCCAGAATCAGTTCTCGACACATAGGTCAAAAGCAGTATTTTACATACATTTTGGTTGAGACTGATATAAATAATCGGCTCCCTATCGACCTGATATTAGGTTACTATTGTTCTTGCATCGTTGGGAATAGGACCGTGGGCTGTTGTTGTCATGTAATGACAATTATTTGGTTTTTAGGATGGGCAAGATACGAGGACAACATAACAGCACCAGCCGCTTATTTAGATAATGTTCTGATAGTTATGGAGGATTAAATCTGTAATTCTCCATAACTATCAGGTTATATTAGCCATCTTGCTACACAGGTTTCCTCACGATATTTTCCTTCGATTTTTGTAGGATATTCCAGTAATGTGTAGCTCGTCGTTCTAACACGGGGCAACGTTGAGACAGTCCTCCGAGTTGCCCCGTGTCAGAACGACGAGACGACCAATCAAAGTGCTTCCTATTTTATTTAGGTAAGTTATTGAACGCTTTTGTCTTCTGTGCTCCCTTCGTGTACCTGCCGTAACATCTCAAATGCTCAACATGACTTCACTCTTGGTCATTTCACAGTGTCAGCGCTGTGCTGATTAAACGAAATCTCGTCAAACAGTTGAGCTCCATACGGCGCACAGCTGATCTTTTTGGATATTTCTGTTGCATTCGAAATTGTGTGGTCAATGATTCTTCTCAAGGTAAAACAACTTACTTTAAAAACAATGGGATATGCTCCAAGACAAGCAAAATGGGATGTCTACAAGGGTCAGTGATGGGGCCTATTTATGGGACATCCTCCTGAACGATCTCCCGCTGCTGCCGAGACCCGAAGGAGTTCATTTGATTGCGTATGCCGACGACGTGACGGTGGTGATCGAGGTGCCTCCGCGCGCAGACTGTGGGCGGAAACCCAAAGTAATCGTGTAGGATTCTCTTCCGCGACGCCCTTAACCATGACGAGGGTATGTTCAAGCGAGCGGTGACTATCAATCTCGAAGGCGCGCCGATCAGGTGTTTGTCGCAGGCTACGTTTTTCGGTGTTACTCAGGGCGAGGCTAGGTCCTACTTGCCGTATGCGAATTTTATATCAGAAAAGGCAACCGCTTGCTTCGGCAAGATGTCGCGAGTTTCCGAGACCAGTTGAGGTGCGAAGTACCCTCTCCAAGTTTTGTACTCGGGGACATTCGTGGCGACGGTCACGAACGCTGCCGCAGTATGGCGCCAATGCTCATCCAACTTCGTGGTCAGACGGGCGTTAATTCAAACGCAAATACCGGCGCTTATTTATGTTATGAAGGCTCAGGGCGTGCATGTCCGATGCGTTACCTGTGCTTGCGGACGTTTTCTTGTCGACCTACTTGTCATTCTTGTCTTTTCAATTGTGATAATCAATAGTAGATTGTACAACAAGCGCATAAAACGAGGCATTTAACCTGAGACGTATCCACCCAAGCCAGCGGCGAGGGTAGATAGTTAAGTCGAGGGGTTACATGGCAAATTTATGCCCAAGTTATACACACTGCTTTTCACTTCGATTGCGAGAAAATAACAAATAATTTTAAAATAATAGCTAATTCCCGTCAATTAACTTTTAAAAAATTTTATGTTTAATTTTTGACACGTGATATAAGACTTAGGTACTTCATACTGCCAAGTAATTTAATTCTTCAATACGTTTGAAAATAATAATTAACTCCTATTTTATCTGGTTTTATTAATTTAGTAATGGAAAACACGGATGTGAAATTTGTTAAAGCAAATCAAATCATCATCATATTAGGGCAATTAGTTATTGATATTGTGATTGTTAGTGGTGGATTGTTCACTTGCTCTTATTTCCTGCTGAGAAGGCAATGGTAGCTGAGGATCTGATTCACCAAGTGCAGACAAGTGCAAATCTTGAGGCTGGCTTGGGAGTACTGGCGGTGGATAAGGGGCAGATGGTAGAAAATGTCTACTTGAAGATTTTGGAGGACTATGATGCTCAATGAAAATTGGATGGTCACGGAAACTGCCTGGCTGTGGATTTGTGTAAAGTTACTGATGCTGCTGGTTCGATGATGATGGGTGTACAAATTCATTAGACTCAGCTGTGCTGTTTTTGGATTCCAGGACAATATTCTTTGTGATATTTTTTGTAATTTTTAGTTTATTTCCAATGAAATCTTCTACGTAGCTTTCTGCGAATTAGTCGGATTTCCAACCACCATGCCTCTTGAGGACCAGTAGACTGGCTCCAGAGTCTGCTGGAAATGTCGCGGCTGTACGTCAGAAGCAATGTCCGGTGTAGAGCTCTGGGTTTTCTAAATTCAGAAAGGTCGCTATTTGTCTCGGCAGGGATAAAATTTTATGGCGTCCAATCACTTGCCTGGTACATTTTTCATTTCTGTAGTTTAGAAAAAGCCTATTAGATTGCATATCTTGAGGCCGTCATAATATTTTTTGACAATATTCAAAAACTCATCCCGGATCACAAAGGATCGGTCAATTTTTGTCTTTGTGTCTCGAAGCTTAAATATCGCTATTTCCCCATGGAATTAAATGTCATCAGTAGTTATATGTGTCAACTCTATTCCTCTGCATGCACCATTGATGCCCAAGATCAAAGCAACCTGTGAATCATGTTGATAAGTGATAAGTAAGTTTTAGTCATACATTTTAATGAAATATATTTTTAATTTAAGTAAGTAATAAGTTTAGGCAAAGTTGTAAATAGTGTCATATGAGTATATAAGATAGTGTATTTATTGTAAATGAAGTTTTTAGCTTATGTAATTGTTTTTCATGCCAATAAAAAAATATGATAATGATAAATTCTAGAAGTAGGTTTACTTTTGTGGCTAGATATATCACATCGGGTGCCCGATTTATGAATGCATGAACAGTTTCAGAATTGAATATCTTTGAATTTTTTGGTTTGACTGTCGCTTTAGCCACGTAACTAAGTTTACATTTTATGTTGATATTATGCTTTACCTGCATCGTTGCTGCCAGTTCTTTAAAAAAGGCCACACAAACTATTTCTGATAAACTGTGGGCATATTTCTGAGCTTTCCAATTTATAATATTGTCATAGGCAACCATATACTTCGCCTTTGACTTTAGCGGCAGCAAGTTATTTAAAGCCAATTCAGCTTCCGCTTTCAATTCCGGCGGGTTGCAATTAATATTCATTTCTTCGTTTGAACTCATATTCAATAATAAAATCAACAGCGCACAATACATTCTAGTGAATAGAATTACAGAATGTTTTTTTTTTAATTTTGCCTCCAATTCTGCCTTGCTGTTTTTTTTTTCGCGGTTTGAGTAGGGTAAGATGGTTGACAGTGGATCACTCCATTTTTCAATGCCCGTAGCTCGAGATGTTGTGCTATAAACATCAATTATGCACTATCGTATACATAATTTATTCAAAATTCATTATTTTCTGCTTAAATTACTTAATTGTAATAAACTTGTCGCCAGTAAAGCTTTTAAAAAAAATGGGATTTAGCCCACTGTGCACCAGGGGGTGTGAACACTGGGCATACGAGTAGTTCACAGTGGGCCAAAAAGAATTAGATGAGCAAGGTTAGGGCGAAACCAATGAAAAACGAGCATCTTTTCTTTATTTTATTATAAGAATATGTAATTACTAATTAAGAAAACCTGACTTAGTAGGAAAATAATCATCTAAGAGATCACATTTCACTGTCTGCTGATGCTTGGCGAATACTGGTCCCGTTATTTATGGCAAGTAATGCATTTTGCATTCGTTCAGCGGGTATTCTGCCAACTTTTCGAAATGTGGCCTTTTCCTCGGCATTCTTAAAAAAAAAAACTTTTGTATGTAGGTATGTAATGGCAACGACGAATGGGTCAAGTACACATTGGGTCATATGACGTAGGTATGTATGTATGTGAAAAACGGGACTGAGCGAATGTAAAATGAAGTCTATTGACGATTAGTTGTAAGAAACCCGCACGATTGTATTGGCCAGGTGCCAAAGGGATAAGTATTGGCAACGACAATTGGTTATATCACCCACTGTGTACTTGACCCACTTGATCCAGTGTCAACCCACATACCGAAAATATTTAAAAAATATAAATAAAAAGTATAAATGTTCACAAAGAAAAAATGATCGTACCTTGAAATACCTTATTAATCAAGTTATAAATAAAAACATTAAAAATAATTATTGTGCAACTCATTTAAAAAAAAAAAAAAATTCCAACTTACGTAAATGTTAATCCCGCGCAGTGATGACACTGACACGCATGCACATGACGTAGCGTTAGCGCAGTCGCACGGGCACTGAGCTAGTAGGGACACGTTGGCGTGTGTGTCGCGCGGACTAAAGTATTAAAAATACCATTCGTTTTGCCGAAGTGTGCGTTACCTACTGTGCACCAGCAACCCACTGTCAACCACCTTACCCTACACATTTTTACAGCTAATATTTAGATGAAACATTATAAATGTGTATTTGTGTAGTTAATTAGCAATTTAAAATTATTACAATTTGTTAATAATGTCTTATTTGTTATGTTCATGTCGATTTCGATTTAATATAAATAAAACTGCAAAACATATTAAACATCATTTATTTTATTGTTTTTTTTTAATAATCATGGTGGCAGAATGTTATAACGAACCGAAAAGCAAATATTGCTGATGGGTTTTTTTAATGGCTGAATGCCGTGATGCTGTGTCATAAATAAATGTGGAAAGGAAATTAAAAAACCGGCCAAGTGCGAGTTGGACTCGCAGTAGGCGTGAAAAGCACTATGCATTGTCTCGACTAAAAGTGCAATAGATAGACTCGTACCAGGTCCTCATCTTCGACCCGGCCCTCGAACTCACTCGTCCAATATAGCCTCTATAACAATTTAATGTACATGCGGCCCCATGAATGGTATATCATTTATGGGGCGTAATTTATTTAAAAGACTTGTTGCCGACAGAACAACCTTTTTTATATAGCTATTTACCTCTTTTTTATGTATTAACTTTCTTTAATTATATAAGAGAAGGATAATGACTTTGGTAAAATAATATGAAAAAAAAAAAAAAAAAAAAAAAAAAAAAAAAAAAAAAAAAAAAAAAAACTTGGTTCTGATTCTGATATATATAATGGCTCGCGCGTAAGCGCGCGCTCTAATTACGAAACGGATTTGAACGTTTCCAGGGCTATGCTATTTAGCCTGAGAACTTTACGGTTTTTTTGGAAATAATTCAATATCAAGATGATTTTTTTTTTACGGTTTTTATAGGTGATTTTAAGAACCTATATTTAAAAATATTACGTTTTTGCGGACCGGTCAGTACGGAAAAAAAAGTTGTGGCTGAAAACTGGTGATTTTTGTCCGCAAACATGGTATCAGTATTTTTATAATGGAAACTTCTTTGTAAATGCTAGTTCTAAAATGTATAACTTGAATACAAAAATATATGCAACGGGAAATATGAGCTAAACGGTGGTTTAAGTTCTTGTCAAATTTACTCAAAGAAAATAATAATATAAGTTTTTTTCAGATAGACATTAATAACTAATATTATTTCCAAAAACTATCATTTGAAATAAAACAACATATGTGTTTGGAAAATTGTTTTTTTGTTATTCCGTAATAACATAGATCGCAAATATATATCAGTTGCATTTTTTTTGGAGACCTTTAATTTACGCCCCCAGAATATCAATGGAACAATAATACAACCAATATTATTTATTTTCGTTAATATACTCACTTACAACTTACACTTCCAATCTGATTTGGACCTAATTGCCCTATAATTAAGGATTATTTTAGAACGCACGGCGAAATGTAGGCATTGAGTAGCACGTGCTGTGCCGCCACCTCCAAGGCCAACTTTGTATTGTCACTTCGCTTGTTCGTGCAAGGTCCGTGATTTTTGAATTGATACCTACACTACGTAGCCCTTGCCCAATAAATTTTTATTTTAGTGATTTTAATGATTTTTTGTAAATTGTATTACGTAGGTAGTTCTTTGGGGGAGGCATATACGAGGGTCAAACTGAAAGTTCTTAGAAAATCAAAAACTGAGCAATCAAGCAACTTATTACTTTTATTATATCTTTTCAAAATAGCCTCCCTTCACATCAATACATCGCTGCATTCGATAGAACCACTGAGAAAAGCACTTTGCCCACTCGTCCTTAGGGGTCTCTTCGACGGCCTTTTGAAACGCAGCCACTGCTTCGTCGGCGTCCATAAAACGTTTTCCTCGAAGTTTTTCTTTAATTTTTGGGAATAAATAAAAATCACAAGGTGCAAGGTCGGGGCTATAAGGTGGGTGACCCAGTAATTCCACGTTTGCCGTCGCCAAATAGTCGATCGTTTGCTTGGCGGTGTGCGATGAGGCGTTGTCGTGGTGAAGCAGGATCCTACTGCGAGGCCGTTTTTCTCGAACTTTTTCCAAGACAAGTGGTAAACAATTGTTAGTGTACCACTTCGCAGTAACTGTTTTTTGATCCTCTAAAATAATTGTTGCGTAATGACCAGTCCTTCCGAAGAACGAGGCCACCATCTTTTTTCCCACACTTCGACCTCTCTTCACTTTAGTAGGCAACTCCTCGGAAGGAAACACCCACTCAGCAGACTGTCTTTTAGTTTCAGGATCATAACAGTAAATCCAGCTTTCGTCACCCGTAACTACGTCGAACACAGCATTTGAGTCACCTCCGTTGAATCTTTGACCCATTTCACGGCACCAATCAACACGACGGACTTTTTGGGCTTCTGTCAAATTATGAGGTATCCACCGGGCACAAAGCTTCCTCACCGCTAAATGTTCATGGAGGATTTTGTGGACTTGACTCATACCAATGGCTAAGCTTGTACGAATCTGCTGATAGGTTACTCTTTTGTCAGTCTCTATCATACGCCGCACAACACTGATGTTATCTTCAGTAGTCGCCGTAGAAGGCCGGCCCTCACGCAGATCATCAGTGAGATCAGTGCGGCCACGTTTAAATTCATTAAACCAGTTGTAAATAGTAGCACGAGATGGGGCTTCATCGTGAAAGGCCAATCGAAGTCTATCATAACTTTCTTGTTGACTTAAATTACATCGAAAGTCGTAAAAAATCATTGCTCGAAAATTTTCTCGCGTTAAATTCATGCTCACGTAGTACACACAATTTTCAATTTGCCGCCAAATCGTAAAACAAATGACAATCGAGTGGAATTCGTACACAAAAATATTAAGAAAGAGTTCCATTTTCAAATTTTGAACTTATTTTTTTATTATATTTATTACAAGTGGCCAGTTCTAAAGACTTTCAGTGTCGCCCTCGTATGTCCAGCAGTGGCTGTCTTTCGGCTGATATGACGAGTGCCCAGAGGAGAATAGTTACCTTAGAGCGTTTTAGTTATTTGGCCGATGACAGTAAGTAGTCATCGCTTGCGGTCGAATGCTAACCTTACCCTTACGGTGCCGTCTCATAAGACGCGCACATATTCAAGATATTTTACGGCGCCCGCTGTGAAGCTGTGGAATGAGTGGGCCTTGTATTGTCGCTAAGACAGTCCCAGTCTGTTGCTTTGCATCATCATCATCAATAATCATCATCGTCCCAAAGTGTGCCACAATCAACGGCCCTGTGCCACCCGCATCCAGCGGACTCCCGCGACCTTTACCAGGTCATCAGTCCAGCTTGTGGGGGCCTACCCACGCTGAGCCTTTCGGTACGTGGTCGCCACTCGAGAACCTTTCCGCCCCAACGGCCATCGGTTCTACGTACAATGTGCCACTTAAGTGTAGCGATTCGGAGGGCTATCGACCTTGGTTCTGCTGCGGATATTTAGCCTCATTTCTGATGCAATCACGCAGAGAAACTCCCAGCATAGCCCTCTCCATTGTCCTTTGGGTGACTTTGAGCCTTCTTATGAGGCCCATAGTAAGACCACGACCACGTTTTGGTGCCATACGGCATTGCATCACTGAAGCGTAATTTGAAGATGTGGCTTTCCAACGACATGTGAATAAGTTGAATACTTTATTATATACCTAATGTATGTATTTATAGTATTTGTACGTATAGTATTAATTAATATAATTGTATTTTTCTTAGATGTAAGTGTGTTCTTGGTTTGTTCTATATTTTATTGTACACGGTGTAGGTTTCTCTATACAGGTTGAAATTTTATTAACCGGTTAAATTTTCACAGTGGGGATGTCTTAGATTAGGGAAAAACAAAAAATACGTGTTTTTTTCTTTCAGTATCTTTCAATAAGTACTAAATTATTGAGACACAGCAGCCGAAAGATATCCTAAAAAACTATGCGTTTGAGTCTCTTATATCTCTAAAACCTACTTAAGAGCGTTCAATAAAGCTCTAGTAATACTTTTGGAGTTATTTTATTTTCTTAACTCCTCTATAATACTATTAGTTCCAACTGAGATAGTTATTACTCACTTATAAAGATTAAGGTTATAATAAAACCCTCAGCTAACACCAAAATATTAGTTGTGGACTTACCTACATTACATCTCAGTAAAGAGTCCCCAAGACGCACGATTCTCATTTTAAAACATCATGCTGGAATAAGAAGAAACTTTATATACACAATGGGATCCGTCGTATCAACATAGGTCGGAAATATATACTAAAGTTCTTTTCACTCTATTTTACTCCTTTTGTTGTGTATATGTCACCGTTAGATTGTGAAAACCGTCAGTTTATAATCTAACCCGTTATATTGTAAACTGACGGAATATTGTGAACTGCTAAAATAATTCATAATTTTACGCATTCATTTTCGTTAGTTTATAAACTAACAATGTCATATCGTCAAATTGTAAACTGAATCAAATTTGCCTGATTTAGAACGCAACATGTGCGCTGTTTGGTTCAGCGAATTATTCCACTTGCATTAGTTTCCACTTACGTCAGAACATGATTGTTTTTTTTGTTATTCAGACATTTTCTTCCATTTATTTCGGCACCCAGCAGTGTCGACGGAGCCCCGCTGTGCGGGGCTCCTATTTCTGGGCGCTTTGCCCTTCGGGCAACTGAAGATACCTAACTAACCTAACCTACCTAGTCTTTGTGTACGTTCCGTAGCAAGCCGATTTGATCTCAGTTCACAATTTGACGATTCGACATTGAAAGTTTATAAACTAACGAAAAATATTGCGTTAAATTGTGAACGGTTCTGGCAGTTCACAATATTCCGTCAGTTTACAATATAACGGGTAAGATTATAAACTGACGGTGTTTACAATCTAACGGTGACATATACACAGATTCAAGCACCCTGTTTTAAAACGAAAGCCAGAATGCGTTTTATACACGGATCACGCTAGAGCTCGATAAAAAAGTAATAATTATACGCTTAATTTATTTTACTATAATTATTACTTTTTTATGGGTGGTTTCAAATAAAACTATTTAGGAATAAAATCAACAGTTTTTTTATTAGAATCAAAACAATAACGCTCATCAGCAGAAAAAAAATTGAAAGCTTGGCAGCTGACTCTAAATTAGACAAAATGAAATACTCTCAAGGAATAAACATAATATAACATATATAATTATGCGAGAGCTAAAACAATCTTATCTAGATATATTTTCTTATTATGATCGTTAAATGTTGTCTCTGTCAATGAAAAAGTCATTAATATGTAGCATAAAAGCGTTAACACGACACTTAACAAAACAGGAAATCGTGTAGGTATTTGTTACAATTGAAAGTAATGAATCGAATTCTTAATTAAATTACAATCAAAAAAATATAGAAGTAACTACTCATTTGCTTCTGTCAATGAAATACTAATGATAGAACAGCCTTACGAGGTTCTAGTTTTACATTGCACATATTCGTACTGACACGATCGATGTGACCGACACGTTAATTAGTGTCAGTCTAATTCTGTTCTTTTATAAAATATACATAGGTACATAAGTATATACATTATATGAAACATTTATAAATCACAGTAAACTCACCCTGTCAGGGTACTACCAATCGAGTAATACATGTATATATGTATAACTACAATGTAGTAGTTATAATGAAAACTCGATGAAAATTTACATTTGTAGGCCATATGTCAATATCTGATCAGAATAATAATAAATAAATAAATATTTGCGGACAATCTTACACAAATCAACCTAGTCCCAAACTAAGCAAAGCTTGTACTTTGGGTACTAGACGACGATATACATAGGTACTTATATAGATAAATAAATACTTAAATACATAGAAAACATCCATGACTCAGGAACAAATATTCGTGCTCATCACACAAATAAATGCCCTTACCGGGATTCGAACCCAGGACCTCTTGCTTCGTAGGCAGGGTCACTACCAACTAGGCTAAGGCGGTAGAACTAGGTAGAACTTCAAAAACACTAATTATCATTATCTGAATCGCACGTTTCGGTCACAATTAATATATCCTCATCATCAACTTGTACGTCAGAGTGATGCTCATTTATATTTCCATTTAATTCTATATTAGAAATGGCTAAAGAATCATCGTCATTTTCTAATTCATTATCGCTAGTAACTTGATCCTCATCATTTGGTAACGTATTTGCGTCTTCATCATCAGATGAATCTGTCGAGTTGTCATAGGCAGCTATACCCTGACATTCTTTTTCTGTGCAGTTGACACACAAAACAGTACAATTTAAGCCACACTTCTTACATGTGCAATTGCGCTGGCATGATTGTTTACATTTGCAAGAAATCATATCTAAAATGCAACAAGCTTACAGCCTGCCTGATGTTAAGCTGGTACCGTCGCCTATGGACACTTGTGACTCCAGAAGAATCACAAGCCCTTTATTCACTTGAGGATTCGCTGTGTTGGCAGATAGAGACATGCAGGTCCCTCATTCCCACACAGCGCACCCTAGGGAGCTCTGGCGACCTTACTCACCACCAGGAACACAACACCATATACTTCATAGCATGCTTCATATTTTACCTACCGCAAATAACGTTTGTATAGTTTTGCAGGAAGGAACTGCAAAAGTAACTTTGTAATCGCATGTATTTGTATAGGATTACAAACGTAGGTATGCAGTTTGTATATCTCTGAATCGTGAGTGAAGTTGCAATATTTTTAGGATTTTTATGAATGGATAGGCTAAAAACTAATTATGTTCAAAATTAGGAGCTTGTGGGTCTGCTAGAAGTACCTTAGAATTACGATGATCATTATCAGTGAGTCAGTGTATATGTCAGTGACAAAACTAAGGAACTTTGACGGGCTATTGCCTTAAACTAAACTATTGTTCTTAAACTAAAAGTTCAAATTGAATGTTATTGAGAATTAATGTAAGCCATATTATGCCCTATATGTTACTGAGGAGTCACGTTTCTGGCTTTAGCCAGCACAAAATTACAGGATGTTGAAAATGGCTTCAAGAAAAGGATGGTACGGCCGTGCCTCTTTGTTTTGCACGACTAAGCTGGGGGCACTGCCGTTATAGTATGCCGTATAGTTGCAGCAATGGTTTATAAAACAGTGTTGGTATCATTTGATTAGAAATATAAGAAGACGAAGATCGTCACTATTTCAGATATACTTGTTATAATAGCACAGAAGTTAAGTACGTTTTTGTTTTCAGAAATGGCATATTTTATTCATACCTAATGCCTGGGAAAAAAATTAACAGTTAATATTATTTCACCCTGTATAATGTACATTTGTAAAATAAAAGAAAAATAAATCATTAAATTGCTTTGTTAATTACGCTAAATCGTATTTTTTATGTAAATGATGTCATGCTTTTGTATGTCCGGCTGTCAAGCTGTTCTCTCTATAGGTCGCATCTGTCAACCGATTCTCGTAAAATTTTGTAAGTGAGTTCGATATTTGGTTTTCTCGGTTTCCGCTTGGGCAAACATGCTTTTGTATGTCCGGCTGTCTGACTAGGTCGCATCTCTCAACTGATTCTTGTGAAATTTTGTGACCGAGTTCGATATTTATACCCCTTTTTCGTGCGTTACCCGTCTTACTACCAATCTTACTACCAGTAGTAGCACAGGCACGGGTTTTTTACCGTTGTTACAACTAGCCGCCGTGGTAGTAACAAGGGAAAATATTTCATTCCCCATGTAACCACCTTGACAATTATTTTGGTTATATGTTCGACCTTTTTACAAATTAGTGTCAATTAAGATATACAAATATAAAGAAAAATAAATAATCATTAATGACGTTTATAAATTACTCGTTTTATTCATTGCACTAGCATTAATATTAATCCCAGATAAGAAGGTCAAACGGAACTTGAGTTTATTTGCTTTGGTGTCATTTATAAATTGATTACATTTTCTTCAATTATGGCTGAAGAGGAACCAAAAATTAATTATATTCATAGAAAAGGTGGTACTATCATGTTAGCCGAAGGCCACCAATATTACAAGTTAAAAGAATACAAAAGTGGTTCAGTAATCTGGCGATGCAGGTCTTATTTTAAAACTAAGTGCTCGGGAAGTATTACAGTAATGGTGAGTTTTATGCATATAAACATATATCTATACATCAACGCAATGTTGACCCCAGTGCCTTGATCGCTGATGTGATTTCATACTCATACATTGTCTGAGTGCCCTCAACACACAAGTGCGTATTAATATTCCCGAACCATTCCTGGTAAAAGTAAGAAAAAAATGCCGATTGCGTTAAAATTAAGCTTGTAACTACATACTATTTCGCTCAGCAATCAGCAATCGCTATCCAGCGAGGAAATATACCCAGCTTTCTTGGCACCCTCCCTGCTGGTAGCTATCTGGGCCAATATTAGATTTAGATTACTGTCTTTATCCTATTATTTGCTAAATAAAGAATCCCTACTCCCTTCATTTTTTTTTAGAATGGAAAACTATCTAAGAAAAAGACGCATGCATGTAAAGCTGATTTTGCAGTGAATAAAATTGCTGCTGGTTTATTTAACTTAAAGGAAAAAGTCACCAAAAGTGATAAACCTGTACCACAGCTTTTCAAAAAAGCAATGAAAAAACTAGAGGATGATGGTCTGAATCTAGTAACAAATTTACCAACGTTTTCTAGTGTACAGCATTCGCTTTATGATATGCGTAACAAATTTGCCAATGTAAACAAAACAATTTACACAAAACTCGAAGAAGTTCAAGTGCCGGCACAGTTTTATGATATAATATTGGCAGATTATTATTATGAAGGAGTTCGTATATTGCTGTTTTGCTCCCAAAAAGCAAGAAAAGATATAAAAAAAATAACTGAATTTTTTGGTGATGCAACGTTTGATTCATGTCCACCACCTTTTAAACAATTTTATAGCATTCATGGTGATCATGGAAGTACAACGGAGACAACAAAAACAAAACCACTGATTTTCGCTCTTTTAAGCAATAAAATGCAATCAACGTATGAACTTATGTTCCGAATAATAAAGTCACAACTACCTAAATATCGTCCAAAATTATTTCACTGTGACTTCGAGGTAGCAGCTATAAATGCATTATTATTGGTTTATCCTAAAGTTCAAATTATTGGCTGTTATTATCACTGGCACAGATGTATGTGGAGAAAAGCGAAATCGTTAAAAAAGAATAAAAGCAAAGCTGAAAAACGCATTGTGTCACTGTGTGCTGCATTGCCGCTTCTACCGCAGGAAATGCTGATAAATGCTTGGCAATACATAATTGAAGAAAGTGGGCATCTTTCTATGGAATCCTTTACAATAACATACGTGCAGAGAACATGGATTAAAGAAAAGTATCTAAGCTTGCTTAGCGTTTTCGGCAGGAGACACCGAACTAATAACATATTGGAAGGGTTCCATTCAAAATTAAATAAAGTAATAAATAAAAACAATACGTCAGTAATGCGAATCTTGAATGCTATATATAAGAAGAGTTTCCTTACTCCCACCAGAGAAGTAAATAAGAGAAGGAGAAGTGACATTTTGAATGATGACAATATACGGCATATACAAATGCAGTTACTAAATGATGAAATTTCAATTGGTTACGCACTAGAAAAACTTCGCTGATATTCTGTTAACCTACTTTTATTGGTTAACGTTTTTGATTTTTAAGTACTGTGTTACTAGCGTTGCAGTTAAATGTTTTTTTTTGTTTTGTTCTTAAAAATAACACCTTGGTTAAGTTTTAAATGATAAAAATATATAACGAATATAATTAAATTTTTATTTTTGTGTTTATTTATGTTGCTTAATATGAGTGCTACGCGAATAATTCTAGTAATTTCTGCTTACACTCATTATTAAAATGTCTTTAACAGATGTGATAATAATATTACAAAATACAACGCAAAGAAGCTTTTCATTCGATGACAGTTTAATAGTGAGTTTTGCTTGTCACCCGACATTCTTACACAAATTGACTAAGTCCCAAAGTAAGCCCAAGAAGGCTTGTGTTGTGGGTACTCAGCAACTATATACCATATAGTATACAGGGTGTTTTCTGACCCACTGAAAAGCTTGAACTGGGTGATTAAGTAGGCCATACTGAACAACTTTTACTATGGGGCCAACCCCGAAATGTCAAAAAAAATTTGGACTTTTCATACAAAACGTCCTTCGAGCCTCAATTTCAACATAACGTTTTTAATTTCATATTAAACATCAACGACTCAGGAACAAACAAAAATTATATTTATGTATTATTATTATAAACTAAGTGTTACAAACATTCCTGAAGGACATTTATAATCGGTAGTAATATACCAATCTTCATCAATTTAATGATATCGTCGCAATGACTTCTGTTGAAGTCCGTTAAATTATCCTCCGCCTCTATTATTTCGTTCCAACTTTGGGTCGGCCGCAGATGGTAAGAACAGGCTCGCGTTCCTGGGGAAACGTACAGGTTCCATTTTATTAACAACGACGCTTTTACTTTATCTGGGATTGCCATCAATGGCAACATATTACATCCACCAAAGACGCAGGCGTTTCTGTCTTCCGGCGTCCTAGTTAATAGACGATTGTTTTGTAAAATATCCATTTTCATAACACTTCAAGCACTACGAGTAGGTACAATGACGTATCATTCACTGCTAATGACATGATTAGCAATGTTGTTGGCCAGTCAATATTTGTATAAAAAGGATTTTTACATTTTGGTCTATAAAGGTTTGCCAAGGTGGTTACATGGGGAATAAAATATTTTCCCTTATTACTACCACGGCGGCTAGTTGTAACAACGGTAAAAAACCCGTGCCCGTGCTACTACTGGTAGTAAGATTGGTAGTAAGACGGGTAACGCACGCCCTTTTTGACCGAGAAACAAAACAAGCAAATAATATTTTTAAAGCAATTCAAATTAGCATTAAACAGAATTGATTTTAAATCTTACTAGCTTCTGCCTGCGACTTCGTCCATATGGAACTTGTTTATATCATAGCTCCATACAAACTTTCACCCCCCACCTCAACTCGCCATAAAACGATAAACAAAGTTTTAAGTCAATAACATAGATTTTTAGATGCTAATAACTTTTTACGTAAGCAATATTTCTTAAAAATCAAAACGTACAGACCTAGTTTTTTATTATATCTACAACATATCCAAAAATTATAAAAATCGAACTATGTTTACGGGGTGAAAAAGGTTCATGCAATATCCTCTTTACCCTTATTCGTAAGGATTGAATAATGAAATACATAAGTGACTAATATTGAAGTGAAAGTATGTACAGGTAGGTAGGTAGGTATTTAGATACCATCACGACATTAGTCTTTGTCAATTCACTCTTAACTTTTGACACACTGTTCCGCAAATGCACTGCTTTCTTGTTTTCTTCTTCTTCAAATTGTGGCGATGCATCACCGCAACAAAAATAACATAATAAGCAACTTGTAATCGAATTTTGCGGGTATTTGCGGCAGCTCACCAGCAGCAATACGTTTCGCAACAGCGTAAAGCACTTTCAGATTTGTATATACCCTCCTGCATGCCTTATGTAATTTAATATTTTTCAAATTCTCCGACCTTGAAAACAATTCGTCTAGTCGTATTTCACTAGATTCGTATAGTTTTTGTAATCCTTTTTCACCAACTTGAACGACGTCGAAACACAACAGAAACAGGTACAATTACAGATTCTACACTTATTATTGTTATGTTCGTTTTCGTTGCCCTCCATGATTACTTTAAACACCACGCTGCCACTTCGAAAAACTGTCTCGCTCGGTCAGACGTACAAGGAAGGCGACTTGTCAATTGTTATTTGTTCACCCGCGCGCGCCTCTTGCCGCCGCGCCGTACCCTTCCGCTCACCGCGCATTCCCCTCTCGCGCCTATTGTAAGTGATGATATATTTAAAACCACTAAATATGTATTTTAAGGTGGTTTATCATTTCATTTATTTCAATTTGACCTTTAGGAATGATCTGTGTCTATTGTTTGACTGATATATTTATTTCCAACGACTTTTTCAAACTTTTTATAACTGTAGGTATTTTGGGTGTATTCCGTATAAAAAGTGTCTAGTCACGTAAAAGAGACATATATAAACCATAACTATAATGATACCTATTATGCTATTATCGGTATGAATTTTTAATTTTTACTTTAATAAAAATATTATGAATTACGAATTTCCATTAACAAGACTAAGTGTATTTTACATGCATCACAACGAACATAAATAGAAGTAGTATATCATAAAGTAAATAATACTTATATCATTTTCGCCTGATTTTTACGGAATTTATATAGATTACTTTTAATTATTTTGTACCGTTGCGGTATTAAATTTAGGTGTATTATTAATGAATATTTAGTCAAATTACCCAACCTATTTTTTGGTGTAAAAATATGGCTGATATCTATATATTGTTGTGTTTTCATAGAGAGAAACCGTAAAGTTCTCAGGCTAATTATGATGTAGATTATTATATTAATCCTACAACAGCGGTGTGTTTCCGGAAACGATTAAAACTTCTTTTTAGGGTTCCGTACCTCAAAAGGAAAAAACGGAACCCTTATACTATAACGGTTCCGTTTTATATCTCTTAGGCTTATGGGATCATTTTGTTGTCCGTCTGTATGTATGTCAAGAACCTTTATCTCGGGAACGCATGGAGGTATTGAGTTGAAATTAAAACCATATACTCACATCTTCGATCCTTAGAAGCTGTGAAAAAAATCAAACTTCCAAGTTAACGTAAAAAAAGATACGTTATGCCGCAAAAAACGTATATTTCGATACTCCCAAGGGAATCGAATTTTATAGGGTAATTTCCGTTGACCTAGAACTATGAAATTTGGCTAGTAAAATCGTCTTACACTACAAATACAGTGACAAATCTGAAAACTGTGCATTTGTTATTTTGTACGGAATCCTCGGTGGGCGAGTCTGACTCGCACTTTTCCTCTGGTTTTTTTACTCTTTGGTTTTTATACAGACGAAACAATCAGAAATATACGGTGTGAAAAATAGATTGAATATACACGGTGTTCCTGGGAATTTCCGTTAACTTCGGCATATTGCAGATTACACTCACAGAAACAAATTAGCATAATTATTCGTTGATAAAAAAAAGAAAAATATATTTTTATTAGATTATTGTACAAAATAATTTAATGTAGCATTAAGGGTTATTGTCAAAATTGCTCAAGGGTCTTAAAACACATGAAATAAAAAATAAGTAATATCGAACGAACTCACTTTGTAAACCTTCTTGTAGTGTATAAAAATTTAAAAAGCATAATGACATCACAGTTAAGAGCCATTTACACTGGTTAAATCTGCAAAACTGATTAAACTAAACATTGAATATCTTGATAACAATAAGAGTTAAGATACTTATGTCTTGGAGAAATTAACTTTATTTGATCTAAACTATATATGCCCCCTTGCAATTAACTGAAATTGTCGAAAACACGTCGTATAGAATGGCTGTTAATCGCTTTACATATTCTAATGAGACGCCTCGTATGTTGCGCCTAAGCCAAATCCAGCCTACTACTACTCGTATGTCATTTTGTACATAGTTTCTACAACTAATTAGGAGCAAAGTAATAAAATCACAGTCCCAAGGTACCGAATCTTTCCCGATATGTCTACAACAATTTGCAACCACGTGTTTAGACAATTTGCAACCGTGTTGAGACAATTTCCCGTTACCAAAGTCTTGTTTGAGACCCGTTTTCGCTTCAAATTAGGCGGCGACACGTTTTAATAATTACCCATAAAACATTTCACAAAGACGTTTAGGGTGACCTTCTAGAAGTGCTTACTGTTAAGGACAGGTTTTTCTTTTAATCATTAAATACACGTATGTAGATTTAACATAAAATAGTACATTACTGCAGACGCCGGGATAGAAGGGCTTGCCGGGTGAGGTATACGAAACCAGCAAGCCCTTTTCACGGCAAGGCATGTATAGTGCTTTTCTCCAAATATGCGAGGAAATAAAACGATATCTTCAAACGTTATATTTATTTGACACATGTTTATACCTATAACAATCTACCAAAAATATTTTTCTTCGGACTTAGGTGGAAGCAAGTTAGCTCTCGCCAACTTTGCCTCTGCTGCCAATTCTGGTGGTGTACCCATTGGGATATCATCGTCACTATTTGTACAACTCATATTATTTTCGAACAAATAGCACGCCAGAAAATCTTTGACAAAACGAAATTCACGTTCCAGCCTCAATTTTTTTAAGGTTCAAATTTTTGGGTCCGAATTGTATGTTTGGTTCAGCATAAAATATGGTAATGAAAATAAATAAAAAGAAAGAAAAATGTGATTAGTAAATAAAAATATATGCATTATTACATTTAGTTAAATTGACAATACCTAAACGCCCAACATTAAAAAAAAACCATACCTTTGTTACAACATATTTATCAGTCTGAGAAGATCATTAAGTCTAACTGTATTATGATTTGGACACAATCATTATTCTATCCAAAGATAAATAAATAGCATAGATGGAGTATATTAAGTTGAACAAAGTTCCTTATCTAATACGCTCTTTACTCTAACGTCAAACTGTCTGTGTTAAAACGAGGTAGCATCATGTCTCCAACCCTATCTTCAAGCCGTGCGCGCCACTTCACCTCGGCGGCCATATTAGCTTGATAGCCAGCTGGATATCAAACGCGTTGTCGTGTTTTGGTAATAATTTGTGGTTTTTAGTATTGAAAGTGATCTTTTGGTTAAATGTACGCATTTAACATTAAATATGGCGTGTGTGGTACAGGTTGTAATCACCGAATGGGTGTACTAAGTGAAAATAATTCAAGTGCATCATTTCACCAGTAAGCCTTATGACATAAATATTGTTATTTTAATGTTTGTTAAGTATGAAATACCTGCAGATCTTATTGAATATCGATCACTGGAAAAGCATGTACAGTTTTTTGCATCAATTTTGCGTATTTGCATCAGCTTTACATTATTATTTCAATTATAAATAATGCAACCCGATATTTTGACACTTCACATACCACATCGTGTTGTACTTGAGATCCTACTAACATCGATAACGTTTGATAGTGAGTTTATACATTTTACTGTTTTTTTTTATATAAATAGGTTTCCGGCTGATTTCGAAATAGGAAAGGAATGGGTCAAAAATATAAACAGAGGCGAGGAATGGAGTCCTACACAATACTCAAGGATATGCTCTGCACATTTTGAAGAATCCTGTTTTTGTCTGGGATACACTCGAAAAACTCTCCATTCGCATGCAGTGCCAACAATATTTGTTAATCATCACTTATCATGTCAACCGGTAAGTGTTCAGATTATACAAGTCGTATGTACAAAAGTCCTAGTACGTCTAAGACTTATTCAGCTAGTCTGGTGTGATTTATTCAAACAAGTGGCAAACATTTAATTTATTTAATTTATTTTAGTACAGCAACTATTTTAACAGGTTGACCTAATGCAATAGCGCCTTAAAATTCGTTTAACCTAATAATTATACTTGCACAAGACACACAGACATACTTTAACAAATTCGGACATTGGACAATAAAAAAGATCACTGTGGTCAGCCACTAGATTTAGTTTGTGTACGGCGCGACTGAAAGGCGCTTTACAAAGCAAGTTGGTTCTGCCGCTCGGCTCCGCCAGCAGCCGCGGCCGCCGCCGCCGCCCCGCGTATCCGTCCGGCACACCCAAACATAACTGCTCCAATATACCCGGGTTGCAGATACCACCCCGTAGAACTCGAACAAGGTAGCATGCCAGTGACAAATCTCTACGGGTTTCCAATCTATTATAGCCTACCATGCCTATGACGAAGTTTGTAGGATACATCAACGGATAGAAAGGGTAGACTCCATACAGTTTCCAGTACAGATACCTGGTAAACTTATTTTGTATCCTTTCTAACATGAGGATATACTTTTTTTCATATGGTGCCCATATTGCAGCATTGCACTCTAATTGGCATATCAACATGTACAAGTCAAAATCTGTCAAAGTGCTCATTTGTATTGATATAACCTGACAACACTTTCACAATGTTCGCAGTTTTTAAAACAAACTTGTATTGATTAAAGGTTTATAATGTTTGCAAGTTTTATAAAATTTGCAAGTGATCATTTAATAAACAAAAAATATGAACTACATACGTCTTTTAATTTTTCCGCTTTTACCCTATAGTAGCTGCCATAAGTATCAAATTAAGGCGAGACACGTTCAGGTCGATTAGTTTTGCTGCAAATTTGTCGGATTGTACTGTTTATTGAACAGGAACCAGATGCACCATCCTCCTAGCGTTATTCCCGGTTGTGCCCCAAAGGGCCCCGGGGTCCGCTTTGACACCTAATCCCAAGATTTGGCATAGGCACTAGTTTTACGAAAGTGACTGCCATCTGACCTTCCAACCAAGATGCACCATGCGCAATAACATAAGAATTCGCCAAGCTAGTCAAGAGAGTGATATTTTGGACCAGTAAATCCAGTTTATTTTATTTTATGATTAAATATTTTATCGACAAAAGCTTACTATGAAGATTACACAACACTAGTCGTGATGACATCTGACAAATATATAGTTGAGAATTTAACCCATAAATGGGTCCATTGCACCATTAAAGACCAAGTAGAGTAGCCATATTTGTCTCTCTTTCTCTTATGAATATACTCCTTAAGAAAGTAAAGGACGGCACTAGTTCTTCAGATCCTTCAAGATACACTCCATCTATTGCTCATGCTATTTATTTATCTTTGATTCTATCTATCTCGGTTTTTGTACGTGACTATTGGATAATTGGCTGTATCGTGAATTTTCAGTCTTGGATGAAATTAAAAGTAAAAAAACCTGCACAATAATGTACACTTCCCGGGCATGTCCGCGATTTGACTTCGCGGTGTGTACTACATTAACGGGAACATTTCCGAGCAAGTTGGAGAAAATGTAATATTAAAGCACCTTCATAGTTACTACCCAGCTGTGCAATTTTTGGTTTTTTTGATCCCACACTAAGTTTTAGATGTCTACCAATGATGTAACAAAAAAAACAGGTAGATATGTTGTACATACATACATACATACATATAATCACACCTCTTTCCCAGAGGGGTAGGCAAATATCACGGATCTCCATTTGCTACGATCCTGACAAACCACTTTCGCTTCACTCACTTTCATAACATTTCTCATAAATACATGCTCGTCGGTTGTGATATATGATATATATAGATATGTTGTTTACACGAAATTTCCTGTTTAATAACTACAACTTAGAAACGTTGAAAAACCCCCAACATTTTCATTTCAAAGTGCAATATCCCAAAAACGGCTGAACCGATTTTGTTGAAACGCAACTAAGAACAATCTCGATCACATCAGCTATCGGATAAAATTCGTATAATTCGCATACGCATTCAAATCAGCCCATTCGTTTAGGAGCTACGATGCCACAGACAGACAAACAGTCACGTCAAACTTATACCACCCCTCTTATTACGTCGGGGGTTAAAAATTGCATACGCACACATGAATCCGCTGCGAATATTGTGTGTTATATTATAACATATTATACTTTTCTCTGTTTCGCTCCCAGAAATAAGCATACCAGCCTGCTCTCACTTACTCGTAACATCTAGTTGAGTAGGGCTTATTCCACCTAAATGTCATAATACCTTATTCATTATTACCCCTAACTTTCAATTGTCGTGGCGTCTTTAATTGCGATGCTCGCCAACTCGCGTTTTAAGACCCTTCTTATAGAACAGTTGCATAAAATACTATTTAGTACTCGACGATTAAAATATGTGTATTAAGATTTCATAGAGAATACTGCAACGTCACTCTTTTCATAGTTGTAGTCCATGTTACTGTCGAAACAATCGAAATAACTACTTTTCGATACGCTCCAGACAACTAAAATAAATTCGACCAATTACGTGGCTGCTTTACTGAACTGTAATGAATTGGACCAATAGAATCGCTTTGATGTCGTACGCTCGTTGATGTCTTTTAAGATATCAACAAGCGTACGAGCGATGAGCTGCACTTCGTTTCAACAGTATCGAGTTTGTTTAATTAGTTCAGTTGACTCGTAGAAAATTAATTTTAATGAACTCGTACAAAAAGTATTGTTCACAATAGTGTTATAATCAAGCTTTTTAATCTCGTACCTTACTTAGGCCACTCAGCAAGCTTCGTGGCCTAAACACGGTACTCGACTAAAAAGCTCTATATTATAACACGATTGTGAAAAATACTATTATACACTCAAGAAGGTTTACAAAGTGAGTTCGTTCGATATTACTTATTTTTTATTTCATGTGTTTTAAGACACTTGAACAATTTTGACAATAACCCTTAATGCTACATTAAATTATTTTGTACATAAATTGAATAAATATATATTTTTTTTTTTTCAACGAATAATTATGCTAATTTGCTTCTGTGAGTGTAATCTGCAATATGCCGAAGTTAACGGAAATTCACGGGAACACCGTGTATTTGATTTCTTCGTTTGAACTCATATTCAATAATAAAATCAACAGCGCACAATAAATTCTAGTGAATAGAATTACAGAATGATTTTTTTTTAATTTTGCCTCCAATTCTGCCTTGCTGTTTTTTTTTTCGCGGTTTGAGTACACATTTTTACAGCTAATATTTAGATGAAATATTTTATATGTGTATTTGTGTAGTTAATTAGCAATTTAAAATTATACCAATTTGTTAATAATGTCTTATTTGTTATGTTCATCAAAATATAGTAAACATCATTTATTTTATTGTTTTTTTTTAATAATCATGGTGGCAGAATGTTATAACGAACCGAAAAGCAAATATTGCAGATGGGTTTTTTAATGTCTGAATGCCGTGATGCTGTGTCACAAATAAATGTGGAAAGGAAATTAAAAAACCGGCCAAGTGCGAGTTGGACTCGCAGTAGGCGTGAAAAGCACTATGCATTGTCTCGACTAAAAGTGCAATAGATAGACTCGTACCAGGTCCTCATCTTCGACCCGGCCCTCGAACTCACTCGTCCAATATAGCCTCTATAACAATTTAATGTACATGAGGCCCCATGAATGGTATATCATTTATGGGGCGTAATTTATTTAAAAGACTTGTTGCCGACAGAACAACCTTTTTTATATAGCTATTTACCTCTTTTTTATGTATTAACTTTCTTTAATTATATAAGAGAAGGATAATTAATGACTTTGGTAAAATAATATGAAGTTGGATTAAATGACTTTTGCTCATTGGAACGATTTTTCGCGTTTTCCTCAGTACCAAGACTTGTTTAATTAAAGTAGGTTTTGTATTTGTTAGGTACTTGGTTCTGATTCTGATACATATAATGGCTCGCGCGTAAGCGCGCGCTCTAATTACGAAACTTATTTGAACGTTTCCAGGGCTATGCTATTATGGTGTAGATTATTATATTAATCCTACAACAGCGGTGTGTTTCCGGAAACGATTAAAACTTCTTTTTAGGGTTCCGTACCTCAAAAGGAAAAAACGGAACCCTTATACTAAAACGGTTCCGTTTTATATCTCTTAGGCTTATGGGATCATTTTGTTGTCCGTCTGTATGTCTGTCAAGAACCTTTATCTCGGGAACGCATGGAGGTATTGAGTTGAAATTAAAACCATATACTCACGTCTTCGGTCCTTAAAAGCTGTGAAAAAATCAAACTTCCAAGTTAACGTAAAAAAAAGATACGTTATGCCGCAAAAAACGTATATTTCGACACTCCCAAGGGAATCGAATTTTATAGGGTAATTTCCGTTGACCTAGAACTATGAAATTTGGCAAGTAAAATCGTCTTACACTACAAATACAGTGACAAATCTGAAAACTGTGCATTTGTTATTTTGTACGGAATCCTCGGTGGGCGAGTCTGACTCGTACTTTTCGTCTGGTTTTTTTACTCTTTGGTTTTTATACAGACGAAACAATCAGAAATATACGGTGTGAAAAATCTAATTTTTTTTCTAAGTTAATGGCCGTTAGGACTCCTTCTTCTGTAGCTGAAAATCCATTTTGAGAAGGAAAATGACTTTTCTACTTCGACAGAAGTAATGGGCAAAAATTTACATTTGGCGTAATTTTGTACTGTATTCTTAGTTTCATCATCTGTAATTTCGACACTTTTGCCATCCAACAAACTTTGTAAAATTTGTATAGTTATGAACCCAGGATTTTTATGTAACACATTCCGCATTTTTGAATAAATAAGTTTTCCTGTTTGATGCAAACGTAATAATGAAAGTTTTTTTGTAACATGGAGTATTACATCTAAGGATTCTTTTAAACAAAGTTTTGGATCCTCTAGCTTTGTTATTGAAATAGATAAAATTCTAAAATTGTTGTCGATCGAATTGACTTCGTTTATCAGATTTGCATCATCAATCGTTAACGTGCTTTAGCTATGGCAGCAGCTTCAGAGGATTTCAATTTAGAAATAATATTCTTAATCTTATCGAAATGATCAGCAGCTTCAGAGGATTTAAATTTAGAAATAATATTCTTAATCTTTTCGAAATGATCTTTATAATAGCTGACAGCTTCAATCCATGTGCCCCATCTCGTGATGATAGGTTCAGGAGGAAGAGGAGTGTTAGGATATTCTTGTTTAAACATGTTTATTCTTTTAGGGGCATTTTTAAACACTTTTTTAACAAAATTTATTAAACTGTTTACTTTTGGATAAGCGCTTGTCTTACGGCTTCAGGCCATGAGCTACACAAGTCATATTTGGGTAGATTTTCTTAAAATTTTTACCCGATGTTACCATATATGATCCCGCATCAGTTAAGAAAAATAACAACTTATCACAATTCTGTTCGTAGTTAGGGCCCCACAACTCGCGAAGAACTTCATTTACGAGATTACTAATCGTGATATTGTTAGTTGAGTCTAATTTTCTTGAAGCAAAGATATGGGGCTTAGATAAATAATTATTGAAAGCACCAACTATCACATTAGCTACTTTTTTACCCATTGAATCTGTAGCGAGACTATATATTTTCGTTAGGCAATTCTTCTTTTATAGCATCTTTTTTCTCATTAAACAATATAGGTAAGTAATTATTGCGTAAAGTTGATTATCTCGGTAATGTAATATCGCCATACATTTTATTGAGACAATAGGCTTGTTGCGTGGTATTAACATTGATAACGCCGTGTTGCTAATAGATAGTTAACCATCAAATGATTGTAATAAAGTATAAATTACAAAATATAATTCAAATCATAAAAAGATATGAACCTTGAAAGTTTAGAAAAAAAAGTTTTTTTATTTATTGTCCAAGAGTAAATTTAAAGGTGCCAATATAATCCTTACGCTTTTATAGAAACAAATTTGTATGACAACTATGGACCTAAACGCAGTATTTCGCGACCGAAACAGCAATTTACTTAATTTTCCATGCAACGGTTAGTACAAATTGCACGGTGTGACGTCATACTTTAAAGCCAATCAGTATGAAGCGTTTCGGCTGCTGTCAGCGAGGTCCGTCTTTAACTCGATTTTTTGGGTATTAATGTCGTTTTCACAAACATGCTCGGAAATGTATGCGTTAATGTCACGAAATCAAGACATGAAGTTTCATGCTTATGGCTCCCTACATTACCTCTTGGCCTAGGCCAAGAAGTAATGTATGAAAGCCCTAACTAAAAACATTATTGGCCGCTACTCTAACTTTTTAAATTTGCTTACTAATATTAAACAGACAAAGGGAAAATTACATACTGCCAACCACTACTAGGTAGGTGCTCTTTTTTAATTGTTTTTGTTTTTAATTTTTTTGTTTCTTTAATGTTCGTGATTTTAGTGATCGTTTATAATCATTTTAAAAACTGTTTTTCTTTTTTTGATGTTTATGTCTAATTTTTAATGTTTAAAATTTTGTATGGTATTTTATGTTATTTTTCAAGTTTTCTATTTTTTTTCCTTTTTGTATGTTTAACTTTTCTTTTTTTAAATGTTTTATTGTTTTTTCAATGTTTTTTTACCTTATTTTTGTTTTTTTTTTAAATGAGTTATTTTTTTTTCTTTCCTTTTTTTTGTTTTTTTTTTAGTTTTTCTCGTTTTTTAATAATTTTTAAATGTATTTTTTCCTTGTTTTGCCGTCTATTTTTGAATGTTGAAATTTTTGTATGGTCTTTTATGTTATTTTTCAAGTTTTTTCTATCTTTTCCCTTTTAAAATGTTTTTTCCACTTTTTTAATGTTTTTTTTTCTTTTTTCAATGTTTTTTTAACTTTTTTTATGTTTTTTTAAAGGTTTTACCTGTACCCTTTTTTTCATCTTTTTTTTCTCGTTTTTTTTTGTTTTTTCTTTTTTTCAATGTTTTTTAACGTTTTTTTTTATAATGAGCTGTTTTTTTTTCTTTTTTCCTTTCTTTTCCTGTTTTTTTTGTTTTTATCGTTTTTTAATGATTTTTAAATGTTTTTTTTTTCTTGTTTTGCCGTCTATTTTTAAATGTTGATATTTTTGTATGGTCTTTTATGTTATTTTTCAAGTTTTTTCTATCTTTTCCCTTTTTAAATGTTTTTTTCCCCTTTTTTAATGTTTTTTTTTCTTTTTTTCTTTTTTCAATGTTTTTAACGTTTTTTATGTTTTTTTTTCAAGGTTTTAGCTGTTCCCTTTTTTTTTCTTTTTTTAAACGTTTTTTTTTGGTTTTTTTAATGTTTTTAATGAGCTGTTTTTTTTTCTCGTTTTTTTTTTGTTTTTTGTTTTTTAACGTTTTTTTATAATGAGCTGTTTTCTTTTCCTTTTCTTGATGTTTAGTCTATTTTTTTAATGTTGAAAATGTTGTATGGTCTTTAAATGTTTTTTTCCCTTTTTAAATGTTTGTTTCTCTTTATTATTTCTTAATTCTTTTCTTTTTTAAATGTTTTTATTTGTTTGTTCTTTTTTCTCTTTTTTTAATACTTTCTTTCTGTTTTAATGTTTATTTATTTCTTTGATTTTTTTATGTAGAATTTTCCTCAATTTAGTGAGGTGAAAAGGATTCTATTTTTGAACCACTCACATTCGCTAGCTCGTGTTTCAATTCCACACTCGCGGTTAAAATATAACTGCCACCTTGTATAACAAATAACTATGTATTATTTCCTCACATCGTTTGAGAAAAGCACTATACAAGCCTCGGCCGGAACAGGGATTGCTGGACTCGTTGTATCCGGCCTCGTCTACGATTCGGCCGTCTACCCCAAACTCGTCCAGCAATCCCTTACTTCACGGCCTCTTCAGTAATGTACTATTTCTCAAACATGCTCGGAAATGTATGCGTTAATGTCACGAAATGAAGACATGAAGTTCCTTGTTTATGGCTGCCTACATTACTTCTTGGCCTAGGCCAAGAAGTAATGTATGAAAACCCTAACTTAAAACATTATTGGCCGCTACTCTAACTTTTTAAATTTGCTTACTGATATTAAACAGACAAAGGAAAAAATACATACTGCCAACCACCAATACTTTTTTTTATGTTTTAGTTTTTTGTAAAAAAAAATTGTTAGTTTTTTACATTTTTTTTGTTATTTTTCGTTTATTTTTTAGTGTTGTTTATCGTTTTTAATGATTAAAAAAAAATCTTTTCTTTTCTTGATGTTTGTCTATTTTTTAATGTTAAAATTTTTGTAGGGTCTTTTATGTTATTTTTAAGTTTTTTTTATCTATTTTTCCTTTTTGTTTTACTTTTTTTAATGTTTTTTGTTTTTTTCGTCGTTTTTTTTAATTTTTTCAAGTTTTCCTTTTTGTTTTACTTTTTTTAATGTTTTTTTTTTTTTCCTTTTTTTTTGTTTTTTTTTAATGTTTTTTGTTTGTTTTTGTTTTTTTTCGTTTTTTGTTTTTTTATTTGTTTTTTATTTTTTTTCAATGTTTTTTGTTTGTTTTTTTTTTGTTTTTTTTCCTTATTTTTAATGTTTTTTTTTGTAATTTTTTTGTTTTTTTTTTCCTTTTTTTTTGTTTTTTGTCTTTTTTTTGGGCGTTTTTTGTTTTTTAGTTGTTTTTTTTTGTTTTTTTAGTAGTATTTTTTTTTGTTTTTTTTTTTTTTGTTTTACTCTTGTAATGTTTTTTTAATATTATTCTTTTTTAATGTGTTTTTTTTCTTTTTTAGATTTTTTTATCTAGAATCTTTCTCACTTTAGTGAGGTGAAAAGGATTATATTTTTAAACCACTCACATTCGCTAGATCGTGTTTCAATTCCACACTCGCGGTTAAATTATAACTGCACCCTTGTATAACAAATAACTATTTATTATTTCCTCACATCGTTTGAGAAAAGCACTATACAAGCCTCGGCCGGAACAGGGATTGCTGGACTCGTTGTATCTACGACTCGGCCGTCTAGCCCAAACTCGTCCATCAATCCCTTACTTAACGGCCTTTGCAGTAGTGTACTATTATCGTCCTCGTTCACAAGAATTGGAATGTCCTTTATTAAAAAATCAATATGAGTAGGACATACGTTGTTGATTTTCTCTTGATGGGATTTCGACTCCACGTGCTTTTTAATATTCCAACATCTGGATATAATGTGTACACTGCAAATTGTACAGTAAATTTTTTCTTCAGTTATTTGGAGTTCAGGGTGTTCTGCAAGAAGTGCCTCCATTTTCTATTATACAAAATATTTTATACGAATTAAATATGCTTGTAAACACAGCTAAATTATCGAAGATATTGATTTAAGATGACATTGACTATCTATTGACGTAAATAATGTATTATCAGTATAAGTGGCCAGTATTAACCTCTATTGAAAAAGTTTATCTCAAGAGCGTTCATGCACTGCCCTGCTACTCGAAACATGAGAAAAGTAAAATAGCAATCATAGCGTTTTTGTTGCACTAATAACGGTTTATATTTATAATGTCAATGATTATCATGGATCCCAAAAAAACCATGTTATATTATAGTCAAATAAATGGTAATAACGATAAAAAACGTATACAGAAAATGGGTGGCTCATTTACAGTCTAATGATAACCTAATCTGGCAGGTTAGCAGTATTTGAATTTAGAATTTTTGCCTACTCTGGCCGACGGGAACACATTTTTATTGAAATCACGGTCATCACAGCAGGAGGCTGTAAACTCGGAATATATTAAATATGGTCCCGAAGCTATACCGAACACTCTCACTTTTAATTCATTACCACACACCCCACTCTAGGCGCCCTACACTACCAACAAATAGCTAATAGACTTTGTATGCACTATTCCTCGTAAATTCACAACTGCCTTCAGGTGGAACGGCAGCGATAACTTTCCATACAAACGTATTTCAAACGAAATTGCTTCATTATAATATAACTCAATGTACTTATTCCTATCTTAAAAGTCTATAAAAATGGTGAAAACTATTATTTCTCACTGGTCTTAAAGTGCCTTATTTATTAGGAAAACAAAACCTTGTTCAAATAAAGCTTTGGTTGCTTTCTTATCCTTAAAATGTTTGATATTTTTTTCCTGACTTCCAGTAGGTTTTCATGCCCCACTTAAATGTATACCCCTCTACAGTATATTCGATATAATAGGTAACCGATTTCAAAACATGGAAAGTTATTATTCAATTCAAAAATTCTCTTGCAATTTTATCTCGAACAACGCTACTCACTTTCAGCTGACATTATACTTTATGCTGTTTTATCTGTTCACCCCTCGAGATGTGCGATTTGCCCTAATGTCTCCGGAAGATTCACTTCGTTCGGGGAAGTACACGATTGGTTAGCGTCACGACTGCGACTTTGCCCTTTTAAGGTTTAAACTTTTATGTAGCAAAAAAAAAACAGTAGACTTTCTTAAGAAATAGTCATTATAGCATAGGTAATAGAAATAGAAATAGAAATGTTTATTGCATATCACATTACAGACGTAGATGGTATTAATAAGTAGGTATACATGTGACACCCTGGTATTATAACATATAAGCATTAATTACTATGGTGTTACGAGTACACGTGGTTGCATATTTTAGTGTCGGTATAAATATTAAAGTAATTTTATTATGACTGTAGGTAATTGTAATAACATTTTCTATTTTTTTTTTTCATTTCCGGAAAAGTGGATGTTGTTCTATTACGAGTACTTACATATTGGTAGGTGAAGTGTACAATTGTCTTTTTGGTCAATATTAACACTAAAATACTTTGAAAAAAAAAAGTTGTTCATTATTATCAAATGGTTTCGAAGATCCATTAAATCTTGCTTAAAAGGACCTTCACAACAATACGCATTATGAATTCGCACAAGTTTTACAATCGTAGGAACTAAAGGGCTTCATTCTTATCTACAAGTGAACTTATACGCCCAAGTTACGCCTTCGTTTTGGCGCAGCTTCCCAGCCGTTGGTATGGAAAATTTATGTTACACCATTGTCGAGCTCGCTATAGTGCCTATATCGGTATGTAGTGTAAATCATGAGTCATGTTCAGGACTTACTTCAGTTCTTAAATAGATTTTTATTACAGAGCATTTAGCTCTGTAATAAAAATAAATGTTATAAAATAAGTTTAGTTTTAACAAACCAAAGATTTAAATAACTGTTAATCTTTTAATTATATAGTTAAAAAATTACTAAATAGTATAACTAATTGACCATAGTTATGCAGAATGAGACCAATAATACATTTTCGATTTTGAGATACAGCCGTTTTAAGGTTCAATAATTTTTTGAAGGGTTTTAACACCACTTTCTCGAATAAAAAAGATGCAATTTGGTAGAATATATATTATATAAAGTAATGTATTAAGGACTGATTGTACATATTAATAGTTTTTTCGTGTATTTTTTTTTAAACAAAGCGGTTGGTCGTTTTCTGTAAAATCAATATTTCACATGCTGCTTGTTATTCTTATTTCTATGAAAACGACCAAACTGTAGTCGAGTTATGCTGATTACGATATTCTGTAACAGTAATTTTCTGAAAAAAGCTAAGATGATCTTCGTAACCAACATCACGCTAGTCTACTTATGCTGATTATAAAAATTATAAGTAAATCTTACTAGTTTAACAAAAAGAGGAACCTAGGCATATTATGCAGATTGTAGCATTAGTAAAAAACATACTTAGATTTTTAATAATCCAAATTATCTCTGACCGAAACATGAACATCCGAAAAGTGTGGTGGCGTGGAAGTGACTTCAGGAGAGCTCACAACGATAGACTGAATATTTGGATTACGTTTTATGACTGCACTTCCGTCATGTAGGTATGTGTTTGGGACTAGGTGATTCGGAATATCTTACTGCGTTTAAAGTATCGCAATGCTTGATCAAAAATATTGGCATTGAAATAATTATTCGCGAACAATTAGGACTGTCTGGTTCATTGGAGTCACCTTCACTGGAGTCATCGTCATAACTTATAGCATCAAGTAACACTCTCACCTTTTCCGGGTCACCTTCTATGCTTGGACACGGACTTTCCACATTTTCGTCTATATTTTTATCAGGCACTGGTAAAGAGTTTTTTAACGCTTAACCCACCAATTTACACCCACGCTCCACTATTTATATTCTGTTGTCACACTAATCCACTTAAATTTACATGAAAAACGTACGTTCATCTTCTTCTTTATCCTCGCCTTATCCCATTTCAGTTGGGGTCGGCTCTTTTAATCATGTTTTGCCAGGACATTCTGTCATGGGTCGTCTGTGGGTCTATTTGGGCTGCACGTAAGTCCTTGTCAACAACTGATTGCCATGTGAGTCGGGGTCTGCCACGGCCTCTTGGACCAGCTTCCAAGTTAAACACACTTCGTGTCATATGGTCATGTGGCCTTCTCATGACGTGCCCGTACCACCTCAACCTACATTCGAACAGTTTTTCCGGGATTGGTCTCACTCTGAATGTGCCGCGCATGTGATCGTTGCGTACTTTGTCAAGGAGCGTCACTCCTCCTGACCACCTGAGCATCTTCATCTCGGCTACATGCATCTGATGTTCCTGCTGCTTTTTCAGTGGCCAGCATTCCGAGCCATACGTTAAGGCTGGTTTGACGGCAGCTTTGTAGACTTTTCCCTTAACCGGTATGGGCATTCTTCGGTAGCACAACACTTCTGACAATTCTCTCCACTTCATCCATCCGGTATTTATTCGATTTGTGAGGTCGTTTTCTATAGCTCCGTCACTCGACAATATAGAGCCCAGATATTTGAAGGACTCTACCTTTTTAAGAGGAGTGCCCTGCAGGAGTATTGTGTTGCGTGTTGTATTAGAAAAGCTACATTGCATGTATTCCATCTTCTGTCTGCTGATGCGTAGCCCCGCGCTTTCCAAGGCCTCTCGCCACTGTTCCAGCATAGTCTCTAGTTGTTCCGAGTTGTCGCTGATGAGAACATCTAGGCCCTATTATGCCCTACATGTAACTGAAAATTCAAGGTTCTAGCTTTAGACAGCGCGAAATTACAGGATGTTGAAAATGGCCCGAATGGCTTCGAGAAAAGGAAGTGCCACTTTGTTTTGCTCGACTTGGCGGGGGCACTACCGTGCCAGATATTGTTCGTGAATGCTCAGTAGCTACTACGGTTCACTCCGACCTACGAATGTACCAAAGAGGAATAACTATTTTAAGTCAAGTTAATTACCAATTAACTTAAATAAATGAAGGGACGTCAAAGCCATTACACAATTAAACCAGAAGTTTCTTTTCAAGTTACGCAATTACTACTTTTATCTGTTTTACGGACAAAGGAAAACTCCAGATTAATTTTGCAGCCTTGCTACTAAGTAAATTACGACTTTGTAATAATTTGAGGTAGCTCATGAAATTGTATTTCTTTTGTTTATATCTTCTGGGACCCTGAATCTAAATTTAACTAGCAAGACAGTATTTCTTATAATAAGTATTCCTTTCCTTCTTACGCTACTTCCTTTTTTGATAGGCATTGCAAGCAAGTGGCAAGTTAATCAAATTAGACATTAAAATATCAGCACCGGTATTCCATCCACTTTGTAATAATTTGAGGTAGCTCATGAAATTGTATTTCTTTTGTTTATATCTTCTGGGACACTGAATCTAAATTTAACTCGCAAGATAGTATTTCTTATAATATTCCTTTCCTTCTTACGCTACTTCCTTTTTTGATAGACATTGCAAGCAAGTGGCAAGTTAATCAAATAAGACATTAAATATCAGCACCGGTATTCCATCCACGATACATATCATGTAGTAAAGGTAGGGGAGGTATACCCTGGTATACCCTTCCGAATAATAAAGCATTTGGTATACCAGCCCTAGGTACAGTCAAGTTCTCAAAGATGGGCAAATGACCTTTTTACGAATAACCGGGAATCAAAGATGATTTTGTCATCTTTTATATGAAATAACTAAATAATTCGTAACTTTTTGTTATTTTGAATTTATCTAGATCAGTTTAATTTTTATCTAAAGACTGTATCGTTTGTTATAAATACAAGTTAGCTCTGGAAGGAATAAGTTGCCTATTCATTTAAAAATATTCTGATACAAGACAATTGATTGACATTTGTCATAGAACCGATATCTTTATTCTTTTTTTGCTCAACTTGTTCCAATAAAAAAATGAGGGGTCTTACACCGCAAAAGCGAAAATCTACTGTGGACAAATGGTGTTCGGTTAAAGGTATTACGTACCGAAAACTCACACTAATGGAAGGTGTTAGTGTTGGAGCCGTCCAAACTGCTATCCGTAAGTACTGGGAGGATTATACCTTCGAGGACCAACAACGGCCAGGCCAAAAACCAGGTCCGTCCAATCCAAAACTGGACCAAAAGATGGTAAAATTATTCGCATCTAATAGAGAGCTATCTGTCCGAGATGTCGCGAAAAAAATTGATACGAGTATCGGGATGGTACAACGTGCAAAGAAAAGGAATAATTTAAAGACATTAAAAAACAGAAACAGCCGAAAAGAAGTCAAAAACAAAAAGCATCTGTTAAGAGTCTGAAAATTATATGACTCGATTTTATCGAAAAAACACAGCTGTGTAATAATGGACGACGAAACGTATGTAAAACTGGACTACAAGTCTTTGCCAGGCCCCCAGTATTACACTATTCGTGAGGAAACAGAAATCACAGAGGCTGAAAAATCTATTTGCGTTGAGAAAATCGGCAAGAAAGTCATGGTGTGGCAGGCCATTTGTGAATGCGGAATGAAGTCAACTACTTTTTTCACTACTCATATAGACCAATGTACATTTTGGCATGCAGCTAAAATAGATTTCAATTGTGAAAACTTGTGTCACAATTGATTCTAATATTTTGACAAACGGGCCCTAAAATATCCTTAATAATAATGGCATCAAATCAAGTGTGGTCTTGGTGATTAAATCAATCAAAAAAAAAAAACAATTATTTATTGTGCAAATAGGCCACAAGGGCACTTTTACATGTCAAATGGTATTCTACAATATAATATTAATAATCTTACACAATAATCATTTTAAAATTGCAGATTTTAACCAATTAGAACCTAAATGGTTAACAAACTAAATGTCACTAAATGAAAACTAAAAAAATCCAAAATTGTAAAATATTATCAAATACATTCGATATAAGGTCTGTATTAGAATTAACAATATGTTTATGATATTAATTTAGTACCCCAGAGATGTATAATGTCTATGAGCATCCAAATACAATTAATAATTATTCTAATGTCCTTATAGAGATGTATACTGTCTCTAAGCGTTAAAACAGAAAAAAAGGATCATTAATGTAATATTGTCAGAGATGTACAGGGTCAATAACAATAAAACGTGTCAAGAACAGAATGATGTCTCTCGTCAAAATAATGATAATAACACTAGTATTTAGGTAGTTACTATGCCCTTGCAAGCATGAACAGACCGGACTCCACAAACAGCACCCGATCACGAGTATGACGCATATCTCAGCCATCGCCTCCCTCAATGGCTATAACAATGTCTTTAAAAAAGAATTCAGTTGTGAAAACTTGAGGGGTTTGTTTATTTATTGGGAATAGGGAACATTACGCAAAACTCTTCGTAGGTGGCGACACTGGCATACTTGACATTGTATCTCGTTCTCACTTGCGGTATGTCTATGCAAGCATCCTTGTCACTCATTTGACAATCAATTGTGCATGTGTGTGTAAATCCCTATCTTCCTCTACTGACTTACGGTTAGTGGTAGTGCTGCACTCTAGCGGGAGAACATTGCAGTTTCCCTATTTTTGAATCTGAAAAAAGGGTCAGCTCATGCACGCTCTACTTCGTAAGGCCCAATCTATATTTAGGACAATATTGTAATAACTGGCCAGTGTCCTAAAAATTGGTCATAAATAAATAATTATTTTGAATTTTCATTCCCAAAAATAGGGTTCGAATTGCATGACATAATTTTCAGGGGCTGGGCTGTTAAGCATGATTTTTTTTGTCCTAAAATTAGGCCGATGGGCCCTACGAAGTTAAGAAACGTTGGTGGCCTTAAAAATACTCACGCTGAGCACAATTCTCCCTGCGCATAGGCCGGAAGAGCAGTGCCAGGTCACGGTGTCCGCTGCTCGGTGGAATAAGCGGCCTGAGGAAAAACAAAAAAGTTTTATCTCAAACATGTTAATGTCACGAAATGAAGACATGAAGTTTTTTGTTTATGGCTCCCTACATTTCTTCTTGGCCTAGGCCAATATTTCCAAAACTATTCGGTTCTACTCCACGAAACTTTGATATACCTACCATTACCCGATGTAAGATACATTTTTAGGATCTAAATATATATTGGTAGATTAGATAGTTTGAGCCCTCGGAAAGGACATAGGATAGTTTTTATTCCGGTAATCACACCAAAAGGGGGTGAAATGGGGGTGAAAATTTGAATGGAACCCACATTTAGATGAAATTTGGTGTAGAGATAGCTTGAGCTGCAAAGAAGGACAACGGATAGCTTTTATCCCGAAAATAATCTCCTATTTCATCGGGGGTGAAAATTTCGGTGGGTAGTAAAATATATTAGGTACCTACCATTGTAATACAGGGCAATTTGCCCTGCAAATACTTGTAGACTATAAATTATGCTTGCCCGTGTGAGCTCCATTCTGTGAACAACAAACACCAAATAATTAGTCAACAGTTTGCCGTTCAAATTATATATTCCGAACCCCGGGGTTTTCGGTGTTTTAACTTGAGAAAGAGTTGACAATATGAGCTGAAAATATAATTTTCATATCTCATGCTCTGAAAGTGGGTCGTTGTTGTTCTAAAAAGTGTGCTGAAAGTGATACGTTTCTGCTCTAGAGCAGAAAAGAAGTGTATTCCTATTGGTCCTCGCCTTAGCTATAAGCAGTATGCGGGAACTTATTCTAATAAATATCTATACTTACCCCGGCACTGACGAAGGTAGGTAAATAATTTAATTCTTACTAGTTCATGGAATTTATTTTATTAAATATAAAATAAGTTTAAGTTGTAAATTCATTACTTTTATTTTAGCTAAAATATTCACTAGGCTCCATGAGGTGGTGACAAATAGAATACACCCACAAACCTTTTTTTATCTTAAAGTTGTGCATGTGAGCTAAGGCAGAAACGCATACAGCCAACATTCAACTAAATACTACTAATAAATACAAATAGTATGAAAATAAGAGCGAGAAAGAGATATCTCTTTCTCGCTCTCATTTATGGGTGCGGCGCACGAAGGTCGCGGTGCGGTGGGGTAGTCTGTTACGGCTTTAAACGAAGGTGACGTTTTTAGAAGAAGAAAAAATATGCTATTTAAGACACCGATTAATTCACCGAAAACGCGCGTAAAAAAGGTTTACGTGCATTATGGTCCTTGAAAAAAGTTAAAGGGCGGGGAAGCCAAACTAGTGCAAACGTTTGTATTGTAAGACGAATTTAATTTAAATACATTTTCGCGATTAAAATGAGTTCATCCAGCGATTTTGAAACCGACTTAACGCCTGATTTGATCAGAACAGAAGCCCAATCTATCGTGGAAGGCCTTTTACCGCAAATTTCAAAAGAAAGATACTTATATGAAATCATATATACCGATTTTATAAAATAGCGGTCCGCAAAGAGAGTTAAATTTTTCTCGGAAATTGTGATGCTAACTTAAGTCAGTGATTTATCGAAGAAATTAAAACTATCAACGCTGTAGAGTATATATTCAATAATGCTTAAAACCACTAACATGACGTGAATTTAAAGAAATACCTACAGTCAGCTGACATCGTTTCTAAAAAGGCAGTTGGATGGCTTTAAAAGCAAAAAGTCCAAGAAGACTGCAAATGAGATAAAAACCTTCTTAAATGAAGCTCCTGATGATGTTTATTTGGCAACAAAGGTAATAACATAATCATATTTTATTGTAAATGTAACTAAATTTCTATAGAAATCGTAAAAAAATTGTTTTTGACAAATACCTACGTAGTTTATAAATAAGTAGTACCTACTAAAACTGTTTTGTTTTTAGGTGGCGCAAATTTTTGGTATACTTATACGAGTAATGTGAATATTCCAGACAAAAATACTACATTTACATTCGCAAATTGCTCTACTTTTCCATTAATTTCAAGTAATTGTACCTTTACTTTGGATAAACATATTGTTAAATTTTCCTTCTGTGGTTTTTTTTAACTTTCCTCGTATTCGATATGAAAAGTAGAGTGTTTAACTCGGGTGAAAGTCACCCATTTCAACCCTTGGTTAACAATCTACTAATTGTGCCTAATGAATAAATACCTTCCTGCGAATTGTAAACAAACTTCACAATTTAATTTTTTAGGTACTTTTGCAATTGCCGTTGCCGTGCTGGCATCGAGCACTTCTTCTTCTTCTGTGTTTATGTTGAACCATATATATTCAGAGCAAGTGCATTGTAAAGGATTAGTACTTATGTAACAAGTCAGTTTCAGATGATAATAATATGCAATTATATAGGGTATATTATTATAATTATTATATTATATGTGACATGTAAAATATTTATATAATATGATGAATAAATAATTATTTTGAATTTTCATTCCCAAAAATAGGGTTCGAATTGCATTCCATAATTTATAGGGGCTGGGCTTGTTAAGCATGATTTTTTTTGTCCTAAAATTAGGCCGATGGGCCCTACGAGGTTAAGAAACGTTGGTGGGTGGCCTTAAAAAATACTCACGGTGAGCCCAATTTGCCCTTCGCATTCCGCGGCAGAGCAGTGCCAGGCCTTGTAGCATGGATGGCGTTATCACGCGATAAGTGATAGGATAAGCGCGTCGTCTCATTCTATCGAACGGTGTCAGCCAGGGACGGCAGCTCTATCCTATCACTTATCACGTGATAAGGCCATCCATGCTACGGGGCCAGGTTGTCACCACTGCTCTGTCGGCGGCTCGGTGGTATAGGCGGCCTGAGGAAAAACAAAAAAGTTTTATCTCAAACATGTTAATGTCACGAAATGAAGACATGAAGTTTCTTGTTTATGGCTCCCTACGTTACTTCTTGGCCTAGGCCAATATTTCCAAAACTATTCGGTTCTACTCCACGAAACTTTGATATACCATTACCCGATGTAAGATACATTTTTAGGATCTAAATATATATTGGTAGATTAGGTAGAACTTTGTAAATTCCTTATTTTGTGGTTTTATCGATTTATTTTTTTAAATGAATTTTGTCGCAGATTTGATTTTGTCGCAAAATAATGAGGCATTACTAGAAGTTACGTTATGTTTTTTTTCAAATCTGAATTCCGAGGGATCTAAGAGTAATTGAAGTTTTAATTTTTTTCCCTATCCCTACACTAAGATATTTAGCCACAGGAAGGAAATACAGAAACCCCTCGTTGGCACCTGTATCAAATTACTTGTCACTGAGTCTCCCACGCAGCTTTTTTAAAAATGTTGTCCATATAAAATGGTGGCGATAAATCCTATAGGCAGGGTAAATCTTTATAAACAAATCTATTAATTCCGCGATAAAGCCGCGTTCGCGCTGTAATGCCATCGTCAGAGTACCCCCAAATAAAAAAAAAACACAAAGCGATAGTGATTCACGCCATAACATTATGCAATGAAGGTTTGATGGGGTGGAGACTGTCTGAGAAAGGAGCAACGGGATATCTATCAAGGTTAATTGACATGTCCCAACCACCTGGCGCTCCGTGCTCACGTCTCTGTCCATATATCAAAGATATCCCACAAAATATTAATGCCCTCGTCCAAAATTGCAGACTTGCTTTACATTAGTCTCTGGACTGTCATTTCCTCTGGTGAACGTTTTTCCAATACAGTAAGTAATAATCATAAAAATACACACTCAGCTATAATATGGAACTTTTTGATAGGTGTTGCTTGTGAAATAATCATTATTATTATTACGATTAAATTCAACATTCGCAAATTAGTTGACATGTTTTTTTGTCATTATCTTTGAAAGCATGAATAACTACGGCCATCTCGAAGTTGATCATGAATCGCCATAATTACTAACCTACCTCGAAGGATATGGGAAAATATTCTCAATTTTCTTTTTTAGCCGACTTTGTCGGAAGGACTGCGGACTGTTCTTAGTTTTCGTTTTATTTTGTTTGATTGAAATCAGGTATTCTGCAACGTACTTATATGATTTTCGTAAAGATCTGATGTTGGGAATTACAGTATATTATCTCCACTTATTAATAAATCTCTAAATTAAAAAAAGAATCAGCCAGTTTGAAACTAATCTTTGTGTGGTACGAATGTTCTCAGCATCCCAAGAACGGAAAAATATGAAACATTTTATATAGGTACATTATTATTCTAGCTGCAACTTAGGATAGTTTTTATCCGACTGCGACAATTAATTAATTTTCCGAAATATACGACTTCATTTAATTTTTCATTTATTTTTATTGAAATCAAACGCTGCTCCAACTGTCAGCTATAAGAAACGTCAAATTTTCGTCAAAATGGCGGAATTGCTTTGCCTTTCACTTAATAATAATTTAAATCCAGTCTACGATAGACCTTTACGATACACATGCCAAAAGTTAAACCATAAAAAAATATTTGATTGTGATATGATAACTTATATGCGCAAATGTCGCATTATGGCGTGATTTGAATAATGTATCAACAAATTTGAACAATATAATTAACACGAATTTGTTTTTTTTAATGGTAATATGCCATTGCTCTTTGCGCATTCTGCAAAAGTGCCTGCGGCGCTACCACGAAAACTGAAACTCGAAATTCGTATACCTGCATCCCTGTGACTCGAGTATAGTTAGTGCGATAGAGATAGAGACACCCGAATATTTTCGAATTCCGAAGTTCGTGGTTATAGCTCAGGAATCGAAACTACACCCCGTAAGCCGCGTCCGCTGCGCCATGTTTTGCCAATCAATACAAAACCCTATTTGTTTGCCGAACCTGACGGAAAACATGTTAGATGTTTAAAAACATGGAAAACATTGGTGCAGCGGACCCAGCTGTAGGTAGACACTAAATAAAATAATCATTATGTATTTTCTCGAAAAAAGGATAATAGAGAAAAAATCAACGGAAGAGGTTATATGTAAAGGTAATCACTAAGTTCCAAAATTTTATGTTCTGTCCCTTTTCCACAAAACGCACCTTCATATGAAACGATTGTTTTTTACTATGACGCTCGAGGATCTTGACGTCACAGTCCCCGATCGTTTTCTGCGGCGCTACCACGAACTTCGAATCTCGAACTTCATTTATTTCCGTCTTTATCGCACTTATGGTTTATGGTACTCGAGTGACCGAAACGGAGATATACGAAGTTCGAGATTCGAAGTTCGTGGTAGCGCCGCTGACTCTAACAAGCGACATTAAAACGGTTTTGAGATATTTGAATGGGATTTTTGTCATCTTCTATCTATCTATACCTACATATAAATGCCTATGTCCTGACTGACTCACCCACTCACTCATCAATGCACAGCCGAAACTACTGGGACTAGAGAGTTGAAATCCTTTTACAACGTAGGCAACGGATAAGAAAGGAATTTTGGAAATTCTACCCCTAAAGGGGTCAAATAGGGGTGCAAATTTTGTATGGGGGAAACTTTAATATTTTAGCAAGAAACTCAATACGTTGTAGAAAGCTTACTTATTAGAATACAAATAAAGTACCGTCAGCGTTTTGGAAAATTCAGCCTCTTAGGGGGTTAAAAAGGTTTGCAAAGTTTGTATGAGCGAAACTTCTTTTTGAGATAGAAGCTTAAAAGTTTGTAGAAAGATTACTTATTACAATACAAATAAAAAAACAGCGTTTTGGAAAATGGTATGAAAATGGGGTACAATGTTGGTAAAGGGGATTTTTTTGAGCTAGAATCTCAAACCTTTTTAAAAAAATTACATAATAAAATAAAATAAAATACTTTCAGCGTTTTAGAAAATTCCACCCCTTAGGGGTGTATAAAATATTTTTTTTTAGCAAGCGACAAATCTTTGTTGAAAGATTACTTATTACAGTAAAACTTTCAGCGTTTTGGAAAATTCCACCCCTAAGGGTGATTAAAACGGGTGAAAATTTGTATCGAGGAAACTTTTTTTTTTAGCTAGAGACTTGAAATTGTGTAGAAAGATTAATTATTAGAATACAAATATATAGGTCAATTACTTTCAGTGGTTTGAAAATTTCCACCCGCTAAGAGGGCTAACTTTTTTTAGGTAGAAACTTAAAACTCTGTAGAAAGATTAAGTACATACTTATTAAAATACAAAAAAATACCTACTGCCAGCGTTTTGGAAAATTTCACCCCTTAAGGGGTAAAAAAGGGGTGCAAGGTTCGTATAGGAAACTTTTTTTTTTGCTAGAGACTTGATAGTTTGTAGAAAAAATACTTACCTATTACAATAAAAAAACCGAGTGTTTTATTTTTAATTTTTCCCTGAAGCGTTCAAAGTTTGTATGGAGAGCAAGAAAATTATAAAGTATGATATTTGTAACTTCGATCTTAGCCTGTTTAGACTACAAAACTTGTTTAAGCATTATTTTAAATATATCCCCTAAAGGGGATTATAAGGGTGTTCAAAGTTTGTATGGAGAGCAAGCTATTTTTAAAGTAAGGGATTTGTAACTTCGGTTTTAGACTGTTTGCTAAAATACTACAAAACTTTTTTCAGCGTTTTTTTAATTCATCGCCTAAGAAGGTTAAAAGGGGGTTCGAACTTTGTATAGAAAGCAAGACATTTTTTAAAGTAAGAAATTTATAACTACGGTTTCAGACTGTTTACTATGAGGGTTCAGAGAAGGTCTTAGTTTGAATAGAGAGCAAGACATTTTGAAAGTAAGAGATTTGTAATGTCGGATTTAGATTGTTTTCTAAAAGACTAGGTACAACATTAATTTCAATGTTTTTTTAAAATTCATTCCTTTAACAAACATTTAGACGGTAACATGTTATACGCGGACGAAGTCGCGGGCAACAGCTAGTTTATTTTAAATGTGTATATTGTGTACAGTAATACTTATATGTATGTATGTATGTATTTTTTTTTATTGTACATGGAACAGAACACAACAACAGCAAAATTATTACAAGAACAGATAACACATGTACAAAGGCGAGCTTATCCCTGAGAGGGATTTCTTCAAGCTAACCTTTGAGCAATTTAGTGCAGATGAGACATAGATATAGGCAAAACGAGACACATGTACAAAATGATTAAAAAGAAAAACAAAAAGAAATTGATCATCGATTATTATACATACTATTAAATAGATAAAATATATAAAATACATACATAACGATAAACTTAAATACAGTTAAGGAGAATTCAACAAACACAATTTATTAAACTTCAGCGAGGCCACAGACTGACACTGCCTGAATAACGGAGGCAACGAGTTCCATAATTTGACCGAATGTTCCGTGTACATGGTACATGGTTACATAGGTGCTATTTCTAGTAGGCAACGCTATCCGAAAAACTCGTCAATGCTATAATATGCCCGGTCAATTAATAGCGTTTTAAGTTTATTTTTAAATAATCTATAATTATCCAATTCAGATATGTCTTGTGGGAGCGAATTGTATAATTTTGCCCCAATGACACTAAGTGACTCCAACATACACATAATATACATAATATGGTATCGTTTTATCTGGTCCCATTCGTTTCTCGTTCAATTCTTATTTCGTCTCATTCTGTATTCGACACTCATTATTTATTTGTCTTGTTTACAATTCGCCACTATCTTCTTTGATAAAAAAAACTCTAGTCTTTGACAAAATTCTGTAATTTGTCTCTTTCTTTGAATAAGTTTTATTATTATTTCGCTACGGTTTTCCTTGAACTCGTTCTTTGTTTGTCTCACTCATTTTAGTATCATCGTAGTCTATTTTAAGTTACTATCGTTATTGGTCACTGTCTTTTTTGGTCTCATTGGCAATTCGTCTCGTTTATTGGGTACATTTGCTACTCATCTCGATGATTGTTTGCCTTATTCACTATTCATTTTGTATAAAGCAGTAACGCTGCTAACGATATTTATTAACTTCAAATTAAATAAAAAATTGAAACCGCCAATTGATTGCCGGTTCGAATCCCGCTCGGAGTCTAAATTTTGAGTTTTTTCCTTTAATTTGAAGTTTATTCACTATTCTTATCTTTTTAGGGTTCCGTACTCAAAGAGTAAAACGCGACCCTATTACTAAGACTTCGCTGTCTCACCAGGCTGTATCTCAAAAACCGTGATAGCTAGAGAGTTGACATTTTCACAGATTAAGTATTTCTGCTGCCGCTATAACAACAAATACTAAAGACAAAATAAAATACGAAATAAAAATGTTGAATGACGTAAAATTTAAACGTAATCTAAAAACATGGTTAAATAAGAAAGGTTTCTATTCATTAAAAGAATGTTTTGAATTTGCATCTTAAAGAAAAAGATTGTTTGATATATTCGTTTTGTTTTCCTTAGTTTTAAGTTAATATTGTACACCCGAAATGGGTAACCGTTGGGACCTAACACTTGTATACAATACCATCTATGTAACACGGTTAAACAATAAAGTTTTTTCTTTTTCTATTTCATCACATCAGCCGAAAGACGTCCACTGCTGGACATAGGCCTCCCCCAAAGAGTGCTAAAATTACCAGGTCATCAGTCCTACCCACGCCTCGCCTAGAAAACGTGTGTAGTTTAAATTACGTTGTACATTTTTTGTATTTCTTACTATCGGTACCTGCTTGACATCAGGCAGGCCGTAAGCTTGTTTGCAACCTACGTTGTATATAAAAAAAAAAAATATTTCCTCACTTTTCCGGTCCGGTGTGAGTATTACATTTGCGCAGTAGTAATATCATGCGGGGAAGCGGGGCATTGATGCAGGTCGAATATTGGTCCTGGTCAATTCCATACTTTTATTTTTCCAAAAAGCTTGTAAAAATCCTCGCTGTTTGTCAAATTATACAGTGCTTTGATGAACACCGATGGACTGACCATAAATTCTCAGTGCAACAGTAGGTATTATTCTACATCATTATTTTTGCGTACTAATAAATGCACCTGACCCGCTTGGTAAGTCAAATGTTAACGTATTACAAAATAAAATATCGTTTATGATCCCGAAAAATCCGAAATCAATTTCAATTTTTCAAGCATGCCGCCGCGTCCCTGGGGAAATTAGAGTACGCGCATCTTATTGTTTTTACTGTCTTGTTGTCTTCCCTCAGTGTTCGCATTTCCACTTAAAATAAATATAAAAGCCTCTCGATTATTATTATTATGTATATGAACCCAAATAAGGCAATAAAAAATCATTTTTTGTTGACAGACTTCAGCTTTTTGGGATACTAGCGACCCGGGTCTCGCACGGGTAGTCTACCATTTAAATGTGTTTATACTACTTAATCGTCCCACCTCTCTTCCCTCTGCATGGCTGCGGAGCACACTGCGACTAAACACCAAGGTAGAACACCAAAAACATTGGAACACCCTAGGAACCTGCAGGCAAACCAGGGAGGCCCTCGCGACAATCAACCCCGGATTGTCAAGGAAGCTAAAGCAGCTAAAGATGCCGGCTCTCCGTCTTCTGACAGGAGCTATAACTGGTCATGCACTACTAAACAAACACCTTTTTACTCTAGGTGTTACAGACAGTCCTCTCTGCAGAGCTTGCATGGAAGAGGACGAGACAGCCGCCCACGTCATCCTGACATGTCCTGGAGTGGCGGAATACAGGGCAAAACACCTCGGAACACCGGGGTCACTACCGGAGGCCGTCGGCAACATAAAGGGTCTGCTAGGCTTCCTGGTGGAACTGGGTTGGCACGAATAACAGTAGTGCCAAAACCCCTACGCAAAATAGGCGCATTTATGACGTCGAGTTGCGGAAACCCAGCCCGCGTACAACCTATAACCTATATATACGTATACTACTTAATCGTATATTATCCTATGGACACTTGTGACTCCAGAAGAATCACAAGCGCGTTGCCGACCCTTTATTTACTTGAGGATTCGCTGTGTTGGCAGATAGAGACAGCAGGTCCCTCACTCCCAACATAGCGCATCCTAGGGAGCTCTGGCGACCTTACTCACAACCAGGTACACAACACCACATCTTCATAGCATGCGACAATAGTAAACTCACCTCAAATTACACTACATAAAAAACAAAAATGGAATTAAATAATTAAATAAAAACCCTGCTATAAAAAACCTCAAAAAGGAAAAAATTAATATAACGTATGTATTGAACCTTCGCGTTATAGGTCTATTACAAGAATAATATTGAAATATAAGCGACGTTGCGTCGGGGAACCGCTAAGTAAATATATTTATGGGTAAAATATAGTCACACAGATACACATGTTTAACTTACTTACTTAAAATAGCACCCTTCTATTTACATCCTGCCTCGCTATGTCCGGCAGTCGCCTAACGGTCATTTTGTCCAGTAGGTCGATCACGTAACATTTCTTACTAACGTTAGGTAGATTTAAATGTTATTTTCGAGCCGACAGGACGCTTGTCAAAAATTTGCACCACGAAACTTCGCAAGTACGTTAGAAAACGGTTCACCTAAAGTTATAGCTGAAATAAATATTTCTTTGTTCATTAAGGCCGCTCATAGACCCAAATGAAATCTAAAATCGAGCCCCTTCTCACGCCACCCGCCCCCGCCCCTCGATACAATGACGATACAACAGCGCCAACATAGAAGTGGCAACTTTAATGAACTAACAGGACACTGATTTGTAAAACGTATTACTAAAGACCGAAAAAAAGCATGCTGGATCTCATAGATGGCGTTAAAGTTAAATTGGAATAATAAAATAAAACAAAGTGTAAATGTTATATTAATTTTAATGAAGTCAACTCTTATTTCAAAAAGATATTTTTTTAAAGTGTAAATAATAACAAAAAAGTGCTTTTAGTCTTTTTTATGCCAAGTGATCTAGCTTTTTTAAATAAGGCGTTAGTAAAATGGTATTGACATCCCATTATTTTCAGGTTCATTTTCGATAAAGCGTGCATTGCCGCCTTTTCAAAGTCCAATGTCACCACCTTAGGTTGCCAATCTGGCACGTGGGACTTTATCAAACCGAAAAGTGTCGCGTATGCTTCTTTTGTTTGATGCGGCATGAACGCAAAAACTAACGGCACTATGTTGGTATTATCCGAGCTGCTCCCGATGTCGCCGTGGATGGTGTAAATTTGTCTGAAGGCACGATTTGTAGGTTCCATCTATAAATATATGTTCTGCTTGGATTCAACATTTCCGTGCCTCACGCAAACTAAATATCATGATTCTCATGCCTTCATGATTGTAATCAGCTAATAGGAAATCCTTATACTGATTAGGTACTTCAATTTTTTCGGCATCACTATGGCATGTTTTATTAACACCGGCAATGTTGTTTTTTTTACGATATATAGACGATTTTTTTCATTGAAAGTAGGAACAGGCTTATTTGTTGCCAAGTGCCGGCCTTTTTCAGTTATTATTGCTATGGCCTTTTTATAAACACGGGGAGCCGGTTCTCTACCCAAAGCAGCTTCAGCACAATGGTCATTAATAGTGGCCTCTATTAAGTTATACGTTGGATCGGGAACGCATTGTTTACAGTGATGTTTTCGTATTAAAACTTCCGATTCGTTCTTATACAAACAATGATACGAAAATAAAATTTACAAACTGACGTGTTTTTAATTTACAGCAATTTAAATAAATATTTATAAATTACTTCATTACGTTTTGGCAAATACTTACCGCAGATAAAGTTACCGATCCTTTGCACTTTAGTTTGTTTTTTTTATAATTCTCACACCGCCATAGACTAGCCCCTTTCTTATATTTTACATGACTATGGATCCTATGAGAATGATCGTATGCCGGAAATGTAGTATAAAATCAGAACTATTTGAAATAAAGAAGATTTAATCGAGTATACAGGAAGATAAACTAATATATTCAGTACCACAGTTGACGCACAAGTAAAACATGATTTTGGAGAAAACCCAATTTGATCAAAGTAGGTATTCCACCGTAAGTACATTATATTTTTTACCTGGCTCAAAAATAGTACATTGTATAACAAGGGTCTAAAATAAGCCACAGTAGCAAGATGCGGTTATTTCCCCGAACGAAGTGAGGGGAAATTGTTCGAGTGGTAATATGGCTTATATACCAGAGTTATACACCCTACTTTTCACTTCGACTGCGAGAAAATAGTAAAAACAAAGATTATTCATCCACAATCAATAATAAATTCCATGGCGAAAAGATTTTCCAATTTGGCGGCATGATTTTGTTAATAAACTGCTTTGACACAGATACAAAATATTGACACCAAGAATAAACGCCTCTAACCGTTTATAAGCGCGTCCAAACGGCCGAACGCGGCGGACAGCATACAGGGCATAGACAGCAGTCTATCCCGCTCAATCTCATAGCTTATGTCATGTATGCAGTCAACCACGCTCGACCGTTTGAACGCGGCTATAGAACGGTCAGAGGCGTTTGTTTTTTTTAATGATTGTGAGTTAGGGAATAAAAAACGCCTGAAGTTAGAAATTTATTCTGTTTCCTAATTGGTCAATAGCAAACACAAATGTTTTTTCAAAGGGTTGCGATTAGTGGATTTAATCCGGTGAACTGTTTTGATTGGTCAAATTAAAATGTATTAAAATCATAAATATGTACACATATTTTCCCTAGGGGCTAATTGTACTACTTTAGCCCCGCTTGCTAAGCCTAACACTTTTCGAGCATGAGAAGTAAAAAATATATTTTAAGCCATTTTTAGGGTTCCGTACCTCGAAAGGAAAAAACGGAACCTTTATGAAGAAAGAAAGATACATTTATTTACTAAAACACAGGACACAATGTTAAACAAAAAAAACAGTAAAAAACACATAATAGTATTTTATGCAACTGTTTTATAAGAAGGGTCTTAAAATGCGAGTGGCGTGAGTTGCGATGCGAGCCTTGGCGAGCATCGCAATTAAAGACGCCACGAGCGTTTTTAGACCAGTTATAAACTTTGCATACAATACTTTTTCTACGACAAATTTTAAATAAATAGCAGACTACAAATTAGTTAGCATTTTAGGGCAGCAAGTTTTCTATTCGTTCTTTTGGTACTCACGCAATTTCTTCAGGAGTGCAGTTATTAATTTCTTCGACCATTTTAAAAGGAACGTACACTTTTATCTTCACAAACACGAATACATTATTAATATTCTAGGACTAACAGTTTATCATCTTTCATCTTTTCATTTTGAACTGTATAATATATTTTGGTGGGAAATCGGAAATGTGACACTTCTTGTTTATGGTTTGTTTTGTTTTTAATTTGTTTGCATTTGCCATCCGAACCAAACCTAATCCGGACCCGGACCGAATTCGAACTTTATTTTCATAAATAATACCAAGAATTTATAAAACATGTAATTTAACACACAATAGATGATGATTTATTATTATTGTAGTAAATAATGTATAATAATATATACAAATGTTAAATCGTAAATAAAAACTTTTATTTCGAAATATATGTTTATGAAGTTGGCACCACTGCAATATAGCGGCCGATTTAAAAAAGTTTAACAGTGCTTTTATGAAAAATGTATGAACCAAAAAAGTACGCTAAACAGTGCGTTTTTGGGCCATAGAGCATAGAGTTTTTCGACGATTTATTAGTGGTGTCATTGTATTTGAGCTACAGCCTATATAAATGACAGATAACGGTACAGGAGTAGAAAAAACATGTAACAAGGGTGTCTCTGCGGCAGTGGTTATAGGATCACTTTGCAGTCCGTCGTCAAGACCCTTTTTCTCAGGAACGCGCAAGGTATCAAGCTGAAACTTATATCAAATACTCAAATCTACTGTCCCTTGAAGCTGTGAAAAAATCAAACTTCTAAACCAACGCAATCAAAAGATTCAGCCGTTTAGGGACGTTTTATGGAGGGGGGTAAAACATAAATTCCAATTATTATTATGTCTAGTTTATTTACAAATAAATATGGCTATGGCTAGAGGTACAGTCGCCATCACATACACATGTACACCATAGGTGTTCAAAAATATCGGCACATGCACCCTAACGCCTTGAAAATAGAGGTGTGTTCCGATGTTTGTGACGTGCTTGTTTGCTCCGATGTATGTGATGGGCGATGGCGACTGTACAAGGCCACAATAATTATGCAAGCTTATTTCATATTTGTACGGGAAGTAGTGTCACCCAATGTATGGGAGGTGCAAATTTTGGTATCGGATGAATTCACTTGGCACAGATGTAATATACGTAAATCTAAGCTAATTTAGCCCGGTACCCATCCGCCACCCCCTGTGGGCATTCAAGTATACACGCCACCGCGCTTCAGAAAAAAAATCACCTTCTATTTACCTATCACCACAGAATAAGTAATAGTAGATACAAGCTACCACCTCGAGTGTGGTATCATTTTCTGATAAATCGGGCATGAGGAAATCATTCCTGAAACATTTAATGTATTAGTTAAGTAGAAAAAAATACCGGTCAAGTGCGAGTCAGACTCGCGCACCGAGGGTTCCGGATCAGCCCGTACAAAAGAAATACTTCTATTCATTTTACTAATAAATTTGAATAACATCTTTGTCTTATTTTATTTCAGGCTCCGAAAGAGCAAGGGCATTGCCAGTATTCCATGCCTTAACTGGGTGTGACACAGTGTCGGCGTCCAGAGGAAGACGGAAAATAACTGCTTATGAAGCATGTAATACTTTTCTATCAGCAAATAATGGATTTAATATGCTCATAACAATTTATGATAAGTAAGTATAAATTGAATTGTATCTACGTGGTTACAAATGAATATATAGCAATGTACAAGTTGCAGAACATTCCCAAAACGCGGAAGCGTTCTCAAGAATGTTCCCAGAACATTATTGCAACATGAAACTTATCGTTTAATTTTTTTTATGTGTTAAAATAAAAATTAAATGAACATAATTTAATCATATTTAGTATTCTGTACATGTATTACTATCTTACTATTCATTATTTGGTTGAAAAGTCATAAATTGCCAATAAGTTTCATAAATTCTCTTTAAATTTCCGAGAACATTTCAGAGAAAGTTGCAAACAGAATATTTCTAGCATCGTATTATACACAAGCAGTTGCCCGCGACTTCTTCCGCGTAGTACTCGTTATCGTCTTAGACAATTATTGCTCTCAATATAAACATTGAACCCTCTTTTAGGGGATACATTTAAAAATGGTTGAAATTCATTTTCTAAAACCGAAGTTACAAATCTCATACTATAAAAAATGTCTTGAAATACACAAACTTTAAACCCCCTTTTAACACTCTAAGGGGATGAATTTGGAAAAACTCTGAAATTGCTTTTGTAGTCTTTTTTCTACTCCTGTACCGTTATCTGTCATTTATATAGGCTGTAGCTCAAAATACAATGACACCACTAATAAGTCGTCGAAAAACTCTATGCTCTATGGCCCAAAAACGCACTGTTTAGCGTACTTTTTTGGTTCATACATTTTTCATAACAGCACTGTTTAACTTTTTTTTTAATCGGCCGCTATATTGCAGTGGTGCCAACTTCATAAACAAATATTTCGAAATAAAAGTATTTATTTACGATTTAACATTTGTATATTATAAATTATTTACTACAATATAAATAAATCATCATCTATTGTGTGTTAAATTACATGTTTTATAAATTCTTGGTATTATTTATAAAAATAAACAGTTCGAATTCGGTCCGGGTCCGGATTCGGTTTGGTTCGGATGGCAAGTGCAAACAAATTAAAAACAAAACAAACCATAAGCAAGAGCTGTCACATTTCCGATTTCCCACCAAAATACAGTTCAAAATGAAAAGACGAAAGATGATAAACTATTAGTCCTAAACTATTAAGATTTTATTCGTGTTTGTGAAGACAAAAGTGTACGTTCCTTATAAAATGGTCGAAGAAATTAATAACTGCACTCCTGAAGAAATTGCGTGAGTAGCAAAAGTACGAATAGAAAACTTGCTGCCTGAAAAGTTTAACTATTCTGTAATCTGCTATTATTTTTAAAAATTGCCGTTGAAAAAGTATTGTATGCAACGGTGTATAACTGGTCTAAAACGCTCGTGGCGTCTTTAATTGCGATGCTCGCCAAGGCTCGCATCGCAACCCACGCCACTCGCCTTTTAAGACCCTTCTTATACAACAGTTGCATAAAATACTATTAACATATACAGAATAAGACCGAAGTTACAAATCTCTAACTTTAAAATTTTCTTGCTCTCCATATAAAATTTTAACCCCCTTTTAACCCCCTTGGCGGTTGAATTTTTCTAATCGCCGAAAGCACTTTTTTCGTATTGTATGTAATAAGTAATCTTACTACTAAATTTTATGCCTCTAGCTAAAAAAAAAGTGTTGGCCATACAAAGCTTGCCCGCCTATTTAACCCCCTTAGAGGCAGAATTTTCTACAACTCTGAAAGTACTTAATTTGTATTTTAATAACTAATCTTTCCACAAAGTTTTTAGTCTCTAGCTCAAAAAAAAGGTTCCCCATACAAACTTTGCTCTTTAGGGGTGGAATTTTCAAAAATCCCTTCTTATCCCTTTGTTTTAAAGTCTGTCATAAATATTGGCCAGTACAGAAAAAGATCGGTGCAACAAAGAATTTCTTACCATGCATGTTGTGTTCAAAAACAAATGTGTTTTTTACATTAATTTATATTGTATAGACTAAAAGTTGGTGGTTATAGCTCAGGATACAGTAAAAAATCAAGCAGATGAAAAATGAATACCTTTTATGCTTGTAAGTACACGCGTGTTAGTGTTAGGATTTAGGAAAGCACCACCCATCAAATCAGACCAGACACCTATTTATATGAACATGCATTTTGTTCAATCAAAATTAGTATCGTTTGTACAATTGTCAATTATTTGGGGTTATATTTCCTATTCCTCTTCATCATCACCATCATACATACTTTTGTTGAATCTTGACAACATGTCTCTATTTATCTCATGGGAAAAGCAACTTTTATTCTGATACAATCTTTTACAGTGAATAATCCCACAAATAGTTGATGATTTCAGTGAATTTCTTTATAATAATCTCCACTTATAATAAATCTCTAAATTAAAAAAAGAATCAGCCAGTTTGAAACTAAGCTTTCTGTGGTACGAATGTTCTCAGCATCCCATGGACGGAAAAATATGAAACATTTTATATAGGTTTATTATTATTCCAGCTGCAACTTAGGATAGTTTTTATCCGACTGCGACAATTAATTTATTTTCCGTAATATACGACTTCATTTAATTTTTCATTTATTATTCTTAAAGTATATCGCCGCCACATCTGTCAGCTAAAAGAAACGTCAAAATTACAGTAATAAGAAATACTACGGACAAAATGGCGGAATTGCTTTGCCTTTCTTTCGCCTATTAATAATTTTAATCCCGTCTACGATATACATTGACGAGACACATAGGTACCAAAAGCAAATATAAAATTAATCGATTTTGATATGCGAACTTATATGCGCAAATGTCGAATTAAGGCGTAATTTGTACAAATGTAACAACAAATTCGAACAATATAAACTTGGTTTTTTTGAATGGCACGCGCGCGCGCTCTTTGCGTATTCAGCCAACCCACGAAAACCGAAACTCGAAGTTCGTATATCTGAGGGCCTACCGCGAACGGCATTCGAAGTTTTCCCTCTCTGTCGCACTTATGTACGAACTTGTAAGTATGACAGAGAGGGGAAACTTCGAATGCCTTTCGCGGTAGGCCCTCTGCATTCCTGTCATTTGTTAGTGCGATAGAGATAGAGATACCCGAATATTTTCGAATTCCAAAGTTCGTGGTTTAAAAGAAAATACGGATGTCGGATAGATCTAAATTAATATTTTATGTGTGAATATGGTTAAAATTATTTGGAAATACTATTGTTGTTATTGTTTTAGTATATTTGACTAGCTTTAAGTTTAATATTGTACGTCCGAAATGGGCAAGCTGTTGGACTTTATTTTACCCAAAACAACTAAATGTACACAGTTCTGACAATAAAGAAATCTTATTTTATCTTATCTTATCGAAAATAGGGATGTAGACACTAAACAAAATAATCATAATGTTGTATTATCTCGAAAAAAAACAACGCAAGAGGCTATATAGGTAATCACTAAGTTATAAGTGTATAAAGTTTTAAGAGGGGGTTTGTTGCGTCTCTTTTCCGCAAAACGCACCTTTATAATGAAACTATTGTTTTTTACTATGACGCTCGTGACGTCACGGTCCCTGATCGTTTTCTCACTCTAACAAGCGACATTAAAACGGTTGTAGCTTCGTAATTTTTTGAGATATTTGAATGAGTTTTTCGTTTCTTCTTTCTTTTGAAGTGAGTCTACAGATACACCTCTATTTGGAAGACAAGCGGAAATAATCCATACTATCCATACTAATAATCCATACTTCCATACTAATATTATAAATGCGAAAGTGTGTCTGTCTGTTACCTCTTCACGCCTAAACCGCTGAACCGATTTAGATGAAATGAGCCCCGGGGAAGGACAAAGGGTAGTTTTTATATCTGAGGGGCTGAAATTGGGGGTGAAAATTTGTATGGAGCTACTTAAACCGCTGCACCGATTTAGATGAAATTTGGTATATAAATAGTTTGAGTCCCGGGGAAGGACATATAATAGGTTTTATCCATTAAAGGGGGGGGGTGAAAATTTGGATGTAATCTATTTTGATGAAATTTGGTGTAGATATAGGTTAAGTCCTGGGAAAGGACATGGGATAGTTTTAACCCCAGAAATCATCCCCTAAGGGAGTGAAATTAGGGGTGAAAATTCGGATGGAACCCATTTTAATACAATTTGGTATAGAGATAGCTTGAGTCCTGGGAAAGGACATAGGATAGTTGTAATTCCGGAAATCACTCCCTAAGGGGGTGAAATGGGGGGAGAAAATTTGGATGAATCCCGTTTAGATGAAATTTGGTATAAAGGTCGTTTGAGTCCCGAAGAATGACATTAGATAGTTTTTATCCCGAAAATCATTCCCTAAGGGTATGAAATAGGGGGTGAAAGTTTGGATAAAATCCATGTACCTAGATGAAATTTGGTATAGAGATAATTTGAGACCCTTCTAAGGATATAGAATAGTTTTTGCCTCGGAAATCATCCCTTAAGATGGTAGAAGTTTGTTTGCATTATATTTTCTAAGTATTAAGTTCTACGCGGACGAAGTCGCGGGCAACAGCTAGTATAATAATAAACATGCAGAATAGTACGCAAATTTTTAGCTTTAGAACAACATTAGGTAGTCCTTAGGTAACATATCTACCTTCTTTATTCGTTTGGCCAAAAGCCCGCGGGTATGGAAGTAAAATACCCTCCTTTGGAGAGAAAAACAAATAAAAAAAAACATAATAATAATAATAATAATGGCGAACTGTTGGGGAGTAACGACCCCACGGACCCGAGTGCTCCCGAGAGTCGGTCAGGGCTTCCGTCTCCGGCGTGTCTTCGTCGGTCGGAGTGGAACCCTAAGGGGGACCGCAGGACTCTCAGCTCTGGCTAGCCTTCATTGGCCATCCAGAGAGGAGTCGTCAGAGCTATGTGCTCCAGGGGCGGAAGTGTTAAAGGGCATAACGCCGCGAGTAACTTCGGAGAAAGCGCAGCACCACCTCTCGACACCCCTGAGCCGCTCACCCGGTGTTGCTTCTGGCCGTCTGTACGACGACGCTTTCAGGGGCCCATCTAATGAGCGGCTAGTCACCGCCTGCCTCGATAGCTTTGTGTACAACAATGTTATGGCAGGTGTCCGGACCTTTTTGCAATAGCCAAGTTTCATAATCCACCCAAATCTCATCACCATAGAACCCGTTCTCTATCCATATAACCCACAATAGCCCCAACGCCTGTTGGAACCGGTTCACGGGTATCTACCGATGTACCCGTGAATGGGTTCTAGCAGGTGTATTACATCACATTAAACTTCGTTTTCAAAGGGCCTCTACGTGTTGGATCTATATCCCCACGCACGCCTTCCAAAGGACCGGGCTTTGTCCCGTGAATTTAAACAGGAGATACATAATAATAATAATAATAATAAAATGGCGTAGGGATGTGACGGCCCCATCGCCCACCAGATTTCTGGTGCAATCAGTCAACGTAAGGCAGCTTGTGGCGGGCTGTTAGGGAGTAGCGACCCTACGTACCTGAGTGCTCCTGGGGGTGTCCTGTGGTCAGGCTGAGCCGATCGGGTGGTTGGTTGGACAGGCCCCCCACCTCTGGCTTGCCTTAACTGGCTGTCCAGAGTGGAGTCGCAAGAGCTGTTGCTCGAGGGTAAATGTGGACACCTAAGTGGCGAGTTGGCTATATGTTTAAAGTCCAGTGCCAACTCTCTACCTCCCCAGCCTCTCTGACTGGTGTTGCCCTTAGGCCATTTTTTAATGTCGCTATTAATAGGGGCCCATCTAGTAGTTGGCGAGTCACCGTCTGCCAGAGATAAAACTGAATGAGACAGTTTATTAGGCAGGCGTCCGATGTTTCACCCAATAGCCCAGCCACTAGTCCATCATTTTCACCCAATAACCAAATTTTCTTTAGATTCCATCAACAGCAATAGTCCCTATACACCTCAGCGGGTGCTATCTCTGTGTGCGTCCCATGACACGGGCAGGGACAGCATCCGCTCGGTGTACTCCTTGCATTTCATTAAATTGTCAAAAGGGCCTCTACGTGTTGCCTCAGTTGGTATTTTGTAGGTACCTAGCCCCACGCACGCCTCCCAAAGGTCCGGGACATCATTGTCCCGTGAGCGGGAAAGACATACATAATAATAATAAAAAAAATGTTCGACGGCGGTAAACGGAAGATTATGTTAAATTATGCACTAAGCACTAAGTGTATTTCTGCTTCCTTTACTTTGTACTTAATGGTGTTCCCTTTGATGTTGTTGCCATTACTTCGTCCAGTGTTCTTTGGGATGCAAGGTTTTTTGTGTTTTGACCGTGTTTTTTTGAAGCTTTATGTCGCTCTAAATCTGGTTTGCCAGAATTGGCTATAGATGGAAAGCACCACCCATCAAATCAGACCAGACGCCTATTTATATGAACATGCATTTTGTTCAATCAAAATTAGTATCGTTTGTACAATTATTAATTATTTGGGGTTATATTTCCTATTCCTCTTCATCATCACCATCATACATACTTTTGTTGAATCTTGACAACATGTCTCTATTTATCTCATGGGAAAAGCAACTTTTATTCTGATACAATCTTTTACAGTGAATAATCCCAGAAATAGTTGATGATTTCAGTGAATTTCTTTGGTTTGTTTTATTTTGGTAAATGGCAGAAAACACTCTTTCTACAGCGGCACTGGAATGCGGTAAGGCCATCAGGCCATTTATAAACTTGCATAATGTTAAAAGACCATACTCATCACCATTTTTTTTTTTACTCACATTATGCCAAAATTTGTTAATATTTTGACTAAAATCAATGTCTGCATTCATCAACAGCCTCCATTAATTATCCAATTGTTGCCAGTTGTCCTCCGCTATAATATTGGGAAAATGTGTAGCTACTCCTGCCAAGCTGTTATATTTTTTTTGCACGACTACTTTTGGATCAATTATATCAATTTGTTTTAAAACTGGATTGGCAAATGAAAATCTTTTATATATTCCCTCAACATAAAAATCAAGTATTTTTTATTTAAATACTTTTACATCACTTTCAGGGTATTGTGATATAGCTGCTGCCACTTTTGCTCCCATGTAGAGATTTTCAATGGCCACGAAATTTTCCCGGTTTCTGTAATTTACGTATTATATTGCTGTATTTGCTAAATAGCTGCTTTTTATATAAAATTCCAAAATGGTCTTTACAAGGCTGATTATGTTTTTCCTCAGGGGTATGTATTTGAATACTCTCCGACTGCATTAACTTATTTCAGTTTTTAAAATGCTGTAATATAAAATCCAAGAAAAGAAGGTAGAGCTTTATGTATGGATTATTAAGATTTGTCAAGATGTTTCTGGCTGTGACAGAATTATCATTCAAAGCAACTGCATCAATGAAAAATAATTTCAGTACTGCTCTAATAGTCGTGCTAGCGCAGAATGGAGTGACAACAACCTCGTCTGTGCTGGATGCAGTATTTTATGTGGCTTTAATTGCAGAAAGGCTTGAACAGTGTATGTAGTTATAAACTTCTCTTACAAGGTCTTCTGCCATTTAAGGTAGTTTATTGCATGCATATGATACACAAAGTACAAATGAGTGACATATACACTTCATAATGAAAATATTTGGAATCTCCGTTTTTAAGAGGGTGCTCACAGAATGATTGTTGCCCATCATGTTGTTGGCCCCATCTGAGGCAAATCCTATAAGATTCGGCTCTCCATGGGATAGAATCCTTGTCCAGGGCTTTTTGTTACTAAACTGAATAGTTCAGCGGCACTTGCTCCCTCAACTGGTATTTCAGTTTGGTCATAGAAATAATCACAAATTTCTCCTTCTATCATAATTCTAACTATTTACAATGCATAGGTCTTTAGTTACACCTTTATCAGTGGATCCGTCAATTATTATTGAGAATTGGCATTTTTTCATGTTGTCGATGAGCATTTCTTTGCTGTACTTGCCTAGAACATTCTTCGCTATACACGTTGCCTTAGTACGGCTGAGTGATATATTTTTTACTACTAATTTCGGTAAATGTTCGACGGCGGTAAACGGAAGATTATGTTCAATTATGCACGATACTAAGTGTATTTCTGCTTCCTTTACTTTTGTACTTAATGGTGTTCCCTTTGATGTTGTTGCCATTACTTCGTCCAGTGTTCTTTGGGATGCAAGGTTTTGTGTGTTTTGACCGTGTTTTTTGAAGCTTTATGTCGCTCTAAATCTGGTTTGCCAGAATTGGCTATAGATATGTCGTATTTGCACCATTTGCAATAAGCAAACTGTATGCCCTTTGAGCTAGACGAAAGCCAACCTTTAAAAGGCTCCATTTGAAGCCATTCATCTTTAAAGTAGTGCAGGTATTTCCTTTTCTTTTCAGTACTAGCCATCGTATTAAAGATGAAGAGTCAGCTTTACTATTAGAAAACTTAAAAAGATACCCCAAGCCAAACCTCACGCGTCCGTGGCATCTGCTATCAACAATCACTCGGATCACACCACAACCAGACAACCAACAATATTTATAATGTATTTTTTCTTACATCACCGGGCTCACAGGTATCCTTCACCAAAATTAAAAGTAAAAAAAACGGCTGGGCACGTTTAATGAGCAAGAGAATTAGCAAGCGTAGTCAAAGTTTTCTCATTTCCCTAAAAAGATTAACACGTTGTACAGGCGACGTGATCCGAATACCAAATTGCTTTCGAATTTTTCATTTTACGTCAACACTTTATTTCGCCGACGATTTCTCATCATACTTTGCATAGAGTTTAGTAAACATTTTGTGAAAGCATTTAATTATGGGTATGATTTTATCAATCACCTAGGTAATAAATGCATTTTCAGTTCCTAGAATAATAGATCTGTCGCCTAAAATGAATCACCTAATAATAGTAAAAGGATTATATTATAATTATATTGGGTTTCAAAATAATGAAATTGTCACTAAAACAGAATCACCAAACAATATAAAAATTATGCCTTAAAATTTATGATAATATATATATTTTTTTATCACTGGACAAAATATATATATTCTTTTATTTGTTTTTTAAGTGACTGAGCCCCGCTTTTGTTTCTGGGACCTCAGCCTACCGCCCTCCGCCCTGGCTCCCGCCAGAAACTCGCTTTGTCGGCCCTTCGTTTCACGTGCGCACTCGACCAAGTGTAAGGCCTGAGTGGACGCTCGGAGCGGAGCTTTCGGCGGGGCGTGCAGCGGGGCGGGCGAGCGTGCACTCGCTGTGTGCAGCGTCTACTCAGGACACCAGTATGGGTTTCATTTGTTTAACATGCACGCCGCACGCCCCGCTCCCCTGCACGCCCGACTCGAGCGTCCACTCAGGCCTTACACTTACGGCTCGGGAGGTCGCCGGCTTGCTTCGCTCGCCACCTCCCCCCACTCGCTTCGCTTCGGCCTCGTGCAGCGTGCACCGGTTCAACTCAGGACCTCTTTCGCGAGCTTCTGATTCCGCGGGCTTTTATATACACTCTAGGGGTAGGCCAGACAAGACCACGGGAAGTAGGGTGCGCTGATTCGGGTTTTGGTAGCAATTTTTACCTTTAATCATTTATTTATATCTAACGTTATTTATGGTAAAACGAACTTATACCTATTGAATATTATAGCATTGACAAAAAAAGAAGCTGATTTGACTTTTGTCAAATATCGTATTTGACTCTGCCCCTATTAGCCATTTTTTCATTAAATTAAGGAACTGATCTATTTATTATGTAAAAGATCTATTATTTTGATGACAGATCTTATATTCAGGCTATAGAAAATAAAAAAAACCGGTCAAGTGCGAGTCTGACTTGCGCACCGAGGGTTCCGTGCAAACGTTCATACACCATGCCCGTCACGTCACGAGCCCATTCATTATTATTCTTGAACAATTTTAACAGCTCATATAGTAGAGTATTACCTACCGTTGTACAGCGCCTTCTACTATAACTTGCAACTAGTATGTTTGTTTATAAGCGATATTTTTTATCACGCGTACCGATTTCAATTATTATTTTTTTATTTGAAAGAATTTAACGATAATCTTTTTGGATTTTGAAGACATAAAATTTCATACAAAAGAATTTAAATTACAAACTTAGTAAAGAAATGATTTTTGATAATTAAAAAAAAATTACGCTAGATAGAGGTAACGTTTTATTTTTCCTGTATTATTTATGTTACTCGTAACAACCATGTATACATATACAACCATGTTTAACTGTTTAAAAAATATGTACCAGGCTTTCATCTAAATATTTCCCGAAGCACGGATATCTGGATGTTATTATAATGTTTCCAAGGCTGGAAAAAAGCCGGAAAAATGGTTATTTCACAAACCAGGGAAGGCTAAAATTACGTGAAAAAGTGTATAGCTACTCGTAATCTCACTTTCCACGATCTAAAATGACCAATTATGGTTTTGTGCCAACATTATGGGTATATTGTTGTGATTTCAGCAAAGTTACAGGGCCAATAATGTCAGCGAGGGCAGGCACAGTAGATTAAATAAAATTCTAATTTACTCCACCTATTACATGTTTTCAGAGACGAGTCAATGACGGTTAATTTTAATTAGTCGAAAATTTAAATGAATTTACCGATATATCTCGCAGGAGATTGAAGAAGGTCACGGATATGGATTCCAAAACAGAAATCAAATTTAATGTATATTTAGGAAATGAAATAACCATACCTCTGACGCCACCTAGAACGCACCACTCCCAAACTTACAATGTTAAAATATTAATGTAAGTCCAATACAACTTAAAACGCTTTTGATTTTAAAATATTTATCTCCGGTAGTAGTATAAACAGACTCTAGTTTATAATTCAATTAAAACGAATAAAAAACGCAAAAGTGGCCATCTCCCTACTTGCTCCCTAGATAGGGTAAGATGGAATACGCCTCTGGGGCAAGATGGTGTCTTGCCCACGCGTTCCTAATAGAATTCGGCAAATTATAAAAAAAATAACAAAGCCGTATTTGAAACCACACAAGTCCTTACTTGTTGGCGTGTTAAATGATCCATAGGAATAAATTAACACCACATTTGTGCTGGTTATATTATAGCAACAAATATTAAGGAATATGACAAAAAAACAGTTTAAGCAATTAAAAAAATAATGACAGCTTTTGTCTAGCTGGTCACTGTGCGAATTGATTAACATCATGGCGGCGCATCATCAGGCACTAGCGTAATATTCACTTAACGTAAACTTAAACCGACAGTTTTGTCGGGTGCAAGTGTCAATTCGAGTCCAATGATCGAAATTTTCGCCGCAATGATGGCAGTTTGTATTTATAAGGCCGTCAAAACAACCCCACTCTGCACTCACACCACGACAACTCTGTCCAATGGCGTCAAAGCATACACCAAGCGTTTACTTTTTATTTAACCAAACATCTTAACTACATATTGTAAGTGTCGCTTACATTACAAGTAATCAAATATCTCGATACTAATTATCAATGATAAACACTAAAGCTGTAAGAATCAATAATTGTAAACGTGTCTCAATTACACAAAGAAAATCAATTATGTCTTGAACGGAACCTGCAGGAAGACACATCTGTGAAAACAGTTGTCAGACTAAAACACGAACTAAATACTTTCCAAATAATATCAATTTGGTAGTTGGTTCATCATAAAGAAAACCAACGCATGATTTTAATGAAGCAAGTGAGTAGGTACGCAATAAAAATCCGCTATTATATGTGTTTCGATATGACAACTATCTCCGACACTGTGGTTTCGTAACAAAACACGACCGTAGAAATCAAGTTCGGTTTTTCTGACCAATAACAAAACGATAATGAATAATTCCTGAATTCCATTGTGCAATTAAATAAAGTAGGTGAAACGATTCGAAAATTATAATGTTACAGGTCGGCGAGCATAACATAAGTACGGCATACCGTAAGAGTCAAAATAGACATCCGCAGGAGTCTAACTAGACATCCAGCAAAAACATGCAAAAATTATGCTGTGTCCGTGACAGAACAATAATTAAGTATTCTACCGCAGGAGACTCAATATTCAATGTCATCCTCGATCTGGATACTAACAGGAAATTCTCCCACCAACCACACATTGATAGTATCTAAATTAACATTAACTTAGATGGCGCTGCATGTTCTTAAATATCTACTACATCTTGTGATGTTGCTTTGTTTAACACGCTGCCGGGAGTAAATCTCCGACATACATATATTCTGAAGTAAACAAGGTTCACTGATTAAAATTAATAGACCAAGGTTGAAAGATGCTAAATAGTGTAATACGCTACCAAGGTAAATTGCGTGTTTTTAGATCGTTGTGGTTTCACCCTTTCACGTAACTCACTGTAAAGTACAATAGAACAACAGAGCTGTGCGTGACGAAAACCAAGTGATTTATTAACGGTACGTGAGGCGATGGAGAAATTTACTACAAAAGTAGAACACGGTCTTTAATAGCGTTTTAGCTTTAATCTTTTACTAAATTTAATTTTAAGCTCTATTTCTTGCAGGACATACATTTAGAAAAGACATGAGCTTATTTTGTTTAATGTGAAAATACATTATCTAGTTTCACAAAATGAACACGATGGAGATTCAAAGCGCCGTCATTACAAAGACAATCCATTTGTCACAAGAGAATATAACGTTTTCCGTGACCATAGTAATTAGTCCTTGGGCTGTAATATAAATAAAATATCTAAACGATGTGTACCAAGATTAAGTATCCAATTTTAGCAACCGGAATATTGACTTCACTCGTAGGTACTAACTTGACGAGGTGTTGCGGCCCGGCAAATTTCTGGTAGGACACTTTAGTCAGTTTTCACACTTCCTATTGAAAAGGGAACCACGATGACATATCGTAAAATGAGTGGACAACCGTTGGAATGGGAATGACTTAAGAGTTTTCCTATGAAAATTTGCGTATAATTCACTTACGCCTCCATGAGTTTAAAAACAACAATTTACTATTTGGCGGGGTAAATGTATTGTTATTTAGCGATATTATGCAGTTGCCACCAGTTAAAGGGCATTGACCAACCGCCGTGGTCAAATACCAACATACATTTATGGGAGCAACATTTCATACTGCAGCTTGGCGAGCGTCTAGCAGAGGCTTCAAAGTCCGCAGTAAGCTCGGCCGAATTTCACCTTCCCGTACAAACGGAGTTTCGTTTTCATTTTAAAACTATACTTGTTGGACTGTCACGAAACTTTGCATTACAGTTCTCCTTCTGCGAATTCACCATCAACATGCGTCAAAGCAGCGATGTGGAGTTTGTTGATTTATTAAGAGTCCGCAGTAAGCTCGATTCTCCATACAAACGTAGACGACGAACGTTCTCATTTTAAAACGACAAGCTAGTTTGCTCTGAAACTTTGTACTTAGAATAAGTTTAGTACCATCCAGGTCTATAATTAGTTCATGTAGCTTCCAGTACCATTGTACCATTGTGCTGTTTTTGTATTTTTTATGATTTCCCTGTATTTTTTGTACCATGAATAAATGTTTTTTCTTTCTTTTTCATTCTTTCAATAGTAAAAAATACAGCAAATTTAATTGTTTTTGCTGTATTCGTTTGTTTTATAAACTGGAGCCATATAAACTAATTGCAGACCTAGATATACCTCATGTCATTGTATATGCAAAGTTTTACGTTACAATCGAACACGTAGTTTGAAAATGAGAACGAAACTCCGTTTGTATGGGAAGGTGAAATTCAGCCGAGCTTACTGCGGACTAAACCTAAAATAACCTGCGGTTTGGTGAGCTCACAATCCCACAATTACACATTTTGTGTGAAAGACGCCGAGTTGAACAGGTTGATGAATTCGCAGATGGTGTTGCAGTTAGAATTTTTCCAACTATCAAATTTAATTGGTAGATGACTACAACTCCAAAATGACGGAATCACTTCTTCAGTCTAGTCGCATATCCACCTTGTGTGCTATCGATGAGTCGCGAGAGGCAGCAAATATCCTGCTGATGCAAATAACTGTGGTGGTTTGATGTACTTATTGAAACTTGGCATAGACTCCAAATGGAACTCCAAGTGCATCCCCATTGCCCCATTGACCAGGCCCTCAGTAACAGAAATCTGTTACTGAGGGCCTGGTCAATGGAGCAATGGGGATGCACTTCGCCGTGATCAACTAGGACCAGGCAAGTTATCCGAGTTTTAATAAAATTTGATGCGGACAATAGTGTCGTTTGGGTTTGGGTTTTGGAGTGTATGCACCGTAACCGTCCAACTGAGGATTAGCGGTAGCATTCTCCGTTTAACATCTCCGTAACCCCTAGTTGCCTGAAACGTGGTTGACACAGGCGCTATGGCAACTAACCCGTCACTGTCTTTCACTTTTGTGCCAAACCCTGAACAAAGCCGTGATTGATATAGCCAAAAAAATTGTTGCCAAAGCCCAAGTCCCCCATTGTCCTGACATACCCATTGGAATGCTCTCAGAACAAACCACAAATCAAGGAACACATTTTGGCGTTACGATCGAGAACATCACACTCGCAAATTAGATCGTAAAACCACAGTCCTTGACATCTTTCACCGAGCTTTAGAGTCTACTGACCCTGTTTTATCGACTATGTCAGTTGGTGATAGACAAAAGAAAAGAAAACATTCTGCCATTCCAGAAAAAGTTCTGCATCTTTTAAAACCTACAATGGATAACGTACTCATTCATAAAGGCTCCTCGCCGCAAAAATGTTCTGATGATACTTCTAGTGAATTTGAACGGGATACTGACGATAACGAAGATGATAACATCGTATTACCATCAGAAGAAATTTTGATACATTGTGATGATTGATGACGACATCCATAGTTTTTCATTTATTTATAATTATTTTTTATTTGGACAACCCTATCTCCTTAGAAATTTCTAAAATACTTAGAAACGCTATATCTCTCTACCCCTTCTATTGTCGTCTATAATTTTTAGGACATCATAAACAACTATATATATATTCATATTCACAATGAAGAATAAAATGCGACCGAATCAAGATTAAATTAAAAATTAATAAAAAGGGAAAATAAGAAAACCTTAAATATGTCTTTGCTCAACCCATGTACATCTGCACCGGAAAAACCTAGCAGCCAACGGATGTGGGACAGCCCAGGAGTCAAGCGTCTATTTGATAACCTCTTGGAAACCGCCTTGGGTGTGGAGAAAGCCAGGCTCAAGGCGGTGTCGAGGCCAGAGTCCGGTGCGTGGCTGCACGCTCTCCCGTCTCCACATATGGGTACCCTGCTCGATAACGACTCCATGCGGGTGGCTGTTGCTCTCCGCCTTGGCTGTAATGTCTGTGAACCCCATGCATGCATCTGCGGTGCCACAGTGGAGAGCAATGGCCACCATGCTCTCAGCTGCTTTAGGTGTGCCGGCAGATTCCCTCGCCACCACGCCCTGAATGACATCATCCGGAGGGCGCTGGTATCTGCCAATATCCCTTGCGTCCTGGAACCACCAGGCCTCAGTCGGTCCGACGGAAAGAGACCTGACGGCCTCACTTTAGTACCCTGGCAAAAAGGTAAATGCCTATTGTGGGACGCCACATGCGTCAGCACGTTTGCAGCATCCCACCTGGGCCGCACGATGCGAGTGGCAGGAGCTGCTGCTGAGTGGGCGGCTGCACGTAAGAGGGACAAATACGCAGTGCTCTCACACTACTTATTTGTCCCTCTTGCCGCAGATACCACGGGATGCTGGTGCTCGGAGGGAAAGTCTTTCCTTAGGGAGGTGGGGCGCCGCCTGCGGGAAAGAGGCCTCGACCCCCGCTCCGGGTCATTTTTATTGCAAAGGTTGTCCATCGCAATCCAACGCGGCAATGCGGCGAGCGTGATGGACACCTTTGCACCGGGAGTGACGCGGGGTGGGTTGTTTGAGTAGTTTTAATTTAGTTTAATTTTTTATTTCCAATTTGTTTATTGCTTTTTTCCTATAAATACTTGTTTATTAAATATTCAACTATTTTTTTTAGTCTATTCTAAATAAATGATTAATGTATTGTTATATATATGTACGGTAATATTTATGAGATACAGATTCTTTTGTTGTACTTATTATGTACATACCTGACTTGTAAAACATTGACTTTTATGAATAAAACCCATAAATATGTCTTATAATATTACTGCTACATTTCCTATTTTTTTATATCGATACATAATGCAATATTACGTTACTTAAGATACTAACAAAAACAGAAACAATAATATTTTAGGAGTAAAGTTTAAATTAAGTTTTCCTTAAGGTCATTGACCTTTCACAAAAAAAAACATTTCTCTAAACCATAGGATTTTTTATCAACTGTTTCGAATAAACACATAAACTACGCGTGGCCGCAGCCGGGCCAAAATTACACACTGTGCAGTTTCGTCAATTACATTCACTCATTCGTTCGTTCTACGTATTATATTGTATCAGTATCTGTATTCGTCGTTTCATGCTTTTTATCGTATGCCTGTGGCGGGTGGCGGTCATGTAACGTGTATCTCATAATTTTATCAAGTTTGAATTCGACAAATTAAAACGGGCGTTTTAAAATGGCTGGAACATCTAAAAAACCCGTGGATTATGCAACGATTTAAGCAGCAGTGGCTAGATGAAAGCGGTTGTAGAGCTTGGCTGGAACCTAGCAAGAAAGGGGAATTTTACGCGTTCTGTATGTACTGTTCAACTGATTTATCAATATGTTGTGGTGGTAAAAACGACGTGTATCGTCACGCAAAAACCACAAAACACGTAAATTCAACACCGTCCAGTAGTTCTAGCTCATAAAGGTCGATGGAATGTTTCGTGATACCACCAAAAAAAGATATTTCAACCAAGACCGCAGAAATTTTGCTACCTTCATTTGTAGCAGAACACAATTTGGCTCTAAATGTTATGGAACATTTACCACAATTAATAAAGGAAATATGTCCGGATTCTGAAATAGCCAAAACGATACACTGTAGCAGAACAAAAACAACAGGAATACTAACTTCTGTCACAGGCGCAACTGCAAAAGAAGACGTTCTGATGCATATAAGGAACAATCCCTTTTCTTTGCTGGCGGACGAAAGTTCAGAAGGGTCTGTAAAACACTTATACCTTATTGTCCGCATTTATAGAGATAATAAAGTAACTGATCAATTGCTGTATCAGCACATTGTTAAAATATTCGCAGAGTATAATATCCCATACAAAAAAATATGGTGGGATTTGCAGCTGACGGCGCAAATACCATGATGTGCCAGCACAAATCTCTGGTAACTCAAAAATTTAAAAAAAAATCAAAATTATTTATTATTTAACTTATATTTTAATACAGATTTGTGGAATCCTCCTTTTAAGTTAAAAACTTGTGTTAGGAGGTATTCGCTCTTTCATACAAGGTATTTAAAAAAATAATTAAAAATAAAATTAAGCTAGGTATATTATATTAGTCCCAATTATCCTAAATATACTCAAGAGCAATGGGAGATGATGATCATATATCAAGTTTCAGTAACAATTTAAGAAATACTCACTGCTTATGAGTATAGTTAGTCACATAGGTCTGTTGGAAAACTAAGTAGACTTAAATATTATTTAGAAATATATACATATATATTAGAATAGGTACCTAACTAAATGAACCATGTACACTAAAGCTATGATAAAGACTGAATCACTGTAAGAGTGATTCAGTCTCATCATAACTTCTCCCTTTTAACCAAGTTGTAACAGTTTTTTTACACTCTCCATAACTTTTGGTGTATATATTCACCAGTCTGTTTACCTTGTTATATAAATTAATAGATAGTACATAAAATTGTTTTCAAGCAAATTCTGTCCTGATTTTGGTTGGTTGCTTAAATACCATATAGGCATTGCGTTTTTTTAGTAAGGTGTCGTCAAATTTTAGATTTTTGTGCATTTTAAGAATACAATTCAGTATGTAAAGCTGTCTCACAGTGAGTACATCAGCATCTCGGTAAACGCTAATGGTACTGTATCTTATAGTTTTACCTAGAAGGACTTTGAGAATAGATCTTTGCGCTCGTTCGAGAGTCATGAGTTTGAATTTGTGAGTACCTCCCCAGATGGGTAGGCAATAAAGTATAATTGATTGCACAAGGGTTTTATAAATATAAATCAAAATCTCTTTATCAGTTTTGTGTCTTAGATATTTAAATAACCAAATTAGTTTTCTAATTCTATTTGCGGTTGTTTCATTCTGTTGATTCCAAGAAAGCAAATTATCTATATGGAAGTAACATGATTGAGATTGGAACAAGAACAGTTATTGGTGGGGTGGTTTCCACAGATGTGGGCAGTTAACTTAAATTTATTTTTATCGGGTTGTGATCTATTTAAAATTGAGAAGTTTATATAATTTGTCTTGTTTATATTTAATGTAAGTACATTTGTCTGTAACCATTTCATTACTTTGCATAGCCCAGCCTCAGCACAAGCAAACACTTCATCCCAGCTATCTCCATGGAATAATAGTGCAGTATCGTCTGCATATGAGATCAGTAACCCATTGTCCAGTTGCATGTCGGTAAGATCATTGATATAAGTCAGAAAGAGGGTAGGACCAAGTACCTAGGGAACACCAAACTGGGTGGAGTGCTCGTCTGCGCTGTAGACATCGTCGGTTATCTTAACGCGTTGCGTCCTATCATATAGATAGTTTGATATTAATCTCAAGAAATTCCCCCTGATTCCCATAATTTCCAGTTTGCGTACAAGGATGGGGACAGAGACGGTAACAAAGGCTTTTTTTCTAATCTAAAAATATACATAAGGTCTTTTTCTTATCCTCAATATGCCTTGTGATTGAATTTGTTAGTTCTAGCACAGCTTCTTCCGTATTTTTCCCTTCCCGGAAACCAAATTGTCTTTGCGATAAAAGATCATATTTATTTAAATACTTTATTAATCTACGATATAACATTTTCTCCATGACTTTAGAAATAGATGAAAGGACCGAAATGGGCCTGTAGTTGTTAACATGTGCTCTGTCACCATCCTTGTAGACCGGATGGATTATAGCACGCTTGAGGGCGTCAGGGAATATTCCTTGCGAAAAGCATAGTGAGCTAAGATGCCCAAGAATGGGAATTAATTCTGATTTTGCTAATTGAATAAATGTAGCCGGTATGTTGTCCCAGCCAGACGCAGATTTTGTTTTCAAATTAACTATAATGGCTTCAATTTCAACAAGATCTGGTTCTATTATACCAATTGAGGATACATGCGGTTGTAAGGAATTCAAATAGGACAAAAGATCGGGATTTTCGGTAGGTACGGGCGATATTTTCTCTGCTAAAAATTGTCCAATAGTCACAAAGTGCTTATTAACTAAATTCGCTGAATTGTAAGGAATTCAAATAGGACACAAGATCGGGATTTTCGGTAGGTACGGGCGATATTTTCTCTGCTAAAAATTGTCCAATAGTCACAAAGTGCTTATTAACTAAATTCGCTGAATCAATTGGGGAATGTGATAGATTTAACTGTTCTTTATTTTTACGTTTAGGTTTGTTTAAGTTTGTAATGTTTTTTATTGTATTCCATAAGCTTTTGTTGTTATGTTTGGCCTTATTAAGAAGTTCGCGCTCATATTTTTGTTTTAATTTCTTGACTAAGTTATTACAATAGTTCCTGTACCGACGGTAGGTAATCTTTAAAATTTCACTCGTAGGGTTGCCTTTCAATTTCATTTGTAGCTTATTTCTATGTTGGATACATTTTAGTACACCTGATGTAATCCAGGGTTTTAAAGTTCGCTTACTGCAAGGGATTTTCACTACTTTAGAGCTGGATACAATTGAATTTTGAATGTAATAAAGTAGTTTATTTGTTAAAATGTTAAGGTCATTAATTGTATACAACTCACTGAGGTCATTTTTCTTAAATAAGTTAAGCGCATTTAAATAGTCTGTGACAGTTCTAGTAACTAGATATGGCGTAGTTTTTGATTTTGAGTATATATTAAAAAATGTCATGTGGTGATCGGTTATGGTTGTATCAAGTATCGCTGTTTTAGAATAGTATAAATTAGGGTTTAAATTAGTAATGACGTGATCCAAACAGCTGTTTATTCGCGTGTTAAGTTTATGTCTTGGTAACAGCCCGTGAGCTGCAAGCATATTGAGATAATGCGAAGTCGAGTTGTTCTGAGCCAGAATGTTTATGTTTATATCTCCGGTAATGATCACATTACTGCCTAAGAAGCTATTTTGTAAATGCATGTCTAGGGAAGTTATAAAGTTACTGGTATTCGATATCGATGGGTATCGATAAATGCAAAGAATATTAAAGCATGATACAGATACTTGTAATAATATGGGGAAACTCGACAGATGCGAAACGAGTACTAGTACTACAAAAACGAGCAATACGTACTCTGGTCGGAGCAAAACCAAGGCACTTGTGTAGAGACCACTTCGTGACGCAGCGCATCATGACCCATTATTCCCTCTATATATATGAAGTGATAATGTTTGTTAGAAGTAATCTTTCGCAGTTCAGTCGGGTAAATGTTACGGGCATACACATTCGCTCAACGGGACGTCTGCTACCAGTTCCCCGTCGAATGGCCCTAGCAGAAAAAAACCCACGCGTCATAGGCCCCACGTTTTATGAACATCTTCCTGCCGAAATACGAAATGATCTATGTGACCAAACATTCAAACACCGATTGAGAAAATTATTGTTGAATAAGCCATTCTATTCTGTAAGCGAATGTATGGATCACAAACCTGGAATTTAGTAATTAAAACTTTGTGACTTTAGTACCTATTTGACGATCCACTGCCGGTGATAATATTTCTGACATGATTATGAGTATTGCTCTTAAATTTAAAATGTACCTGTTCTTGACTATTCAAATAATTTTATTGACATATGTATCTATTTGCTTTTTGACGATCATAATAATGACTTCATGTAAATTAACATACTAATTTAATTTACAATGTAATCTTACTATGAAATAAATGAATCTATCTATCTATCTATCTAAACAAGACGCTTCAGGTAACATAACTTCGTTTACGTGGTGTGGGATAAGGTTTACTAGACTTAAGGCAGATATTCCTAATTTATTTGTTATGAAATGCATCTGCCACACATTCCATCTCTGTGCCTTTTATGCTTGTGCCAAATTACCGCGTGAACCGGAAGGCTAAATCAGAGACGTTTACAATTATTTTTAAAACAGTACACTCAAGCCCCACAAGATACTGCCATCCGTGTCAGACCAGATAGACAGCTGCAGCTGTTGTTAGATTTTTGGAGATACATATCGGCTGCAGACATCTGATAATATTTTGCACATGCTGAAAAATCCATACAACAAGATGTATTTAGAATTCTTGGAATATGTCTTAGAACTATTTAACAATTTAAATAAACATATGTAGTCTCAGTTTCCGGAAATTCACAAACTCCATGAAAACATGCGCATTACATTTCATACCCTTTTGGACAATTATATACAAAATGCTTATTAACTCACAACAGAGCTGCAAGAAATACAATTTGACAACCCAAGACGGTTTGTCCCAATTGACGAAATTTACTTGGGTGCGAAAGTTGCAACCTCCTTGGGTCGAGCTGCTAGCCACCTTTCAATAGAAGACTTTAAGACTTTACGACTGCGCTGCCTTGATTTTTATATTGAAGGTGTGAAGCAAATCAAAAGCCGCTACAACTTCAACAACAAGGTTTTAGAAGACATGCAATTTTTAAATCCCGAAATAGTAAAATCGCGCAAAATCTCATCTTTAGTTAAGGCTTATACACCCGCTAACGTCCTTGAGTATGAGTCGTCGTCCGTATGGGCCAGCGCGCGACTGATCGGGCCTGCCGAGCCTCCGCGCTCGCGCATTTTGTAGGTATTTAAACATTAAGATAATCATTTTATCTATTCAAACTCTGCGAATTTGTCTATAAATATTTAATAACTTTATTTGAGTACAAAAATGTAATTTGAAATATCTATAGTTTAGTCATAATATTGAATAAACTTTACAAAAAGAGGTAACTTTGGGATTTTTTTCTATCAAGTGAAGTTCATTAGATTGCGTAACTGAATGCGACTTTGACTAGATTAGATGTAATACGTATCTTTTTTTTTGATTTTTAAACCCTATTTTCTACGTCTGAGATTGTTTTAAAAAACGCGAAAACGCTGCCCCTGTTGACTGTCGAGCCTTAATATGACGATTCATTTCCCCAATCTCATAAAACAGACGAAATTCAAGTTTTGGACACTAAATGGAGGCATTTGAGAAACAACTTAGAACCACTCACCATATCGCTATTTAATTTAGACCTAGAACATTTTTGGAAGAAAATTATAACGGAGCAAAAACCCTATGATGGATCAATTTTGTATCTGTTTTATCAAATTTAGTACATGCGGTCTTGTGTCGGCCACATTCTAGTGCGGCTGTCGAAATAATTTTTTCACACGTCAAATTAATGAAAACCAAGCAAGGAAATCGGCTGGAAACCGCCACAATAGAGGGATTGTTGCACACCAAGCAATTAATATCTGACAAGCCGTGGTTCGATTTAAATATTGATTCCAAATTGTTATCCAAATTGAATAAAATTATGTACAAGTATCAATTATTTTTATTGAAAGCCCCTTCCCTTTACATTGGTCTAAATTCAGTGCACAGAACTAGTTGGTTTGAGTCGGTGTGAATAATTAAGGGTTCTACACATAATATGATTTTACAACAATTTCTCAAAGCGAAAATTGCCGCATTCAAACTGTCCTGTGAAGCGGACTGCACGAGCGTTACTAACCATGAGATGGGCGAGACTGGAAATGCATTTCATATCCCCATCCCACTTTATCTTACAGCTTCATATAGCACATGCAGTCGCCACGCAGGACTGTCTGGTGCTGGTTGCGGACCGCAAAGCTTGCAAATTGGCTTAACTTTTAAATTAAGAAAAACCGACAATTCCAATGTTAAATTTATAAAAAAAAAAAAAAAATTGTATATATTTATTAATGTTCGATTAAATTTATTTGAAAGGGTATAGCCGTGTTTGGATGGCGAAACTGCTTTTGACGAGAAAATGGTTTTCCTTTTGCTCGGATAATTATATACGTTGTAATTATATTATATTTATATACGTTGTAATTTCACCAAATCATCATCATCATCATAAACTTAAGAGCCGGGCTCTTGTCGGTGGAGTAATCGCCATTCTGTTCTTTTCACTGTAACTGTTTTGAGCTCTTGATACGACCTTGCATTACATTTCTCTTTAGCTTGGTCCATAAATGGTATGGTCCAAATATCAGCCCCAAAATCGTCGTGATTTTTGAGATAATTAAAAAAAAAGGAAAATCGTTTTTATTTATTATCTACTAAAGTAGCCACCCGATTTTTTTGAAATTTGTATATATTATGTAAATAATAGAGGACTTTTTATAAAAAAAAAAATACCCTAAAATTTTATAGGTATTTAAGTAAAAAAAAAAATATTTCTAAAAAAAATTTTTTTACTTGCTAGGTGGCGACCCCTTCTAATATTGGATATTTTAAAAACCATTTAATACTCTACCACATATATTTTTGCAACTGCATCAACAGGTTAAATAAAAAAGCTTAATTTGTAACCTCTCATACATAGGTAGGTTTCCCTTTACTAGGTAGGGTAGACACGACACTCTTTATGTACTAAGTCATTGGAAACACAATACTAAAGTCCTATAAATCTTTGCTGTTAAGACAAATACAAACATAATTACAAATCGTTTATTTGTTAGACTGACATTATATATATACACGGTGGAATTTAATCGGTGATCAGGAATCCAAAAATCTTAATTATCAATCTACACAAAAACCAATACGTGAGATCTCGTGCAATATAGCTCACAATCTAATTAATCACACTTAATTAACATCGGTAAAATGTACACTGACTGAATAAATGGACACCCTATTTTTATTGATGGGAAGTTACTCGTAAGTGTACATACGTCAAGTGCTTGCTGGCTTTGGCGGGAAACTAGACAGATCAGACGTCAATAAATGAAACGTCATTAAACTTTTCAGACTAAACCATTAGTAGGGTGACAATAAATTTTAATTAAAATTTTATTTCAACTTAAAAATTAGTTATGATAAAAAAAAACTTGGTTCCACTTAAGTACTACATAAACGTGACCGCCATCGATTACTGAAATAGAAAAATGGGTTCCTGTTCACCGATTAAATTCCACTGTGTATATATTAAAAAATATATATTTATATAATGGAAATATATTATGGGTCAGTGAGGGCAGCTCGGCAGCTACCAGATCCCGTGTTGTTAGGCGAAAATGATCAAATGAGACCTTCCTTCGATTTCAAATTAATGAAGATTCGCGTGTACAGATTTTGGAAAAAACATACAGGGTGCGAGAAAATTATCATTTTTGACAAACTTTTTTTTTGATGCCAATCGGAGCCATTCCTGTCCAGGATCAAAAGCTTGTATGGGACCAAAAATAAATTTTCGGCTAGAAAAGCCATAAATCGAGAAAAACTTTCCCCATACAGTTTGTGTGAAAGTGATTTTTTTTTTACTTTTTTTTATGTCAATCGATTCCATTTATATCCAGTATTAATAGTTTCTTTGGGGTAAACTTTCGGTAATGTATAAAAAAGTCAGAAATTAAAGAACTTTTTCTCCATATTAAATGTATGAAAACAGCTAAATTATACAGTGTATCAATATCCCTTTTCCTAAAAACGCACTGGACTGCTTTTTTGTAATCCATTTTTAATAACCCTTTCTCCTTCGGCAGTCAGATAAAAATAGTCATCCAACAAGTAAAGTTTATCTTTGTGAATAACCGGCATTATTGGTAACCGGTATTATAACAACAAATACTAAAAACACAGAATAAAATAGTTTTTTATAGATAATGGTACGGAACCCTTCGTGCGCGAGTCTGACTCGCACTTGGCAGGTTTTTTTAATTATTAGTGGCCAGTGTTTATGACGAACGTGCATGTTTCTCTAAAGAGTTTTTAAGCGATTAGATTTAACGAGCCGCAGCGGGTATGCAAAAAAGTGTATAGTGGTGTATTCAATTAATTCACTTATCTTATCCTGGCATGGCCTTTCTATCAAATCCCTTAGAGCAGTGAAAAAAAATGTTTTCTAAGTCAACGCAATAAAAGATACTGCCGTTTATGCGGTATGTTTTGACGCTCGCAAGGGAACAAAAACCTATGGGGTACTTTTCGTTGACCTAGAATTATAAAACTTGGGAAGAAGTAAGGCACAAGTAAAGAAATAAATCCGAAAATTACCTTTTTACATTTCCTTGTCGCTATTTGCAAACCAAAATACATAGATCTTTCACTTTATTTTATACAATCCCTTTTTCGTTCGGGGATCAAAGTACCTTGTCTTTTCTAAAGCTTGTCCCAGAATAAAATGACGTTTACACAGGCAGCGATTACGTAAAAAGTTTCAATCAAAAATGTTAAAAATACTGTCGTTTGTAAGATAATGGCCTTTATTAATAAATATTACATAAAAAAAAACTTAAAATTAAAGACATTTTCAAAGATGTCATCTGCCCAAGAAAAGCTACATGAAAATATATTGTACAAATACGTGCAATATGGAGACAATTCAACGAAAAAAGTAGCCTTGGAGCCTAAAAACATCTAAAAGAACCGTTCAAAGGGTGCTTTAACGATTCAGGGAAACTGGTGGAATCCGGCGACAGCCTGGAAGTGGTCGTAAGAGGGGGTTTGTAGATAAAAAAATTGAGAAGAAAGTCATAGCTGCTTTGCAAAGAAAGCCAACCCTCTCTGTAAGAGATTTGGCAAAAAAAATGTAAAACATCTAAATCGACAATACAACGAGTGAAGACAAATAGTCACATAAAGAGTTTTAAACAAACTAAAGTGCCTAATAGAAATGCCAAGCAGCAAACGGAATCAAAAACCAGATCACGAAAATTATATTCAAAAATAACCAAAAAAAAATACTGTATTGTTATTGACGACGAAACATACTGCAAATTGGACTTTAAGTCACTACCTGGGCATCATTTTTATTCTGGGACCGACAGAAAAACTATCGATGATATGTACAAGGTTATCAAAACTGATAAATTTGCCAAGAAAGTTCTCGTATGGCAGGCCATTTGTTCATGTGGCGAACGCAGTACCCCATATTTTGCTAAGGGTATTTTGTTAATGGTGACATATACCTGAACGAGTGTCTGAAAAAACGACTGTTACCGTTTATAAAACAGCACAAGAAGCCTGTTCTGTTTTGGCCTGATTTGGCCACGTGCCACTACACAAAGAAAGCTATAGAGTGGTATCAGACCAATAACATTGAATATGTGGATAAAACCCTTAATCCTCCCAATTGCCCTGAGTTGCGGCCCATTGAAAAATATTGGGCTAACGTGAAACAAAAACTCTTAAAACATAAAAGTAATGCAACTTCAGTTGATAATTTCAAGCGAAAGTGGAACGAAGCTTCGAAACTAATCACAAATTCAGATGTATAAGTCTTGATGGCAGGGGTGAAACGTAAACTAAGAAATTTCTGGATAAATAAAACATTGTAAAAAATAAAATTATAATGTAGTGTATTAAATGCCTTTATAATAACAATACGTCCAAAAAATAAGGTAGTTTCTTTTAATTTATCATATTTTAAGGGAAATTAATGCACGACATTTTATTCTGGGACAAGCTTTATTATCAACCAATTTACGGCCAAAAATATGGAAACGTCGGTGCACGAGTCTAACTCGCACTTGGCCGGTATTTTATTTCTTGTGAATTGCTACCTTATAAAAATGTATTTCTTTTGTATTTCAGATGGAAATACCAAAAGAATCTCCCTCGAGACCTTCCTTCGAGGGACGTAGAATTAGTAACTTAATAAAGGTATATTTCAAATTTCACGACATATCTACCCATGGTCCTTTCGACTGTAATCTGAAAAACGTGGATATAATCCACAAAAAACAAGTCAGATTGCATTCTATTTATACCCTGCAATGTCAAATTTTACACTTCTAGTGACGAAGGCAGTGAAATGGACATCAACAAAAGTGCCGTTTTAGTAACTGTTGGTTGCGGACATTCCCAACTGCAAGAATAGGAAACATTACTGCAATGTTCTGCCGCCAGAGGCAGCACTACCACTAATAGTAAACCAGTATAGAAATATAGGAATTCACACACACATGCACAATTGATTGTCAAATGAGTGACAAGGATGCTTGCATCCAGACAATAACGCAAGTGGGAACGAGATACAATGTCAACGCTGCTAGTGTCGCCACCTACGAAGAGTTTTGCGTAATGTTCCCTATTGTCTTCTGCTTTATCTTTACCCTTGATACCAGTCGACTATAAAAAAAATCACGACACCGTTAATGCTATGTGGGATGATATTTCAATTCAAACAATGAACGATGATGCTAAAGAAGAAAGAGAGTTAGCCATATTAGAAGATCGAGTTGATATGAATGGAACACCCATAATTGATGCCATAGTCGACGGTTGTTGGTCCAAACGATCATATAAAAAAAACTATTCTGCGTTATTATTGGCAAACGTTCAGGGAAAATTATCTACCTTGGCGTAAATAATAAGTATTGCTGCATCTGCGCCCGGGCACAATGTAAAAAGGAAACACCACGTCAACATAACTGCTTTAAAAATTATGCCGGCCTATCAACTGCAATGGAGTCAAGTATTCTTGTTGAAGCTCGGCCAAACTCAAATGTCACAGTACAGAAAAGTTAGTGCAAAAATCATATAATGAGGAACATGTGTAATAAACTGGCACAACTAAAGACAGACACGAAGTACCCTTCTCGACTTAGAAAGGTGAAGGTGGTAACTGACCAAAAAATCCTTTCAATCCGCAGGGTTATAAGAAAAGCTATGGAAAAACATACGTCTGATTCTGAATCTGAGAAAAGAACGAACATTGAGTGGTCGCCCAAACAATTCGCTATTGAGAACGTAATCAAACCCTCCATCATTCGTTTCTGTAATGTATGAACGCCAGATCGAGTTATTTGTGTAATATTTCGCTTATTGGGTTATTTTCAAACACACATAGGTATTCAGTGCCAATATTTCGTTGCTTTACGCTCAAAGCTGAAATTGGTTTTGCCGCCATGTAGGGTAAAGCGCTTACGAGTAGAATGCTCACCTAGCGGAGTGAGTCCTAGCACTAAAAACTTTGAAACTTACCACCCAAGACAAAACTCACAAATAGGTACACCATAACAATTAGCTTTACGCAATAATTTAGTTCCTATGGTTTTATTTTCTACCAACATCGACGAGTGTATTCTAAAGAATGCTGATGTAGTATAAAAAAATTGCCTTCCCACCATTATGTAGTATGCTTACTGAGTCGAGAACTTTCTCATAAAGTACGAAATAAAGATATCAACCAACTGACCGGAAAATACGAGCAATTTTATGATTCTGTTTACGGCCAAGAGTACGGCAAAGTTAGTTATATTTACTTACAACTTTTCTAAGTTATAAGTTATCTTCTAAAGAAAACAAAAATGAAAAACTATTTCCGAAAAAAATAATGGAACTAACGCAATAGTCCTTCATTTAGTACATTTGCTGTTCAATAAGTACTTTTGTAGCTTAGGGAAAATGTTACTACGAGTAGTTACAGCCAGCTTAAGACCCTCTGTAGTGAAAAACCGGCCAAGTGCGAGTCGGACTCGCGCACGAAGGGTTCTGTACCATTATCTACAAAAACGGCAAAAAAAACACGTTTGCTGTATGGGCCCTTAAATATTTGTTGTTATAGCAGCAACAGAAATACATCATCTTTAAAAAACTGTATAACTATCACGGTTCATGAGATACAGCCTGTACCAGATATACTGTCTGGCGACAGACAGATAGACAAAACTACAAACAAAGTTACGCTCTCATTTTAAAACGAATAGCTAGTTTGCTCTGACACTTTAGTTACATAAGTACTGGAATCATATTCAGGTTTGTCGGAGTACAGGCTCATTAGTTGTTTATGACCTGCAGAGAATTCTTGCCACATAAGTTCCAATTTTTCAAGTATTACCTTCCACATAAGATTCTATAATACGCTCTTTTGGCGATTTTTTATAATTTTTGAAAGCGTTGCGTATTTGTTTGAATCCTTATATTTGTATTTTAATTAATGCCTCCATCGTGACGGCTTGAGTTGCGTTGACCGCCGTTTCTACTACTCAATGCTAACAAAGTTCTCCAAAAAAAGTTCCGAAAAAATTCACAAGTCCATTGGATAAAACCTTAAGATCTTAAAAATTCATAGAATGTATACTGAAAATTTTACAAGTGCTAGACACTTATAAGAATTTCGGTTTAGAATTTTTCGTGTGACCGTAAGTAAACATTATACTAACTAAACAATTACTCTACTTTCTAGAAGGTTTAACTATCAGTAGCACACTTAAAGTCTGATTGTTAGTATGTTAATCCCTTTATTTTCTGAGTTAACTCCTTAAAGAACTTCACTTGAAAGGTCACAGCCGCACAGTTACGTATTGAACTAATGTTGACTTTCGTACAAATAAATTATAGTAACCCACAGTTTGTTCTGGTTAAATTTGTCACCTATGAGCGTGTTCCTTGTCCATCCGTAGACAGATTCGCTTTGTAATCGTCGTAGTATGCTGGTTGACGTATTGCGTCAAAAGGGTTGGACTTTTTGCTGCTGGTTGTTTTTGCGTGTCGTATTTGTTTGCGCTTTTTTCGACAAGCACTGCTGCTGCGTCGCTATCGATTGGTGGAATTATTTTTTTTCTTTACTTAATAAATGATTTATTTCGTACCACACTTTTACACTTTATTTCGTACTCCCGCTTTTTGAACACTCTTAATTAAACCCAAACTATGTTTTTTCTGAATGTAAATGTGATATTATATGAAAGCTAATAAAATATGCTATAACTCATTCTAACATTGTAATTCAACATTAAGTACGTATACGTTTCAGAGATATTTAAATTCCCGAAAATCTAATGTTAGCAGGCTTTTCACTTCTCTTTTCTACAATTTTGCAAATACTTCTTAAATTGATTGAAGCACTTCAGGTAAGTTAGTTTGTCATCCGGGCAAGGTAGTTAGTAATATTCAATTCAATAGGTGCAGTCGGCCAAAAATTGTGGTCTACCACCCTACGGCCCAGGTTCATTTGACCGTCATGAAACAACAAGGTCGATTTCCACTTGCAATAATATTATGACAATAACCTTAGCGACAATCAGATCTAACAAAAGCTTTTGTCAAAACCGGTAGACCACGTTCCTGGCCGATGTATCTATTTAATTATTATAACAACCTATAACTAGGGCAGGTAAATTGCATTGCCACATAAATACTACAAGATTATTTTGCATTAACATCAAAATTTAAGAAATACTTCCTGTGCTGCCTAAATAGTTGATTATTTATTAGTATTTTATACAATATTTATTTTGGTTTAGTGTTTCGGACCGAAATATAATTATCTGAATATACAAAGATGGGTGTTCTGTTGAAGCTCATTAAATCCGTCGCACAGCAAAGCTAATTATGTAGCTTTCATTAGTGTAAACTTATCAACTTGGATTAACAAATTAAGACGCTTAAAGCTTGGAAAGTAACGCTTTTTAATTAAAACGCAAATCCAAGACGCGAACCGTCAATAAACAGCTTTTCTTCAATAATCCAACATGGCGAAGTGTCATCTGTCAATGTCGGCTGGGATAGACGGACGCTTATCCTGAGAAATTGCTGCTATATAGTTTCGCTGAAGGCACATCGGTGGGATGGTCGATCGTATTTGCTCAGAAGCTAGAAACTAATGAGGACAGAAGGTTCAATTTAAAAGGGGAACATACAAGAACAGCATAAATTAGCTACTTGTATTGTTGCTATATTTATCATTGATAATATTAGGTACTATTTAGTTCTGAAATAACAATCCCACCAAAAACATTACATGTAAAGTGACTGCCAAGACTCGCTAGCTCATATACCTTGCTTTCAGTGTTAAAAAGATATCAGATCATAAGGAGCGCCAAGCTTCCTACTCCACACGGCGTAACCTACCACTACCAGCCACGCTCTAAAAATTCTACACCTTGCCTAAATTGCCTTAAATGTATAGCTTTGTTGGGCACATCCCGGTCACACCATATACTCTCGTGCTGAATGAATTTGTAAGCGACATTAATAAGCGAAGCTCCCGCGTTCGTTTTCGAGGTTATTTTTTTTTATAAGAGCGGTAAAACTCGTTATTTTAAACTTATTATATTGACTGCCCTTTGCTATACTCTGACCTAGAACTGAGACCCAACATAAAAGTGAACATAGGATTATGCGTATTGCAGTTTATGCGTTTCTACAGTATAGTTAAATAGTTTTATGAGCAACCAATTTATGTCCATTATAAAGTATGCTAAAGTAATTTTATGCGCCAAAAATTTATGCGCAATACACATTATGTTCTTAAACATTATGGTTCAAAACGTTTTGCGCATAAATGTATAACTATTTACAATTATGCGTAATGATGAGTTTGACGAATCCACGAATGTCTATCAACAATATGACTTTTGAACTTTATGCAACCCGACCCCTACCCAAAACCATTTGATCAAGTATAAAAAAAATGACGGTTGTTTTTTGTTTCAATTCCGCGGGCAATTATCGTCAACTATGGATTTTAAGCGAGAACATTTTCGTGCGATGATTTTGTACGATTATAAATTTGGATTAAATTAATGTGAGTGCAGAGAGCGATTAGTTTCGGCGTTTGGGGACTGTGCACCATCGCGTGCAACAGTTTTCAAAATGGTTTGCTTAATTTAATTTTAATTTATTTATTTATTTCAGACTCAGGGTCCATATACATGTTAGTGCTTAGGTAGGTAATTACAATACACATACTTACAAACTAGAGGTTAGTACAATTTATACATTAAAAATTTAAACGAGGGATTTTCTCCTTAAATAATGATGAAAGAAGTGGCCGGTCCGCGACTTAAGTTACAGAAGAAAACGTCCTAGCTGTGAAAAAAAATATTAAGGAAGACCCAAAAGTGACTTATAAACAAATAGAAGAAGTCGTGAAAATTTCATCGCCAGCTATTAATTAAATTTTACACAACCAGCTTGGAGTCGGGAAATTATATTCACGATGGGTGGGCCGGGTCTCACTTGCTGACTGCAGAACAAATAGAAGCTCGCGTGACATGGTGCAAAGATATGCTCAGAAAATTTGATCAGGGAGAAGGACGGTCAATTTTTAACATTATTACTGGAGACGAGAGTTGGATTTACCAATATGATCCACCGACTAAACGGCAATCAATAATTTGGGTGTTTCCCGATGATGAACCAGGGCAGTGTGCTAGGGCCATTACTCTTTTTAGTCTACATAAATGACTTGCCAAAATCTGTACACCACCCCATGATACTCTTCGCTGATGATAGCACAGCGATAATAAAATGTCATAGAAGCACCGAATACGAAAATTATATCAACACTGCGTTAGATGAAATTGTAACGAGGCTTAGCAATAATAATTTAATCATTAACTTAAATAAAACCAACGTAATGCATTTTTGCCAAAAAAATGCAATATCTTGTACAAATATCAACTATAGATGAATTAAGATAAATGAAGCTCTTATTTATAATAAATTACCTAATGACATATTACAATTAAATTCTAAATTAATCAAAAAAAAAATAGATTTGTTGTTAATAAAATGTTATTATTCTGTAAAAGATTATCTTAATGATAAGAGTGTTTTGACCTTAATTTGTTTATTATAAATTTCTGTTATATTATTAATTAATTATTATAATTGTAATTGCGTAATAATAATGTTTAAATTTAAGTATTTCGTAATTGTCAGGTGCGCTCATATTTTATAGTAGTTTATGTGACTGTACATAATGAGGGGCATTAAACACGAGTGTGGGTTTCATAATAACATCACACGAGTGTTTTAATGCCTAATTATGTACAGTTACATACACTATTTTATCTACCCACATGTTATACATCCTCAATGATGTGTTCGGGAACCATTAGAATAACCTGTATTGCACCGCCATGGCCGACTAGATTTCAAATCATGACCGACAACATCATGCTGCACAACGCCAACACCGGACCTGATTTCCATAATAACATCGACTGTCGATGCTATTATGATTTTTCATACATTATAATAACACTGGCACAGATAAAACGCTGATGTTACGTTACTGGTTGCAATTATGGTGGTCGTTATATATGGTTTCCGAACACATTCTAGAGGATTTATAACATGTGGGTAGATAAAATGCTTAACATCATACTGCAATTATAATATGCATGCTATAAATATTTGTACACCTACACTAGTGGGTAAAACATAGAGAACGATTTGTTATTATAATATACCAGCTTAAATGTACCTATGTTTCACAAATAAAATTTCTGATTTCTGATTTCTGAACCTCCAACGAAGGTGAAACGCGGGCGAAGTGTTGGGAAAAACGTGGTGGCCACATTCAGTTTATGTATGTCTATTGAAACTGGCACCCATGAGTGTAGGACATGCTGTGTAGGTACCTACTTTAAAAAATAAGTTGAATAGGTTATTGACATTATCGCTGTATAAGGATGATTGAAAATATTTCACTAAAAACATAACATGTACAGGTAAAGTGATAACCAAGACTCCCAAGTTCTCTCCTTAACGCTGAAAGCTATATAGATATCAGATCGCAAGTAGCGCCAAGCTTCCTACGCCTTCCCCACGGCTTAAGTCTACCAGCCACGCTCTACAAATTATACATCTTGGCTAAAAAGTACCCTTGCGCTCCGCTTGGCTGTCTTGGCAGGGTTACTACCGTGTCCCCAGGTTTGATTTCCTCGCATTTTTGGAGAAAAGCACTATATTTGCCTCGGCGGGAATGGCAATTCATGACAAAATCAACTTATCCACGAATCGCTATTACCCGGCCTCTGCAATAATGTACTGATATATGCATACAAAGTCATAGACAAAAGTGCATTGACAATTTTTTTTCAAGCGCGCTGCCGTTTAAAAAAAAAACGGCCAAGTGCGAGTCGGACTCGCGCACGAAGGGTTCCGTAATATTATCTATAAAAAACGATTTTATTCTGTGTTTTTAGTATTTGTTGTTATAGAGGCAACAGAAATACATCATCATTTCAGCTGGAACTATCACGGTCTCTGTGAGATAGAGCCTGGTGACAGACAGACGGACGGACGGACGGACGGACAGCGGAGTCTTAGTAATAGGGTCCCGTTTTACTCTTTGAGTACGGAACCCTAAAAACAACATTTAGCGGTGACGTGCTAAAACTGCGCTCGTTTTATAATTTCTATAAGGGGGATATTCATTATTTTTGCTCCCTTAAACGGACAGTTAAGGATAGTAACAAAACCGACAGTCAATGTCAATCGCCTACGTTTAGTAACAAAACCGACAGGTTATACGTTACTTAAACATCACTTTAGCTAACCTTAATCGGCCATTTTTTTTAATTCCCCTTACTCCAAAAATAATTCCAAATAAAACAATATAACGTCATTTTTTATAAATTTGTTACTGAAAACAGACTTGGAAGGCACAATAAGGTGCAACTAGTTTGGATACCAGGGCACAAGGGCTTCATCGGCAACGAAAGGGCAGATGAGCTTGCAAGAGGGGGCTCTACAAATCACTTTGTAGGTCCAAAACCATTTGTGGGACTCTCGCAGGGGACCATAATATCGGCCTTTTAAGCCTACGCCAAAACCAAACACCAACACGAGTGGAGGAATGAGGCTGGCTTAAGGCACTCTAAGCTCTTCATAGAAGGAAGGGACTCGGGCTGGACCAGAAAACTCTGTAAATCCAGTAGGAAGCAACTCAGAATTATATCTGGGGTGTTCACAGGTCACTTCGGGGTCAAGGATCTCTTGGCCAAGATGGGACTATCTGATAGTTTAGACTGTAGAATGTGTGGCGAGGAGGACGAGACTATGGAACACTTATTGTGTGAATGTCATGCCCTTGCCAGACAAAGAATGAACTACTTTGGTAACGGTTACCCGCAACCAAAGGAATTCAAGGTGCTCCCGGCGAACTGCATCATCCGCTTTGTGGAAATGATGGAGCAAGCCTGGGAGCAGGTATAAAGGAGAGGGCAAATGCACAAAAGATCCCACTGGGTCGAAGTGCATCCGAAAGGGCCCTCACCTAGATAAGATAAGATAATATAGTGAAAATTGGAGTTTAATTAGTTTTACGTTCAATTATAGGTAAGCATTGTTATTTTATTGCTATTTCCCTAGTTTTACGAGACTTTATTGAACTCGAGTAAAGTTCCCTAGATATGTAGACCCACTACATGTATCCCGGGCTTTGTTAGGTATATGAAATAACACCTTTAGTGGGAGTGCTACAGTTCTCTTCCTGAAACATTATTCTAAGCAACAAAAGCTATTAATTTTATAATTTGCTTTTTTTTTCGTCCATAAGGACAGGCTAAGGACAAAAAGCTATACTACCTTGACTCTTAATAATTTGCTATTAATTTGTACTTATCGTGTAACTTTTACGGAAAAAATCCTGATAGTTAACTTTTTAATTTTCACCCTTCCCGCCATTGACGTTGTCCAGTTGATTGATTAATCTTCAATTACATTTCGACGTTGCATTTTTTACATTTGTTACATGTACCGTCGGATGTGCAAATCAATTGAACCCGCTATGAAGTAGTCGTTTTGCTGCCTAGTCATTCGGAGATATGGGCTTTCTAAAGAGATGGTCCTTTAGAGATCTGGACCTTATGATGATTTGGTCGTTTTGACAATGTAGTTGTTATGATCCCAACCCGACTATTGTTGTCAGTACTTGACTTCAACGGATATTTTTTCCTACTTGATAGTTTTGAAATATATTGTAGAGCCATGAGTTACGAGAACCGAGATGAAATTGCAAGTGTGCCCGGTAATAATTGTGGGTTAAGAAAAGCGGTCGTGGGTTACACACAAGCGTCGCCCACTAGCTGCTTGATTGGCGGGTGCTCAAACCTACCTCTTCTACCCGTAACGGATTTTCACAAAGCAATGCTATTGTGTAAACATATTCTTCCACTGGAAACAAGACTCTGCCCTCGTCATATGGATGTAGAAGACTGGGGCAACATTATCAACGAAATAAGCACAGAAGGAACGTTTAGCGTGGAGCATTTGAACGATATTGTTCAAACTTTTAAAAGGATTATGCAAATCGTGCAACTGATCGTGTCCTCAGCTTTAGAGTAGATAAACGTTATCGATAATTAGTCGGATAGCTGTGTGAAATACACATCTCTTGAAATTTGTGATGGTTATTCAATAGATAATTGAAATTGTTTTGTTTTTTATTTAACTTTGTATTTATGCTTAATGAAAATATAAAACGATTGACTTTTAATATAATTTTAATGAAAAAATACTTCACAATTGGTAAGTACCACAAATTCAATTTTATGCAAATTCAACATTTTAGGATTCAACATATCGCAAAATCAACTTTCTGCAAATTCAACATTTTAGGATTTAACAAGCTGCAAATTGGACATAAAAAGAACGCAACATTATGCAAATTCAACATTTTAACATTCAACATGCTGCAAATTCAACTTTATGCAAATCCAACATTTTAGGAATTCAACCTTGTGGTCCTGGAGGATTTTGAAATACCTATCAAACAATATGTCACACGTTAGGGTTGAAATGAACAAAAAAACTTTTCTCACGTTACGTATAGGGGAGGTACCCTAATTAAATAAAAAAATCACTTTTTATTTAACCATTTTGTCGACGTGATTGATATACATATTAGTACCAAATTTCAGCTTTCTAGTGCTAACGGTTACTGAGATTATCCGCGGACGGACGGACAGACAAAGCGAAACTATAAGGGTTCATAGTCGACTACGGAACCCTAAAAATGACTCCCGTGCAACGAAACGAATTGAGCAATGAATTAGAATATAAAGCAGCGATTGTCCATAAATCATTAACAGATAAAATCATGTCAGTCGGAGATACTTTACCACAACATTTACCCACAACTGGATGTTTACGTCAACTGAAACATCAATCTAAAAAAAGTAAATATTACTGGGCTGTCCCAAAATATAGATATAGTAAGAATCCCGGGGTAGGACACATGATAATTTTTATAAAATCATCTCTTAAGGTGGTGAAATGGGGGGTGGAAGTTTGTATACGATATAAACGACTTCCATGCTAGTGTCATATAGCTCAAATGTCCATCTCCAAATCTATACTAAGAAATATTATGATACGTACGGATGTTTTTAATACGAGAACAGAAGCGCCCCTAGAGCTGGTATTGAGAAAGCTTGTAAGTTTGTACGTAGGAGTAATCTCCGGAACTACATCCAATTACAAAAACTATTTTACCTAAAGGTCCATTAACCTTCGGGATAGGCTATTCTTTATTCCGCAACTCCCCTTGTGTCCTTTGCTGCCTGAGTTCGATTCAAGAATAATGAGTAGAGAGATGTGTAGTTTCAGGGATTTATTACACGTGCTGGGAATACAAGTTTACTCAGTCACCAAATTTACATCTTTGTAATATCAGTAAAATCGTGAAATATACATAAGTAATAACTTTTGTACCTACATAGCCCTAAGATTTATTAAATTTTGTCGCGCCATACTTCGTGCAATCTATCTGAGCTAGGTGGTAAATTACAAGGAATTTGAAGGTGAAAGACAAATTCATTTTAAAGTAATTTATATTGTAACTATATCAGCATTAAACAAGCATTTTCAACATGTATAAAAGTACTAATATTATGTTGATTGTTTCGTTTTTGTTATCTAAAATACTGGTGACAAATCGGCCTTCTACGTACTAAGTAATATAAGGATGGCGGGTTGACCTATTTTTGAAGATAGCTTTTTTTCAAGACGGTACCCAGATGGTACCAAATTATTATACACAAATAGTAAATATAAAATGTACGTTTTGTACATATTTCATATGTCCACCCGCCATTCTGACGTCATACTATTAAGCTTTTTCCAGTCGTTCTACTATTAAGCTTTTTCCAGCATTAATGGACGGGGAAAGACGGGTATATTATATGAAAGTTTGTACAGAACCCTCGGTGCGCGAGTGAGTCCCGCACTTGAGCGGTTATTTTTATTTGTCATCAAGACTAAGGAGGCTACTGTAGCAACTATGACAAACAAATACTAAAAACTTTGCATCGAAAAGCGATGAAATAACACGGAGTAAGGTTGACTATTATTTTAATAAGTAACTTTCAAACAAAACGATCCTACAGTACGTAAACATTAATCTCTCCCTATCTTTAAGAGCTTAATCCCGAAATAAGCTATAAGCACGGGCTAATATATTTTAATTTAACTCGTTCGCAGTGACATGCTCCTCTTAATTAAGTCAGTAGCGGCAGCTTTATTACCTATTCGGTTTATTTTATCTGCGAGGAAAACGCGTGACGCGTGGGCGTGTAGACTGTGTTATCAACTAAGACGCCGAAATACACGAAATGATGTTGTCAAGTGGTATAAGAAGAAGTTTTGAACTGTAACCCCAAATGTACGATTTAATACAGGATGGGCCACAATTTTTTGTAAATGGCAACACTGAATATCTTGTATAATAATAAATTATGTAGTTTTTGAGTGGACATTTGACATTACTTTATGCAGTTTCATTTGCAATGAAGCGTTTTACTGATCAACAACGAGCTTTTTGTGTAAAGCAGTTTCATAAAAGCAATAATTTGTATGGAACAGTTCGCCGCCTATTTACGAAGAAGCCCGGATCTCACTCCCGCCGATTTTTTCGTGCGAGGGTATTTATAAAGTCGAGTTTTAAGTTAAAAAAACCGAAGACAATATCCAAACTCAAGCAAAACATCCGCGATGAGATCTTAGCTGAGATCTCTCGCAGCGTGTGTCAGCGAGTTTCCCAAAATTTGCGTATTCGTTTGCAGGAGTGCCAGCGACGAGATGTGGGTTACAAAAATTAAATGACCTGGCCCCGTAGCATGGATGGCGTTATCACAGTATCCATGCTACGGGGCCAGGAAATTAATTTTCATGGTTTTTTTTATCAAAGTTCAAAAGTACAAAAAATTTTGGCCCACCCCATATATTGTAGGTGTATCCGTTATTGGTTATAATCTCCGAGCATGGTTTCTTTTGACTATACCGAGCGTACCTATCATCTCCACTTATAATAAATCTCTAAATTAAAAAAAGAATCAGCCAGTTTCAAACTAAGCTTTGCGTGGTACGAATGTTCTCAGCATCCCATGAACGGAAAAATATGAAACATTTTATATAGGTACATTATTATTCTAGCTGCATCTTAGGATAGTTTTTATCCGGCTGCGACAATTAATTAATTTTCCGAAATAAACGACTTCATTTAATTTTTCATTTATTTTTATTGAAATCAAACGCTGCTCCAACTGTCAGCTATAAGAAACGTCAAATTTTCGTCAAAATGGCGGAATTGCTTTGCCTTTCACTTATCAATAATTTAAATCCCGTCTACGATAGACCTTTACGAGACAAATGCTAAAATATAAACCATAAAAAAATATTCGATTCTTACTATGAGAACTTATATGCGCAAATGTCGTTTTATGTCGTAATTTCAATAAATGAAATCAACAAATTTGAACAGTATAATTAACACGAATTTGTTTTTTTTGAATGGCAATGGCACGCGCTCGGCGCATTCAGCCAAAGTACCTGCGGCGCTACCACGAAAACCGATACTCAATGTTCATATATTTGCATCCCTGTCACTCGAGTATGGTTAGTGCGATAGAGATAGAGATACCCGAATATTTTCGAATTCCGAAGTTCGTGGTTATAGCTCAGGAATCGAAAATATGGTAAATGATCATAATGTATTTTCTCGAAAAAGAATTTAAAATAAATATAGCCAAATGGAGAAAAAAACAAAGCAAGAGGTTATATAGGTAATGATTAAGTTATAAGAGTCCAAAGTTTTAAGAGGGGGTATGTTCTGTCCCTTTTCCGCAAAACGCACCTTCATATGAAACGATTGTTTTTTACTATGACGCTCGAGTATATTGACGTCACAGTCCCTCATCGTTTTCTCACTCTAACAAGCGACATTAAAACGGATGTAGCTTCATATTTTTTTGAGATATTTGAATGGGAGTTTCATTATCTTCTATCTATTTATCTCCACTTATAATAAATCTCTAAATTAAAAAAAGAATCAGCCAGTTTGAAATTAAGCTTTCTGTGGTACGAATGTTCTCAGCATCCCACGGACGGAAAAATATGAAACATTTTATATAGGTACATTATTATTCCAGCTGCAACTTAGGATAGTTTTTATCCGACTGCGACAACTGATTTATTTTCCGTAATATACGACTTCATTTAATTTTTCATTTATTATTCTTAAAGTATATCGCCGCCTCATCTGTCACCTAAAAGAAACGTCAAAATCACAGACTAATAAGAAATACTACGGACAAAATGGCGGAATTTCTTTGCCTTTCTTTCGCCTATTAATAATTTTAATCCCGTCTACGATATACATTGACGAGACACATAGGTACCAAAAGCAAATATAAAATTAATCGATTTTGATATGCGAACTTATATTCTACAAATGGAACAACAAATTCGAACAATATAAACTTGTTTTTTTTTAATGGCACGCGCGCGCGCTCTTTGCGTATTCAGCCAAACCAAGAAAACCGAAACTCGAAGTTCGTATATCTGCATTCCTGTCATTTGTTAGTGCGATAGAGATATAGATACCCGAATATTTACGAATTCCGAAGTTCGTGGTTTAAAAGAAAATATGGATGTCGTATAGATCTAAATTAATATTTTATGTGTGAATATGGTTAAAATTATTTGGAAATACTATTTTTGTTATTGTTTTAGTATATTTGACTAGCTTTAAGTTTAATATTGTACGTCCGAAATGGGCAAGCTGTTGGACTTTATTTTACCCAAAACAACTAAATGTACACAGTTCTGACAATAAAGAAATCTTATTTTATCTTATCTTATCGAAAATAGGGATGTAGACACTAAACAAAATAATCATAATGTTGTATTATCTCGAAAAAAAAACAACGCAAGAGGCTATACTCGTATAGGTAATCACTAAGTTATAAGTGTATATAGTTTTAAGAGGGGGTTTGTTGCGTCTCTTTACCGCAAAACGCACCTTTATAATGAAACGATTGTTTTTTACTATGACGCTCGAGGATCGTGACGTCACGGTCCCTGATTGTTTTCTCACTCAAGCGACATTAAAACGGTTATAGCTACGTAATTTTTAGAGATATTTAAATGAGTTTTTCGTTTCTTCTTTCTTTTGAAGTGAGTCTACAGCTACTTACACCTCTATTTGGAAGACAAGCGGAAAGAACCCATACTACCCATACTAATAATCCATACTTCCATATTAATATTATAAATGCGAAAGTGTGTCTGTCTGTCTGTTACCTCTTCACGCCTAAACCGCTGAACCGATTTAGATGAAATTTGGTATACAGATAGTTTGAACCCCGGGGAAGGATAAAGAGTAGTTTTTATATCTGAGGGGCTGAAATTGGAGGTGGAAATTTGTATGGAGCTACTTAAACCGCTGCACCGATTTAGATGAAATTTGGTATATAAATAGTTTGAGTCCCGGGGAAGGACATATAATAGGTTTTATCCCGGAAATCATCCCCTAAGGGGGTGAAAGGGGGGGGGGGGGGGTGAAAATTTGGATGTAATCTACTTTGATGTAATTTGGTGTAGATATAGGTTAAGTCCTGGGAAAGGACATGGAATAGTTTTTACCCCAGAAATCATCCCCTAAGGGGGTGAAATTAGGGGTAAAAATTCGGATGGAACCCATTTTAATACAATTTGGTATAGAGATAGCTTGAGTCCTGGGAAAGGACATAGGATAGTTTTAATGCCGGAAATCACTCCCTAAGGGGGTGAAATGGGGGGTGAAAATTTGGATGAATCCCGTTTAGATGAAATTTGGTATAAAGGTCGTTTGAGTCCCGAAGAAAATCATTCCCTAAGGGTATGAAATAGGGGGTGAAAGTTTGGATAAAATCCATGTACCTAGATGAAATTTGGTATAGAGATAATTTGAGACCCTTGGAAGGATATTGAATAGTTTTTGCCTCGGAAATCATCCCTTAAGATGGTAAGTAGAAGTTTGTTTGCATTATATTTTCTAAGTATAAGTTCTACGCGGACAAAGTCGCGGGCAACAGCTAGTATATATATAAAGCGATTAATAGTTTACTCTTCATTTGTACGTTGGCCAGATTTTTAGTCAAAAACCTGCCAATTAGGTGTCTGACCACGCGCAGTGAAGGGTTCCGTAGGTGCCCGTCACTCAAAGTTTGTTTTTACAAGTAGGTAAGGTGACAGTGGGTTGCTGGTGCGCAGTAGGTAACGCACACATTGGCAAAACGAATGATATTTTTATCACTTTAGTCCGCGCCACACACACCTCTATCCAATATGATCCTACTTACTTAGTAGCATAAATGTTCACAGCGAAAAAAATATCGTACCTGAAAATACCTAATTAATCAAGTTATAAATAAAAACATAAACAAGAATGATTGTGAAACTCTTTAAGGAAATAAATTTTTAATTCCAACTTACGTAAATGTTAATCCCGCGCAGCTAGCTCAGTGCCCATGCGCAACGTCGCGTCCGTGGTGTGCATGTGTGTCAGTGCCATCGCTGCGCGGGATTAACAATTACTTAAGTTGGAATTAAAAATTTATTTCCTTAAAGAGTTTCACAATAATTCTTGTTTATGTTTTTATTTAAAACTTGATTAATTAGGTATTTTCAGGTACGATATTTTTTCGCTGTGAACATTTATTTATATATTTTTTATATTTTCGATGTGTGGGTTGACACTGGATCAAGTGAGTCAAGTACACAATGGGTGATATGACCCACTGCGTACAAGTCGCCATCACATACACCGGAGCAAACAAGCATGTAACAAACATCTGAACACAAATCTATTTTCAAGGCATTAGGGTGCATGTTCAGATATTTTGACACTCTGTAGTGTTCAGATGTATGTGATGGCGACTTTACTTGACCCTGTCGTCGTTGCCATTACATAGATACCTACATACGTCATATGACCCAATGTGTACTTACGTAAGTTTGTACGGGGTTCCGGACCAAAAAGGTAAAAACGGAACCCTTATGGTGCGACTCCGTCCGTCTGTCTGTCTGTCTGTCTGTCTGTCTGTCTGTCTGTCTGTCACAAAGTTAAATATCTGAGGAACTACTAATGCTATCAATTTGAAATTTGGTATAGTTGTAAACAAAGCTAATCCACGTGTATGGAAAATTAAAAATTTAAATATATATTTTTAATTTCTATAAAAATTGACGCATAAGAGGGGGGGCAATTTACAAAGGAAAATGTAGAAAAAAAATCCATCCCCCCCCTCTTATCTCCGAAGTTCACCAAGCGAAAAATTTGAAAATAATATATATAATTAATATGAACGTAAATATTACCGGAAAAGTATTACAAGACCTCAGCTATCTAGCGTATTTTTTTTTACTTTAAAATCATTTAAAATTAAAGTTTATAATTAAATACTTTTGTGTTGAATTTTTTTCCTCAAAATTTGTATGGAAGTATTCTGAAAGTACCTTCTAGCAAATAAAAAAGGAGTTATTGAAATTGGTTCGCTTGATAAAACCAATCTCTGAAAAACCAACATAGATATTTTCTTAATAAAGCGTGGTGAACGTTTGTACGGAACCCTCGGTGCGCGAGACAGACTCGCAACTGACCGGTTTTTTTTGGAACGCCGAGGAAAAGGCCACATGTCAAAAAGTTGGCATTACGAGGGCAAAGCATCAGCAGACAGTGAAATATGATCTCTTAGATGATTATTTGCCTACTAAGTCAGGTTTTGTAATTCTTATAATAAAAGAAAGAAAAGACGCTCGTATTTCAATGGTTTCGCCCTAACCTTGATCATCTAATTCTCTTTGGCCCATTGTGAACTACTGGTATGCCCGCACTGGTACACAGTGGAGCAAATCCCATTTTTTTTAAAAAGCTTTGCTGGCTACAAGTTGATTACAATTTGGTTATTTTGAATAAATGTTGTATAGGATAGTGCATAAATGATGTATATAGCACAACTATTTCTCGAGCTACAAGGCAATGAAAAATGGAGTGATCCATCACGTTTTGAAAAGGTTTTGAAATCGGTTCTAACGATTTTGATGAAATGTTTCATCATAATTCAGCTAGGTCTAAAATTTGGGAAAAATTGTTTTCTCTATGTTACCTCGAGTAAAGGTTGGTCGCCCAGGCAATGAGTTCTACACTGTGAGACCATTTTTACGTCCTACCTACGTCAAAAGAGAAAATTGATACATTTACATTTTAAAGAAAAAACAACGAAAGCTTGCGGTATCTTACAATATGTACGGTTACTTAAAGCAAATGATACTTTGACGCTGCCACTCGTAAAGAGAACAACGGAAAACTTCTGCAAATTGAGCAGAACTCAAATTCGTAACGACACAAGTTTTTGGAGTTCATGCCATTTTAGTTCAAGATGGCAGTCCTAATTGGCATGAGTTATCATGAAACAACGCTCTTTTATTGAAGATCATGACTTCAAAATTACAGTTACAAACTTGCATCCTTTGATAACGGAGTTTAATAATGACTTTAACAATCCTTGCTTAAGTCTAAAGCTGACAGCGAGGAGCCAAAAACGCACAAGATCTGGCAAATGTGTGCCGAAGTCTAGGTGCATTTATAACGACAAAAAAGACACGTAAATTTGTTTCGCAATCGTAACAATTTCCTTTTCCATACATTTTGTTGTCGGGTTAAGTTATTGTTATATAAATCTCGACACCCTCCCTACCAGACTGCAAGAAGCCTCATGGACACGATAGACAATCCTCCCAAAAGCATGGGTGTTACAATCAACCCAACAGTGAAACCACCCGGCTTCTCATTGCCTAGAAAAGAATGGTGCCAGCTGAACAGGTTGAGAACTGGCTGCGGACGCTCACGTGCATTCCTATACAAATGCGGTTGGATAGAGTCTCCGAGGTGCGATTGTGGCGCCGCGGTGCAAGACATTGAGCATATCGTCAAGACCTGCCCGCTCAGTAAATACGACGATAATCCGGCAGACTTGTTCACCCTCGACAGTGACGTAATCCTATGGATGCAAAATTTGAAAATTCTTTTATAGTATACGACTGATTAACCCTTTTCCAGGCCGGAAGTTTGAAAATGACAATTGGATGTCAGTCGTATTCATTAAAATTAAGACATAATTATGTTTGACAAGCAGTATGTGGTCGATATAATGCCTCTGCCTGGAAAAGGGTTAAATAAATTGTTATATAAAAATTTACAACACCCATTCAAAAAAAAACAACGTTGGTAATTTACCAACGTAAATTTAACACTTGCAAAATAAATCAGTTTGGGAAACAATGTACAAAACAAACTATAAGCAAGAGCTGTCACATTTCCGATTTCCCACCAAAATACAGTTCAAAATTAAAAGACGAAAGATGATAAACTATTAGTCCTAAACTATTAAGATGTTATTCGTGTTTGTGAAGACAAAAGTGTACGTTCCTCTTAAAATGGTCGAAAAATTAATAACCGCACTCCTGAAGAAATTGCGTGAGTAGCAAAAGTACGAATAGAAAACTTGCTGCTTGAAAACTTTAACTATTCTGTAGTCCGCTATTTATTTAAAAAGTATTGTATGCATCAGTGTATAACTGGTCTAAAAACGCTCGTGGCGTCTTTAATTGCAACCCACGCCACTTGCCTTTTAATGCCCTTCTTATACAACAGTTGCATAAAATACTATTTTATTGTCCTGTACGATCAGCCTCACAAGGGGCTTAACATCACCTTTGCAAATTTGCAATCCATTTTTCAGTCACTTGCCGTTATCCGATTGAGCTGAAATTTTGGGTATGAGTATAGTTTGGATGAGAATTCAATATTATGGTTCAGTCGACGCCAAAAATATGTTTACACTTTTGCACCTTATTCCATTGTAATAAGGCGAAAACTGTAAACATATTTTTGGCGTCGACTGTACCGTGTCGCATTAAACGTCATGTTAAACTGCCATATGACGTTGTCAAACGAGTGAAACCGACAAGGTAATTAGGTGTTCAGCAACTTATGAGGCCGACTGTACTTTTAATTCTCATTTAAACATTTGTGACACTTATATGAAACATACATAACAGGCCTGAAGAAAAGTCTTTACTCTATTCCCCATAACAGCACTTGTGCTTTAAAATCACCAGAACGATATTTCGTGTAAACACAATTTTACAACAAAATACATTGCTACCAGCATAAAAAACCACTGAACTCACGGTTTTTATTTAAAACCTTACTTTTTATATGTATTGCCGCCAACTTAGGAAACAGTATTCGCCTAGGATTCACATCGTAACCCACGCCACTCGCCCTTTTTGACCTCTCTTATACAACTGTTGCTTAAAATTGTATCGCTTGCCCTGAGAAAACTATGTTTCTCTAACTAGTCGATAAAATTATGTGGCATACATTCTACATACCCTCATGATTCATTATGCTTACGTATGCATGTAGCCTTATAATTATAGCGTTCTCATTGTCACATTTTAAGCCTGGCACACATATTATTTAGTTAGCTCACGAGACTTACATATATGTATAACTGACTCCAATTCAATATACTCCTGGTAATTTGGATGTCAAACAACAGCATGTATGGTAAATGTAATGAAACAAAACAATATCATAAAAGTATTTATTTTATAAATGCATTCGACAAGTATCCTTAAAACAATAAGTATAGGCAAAAAGTCTTTCTATTTCGTGTATGCTGTGAATGAATAAATTCTCGTTGGTTGTACAAGTTCTATCAACACATACGGTGCGCATTCACCTACGCATTCGTGGGATTTACAGTCGCCTATGTCCACACAGCGAACTGCTGGAAATTTACCGTCCCATCTGTTTGCAGTGCGGACGACGGAGAGAAAAATACCAGTAGTTCGCAGGAGGAGCAGGCAATTATGGCGCTCTTTGGGGGACACCGTCCAGCAGGGAACGTCTTTTGGATGATAGGATGCAGTAGATGATGATGACCTACATTACTGCAGAGGCCGGGAAAATTGGGATTGCCGGCCAAGACAATATAGACCGGATAGGGATACCAGGCTGCCAATCCCTTTACAGGCGTCTTAGAGCATTTAGATAGATGACTCTTTCAGCGCATCTTTCCTAACGAAGAAACTCTTCCGTATTCTGAGAGGGCCGAATATCAAAAATATTAAAAAACTATGCACAAGTACAAAACTCTCTCTTTAGGTAACGATCACGAACGCAACGATGATAATATTTAAATGTAAATTTAGTATAATAGAACGTTTAGGCCCAAGCTTTTATTTATAGTGCAGTGTAGATACGTATGCTACTTCGATTTGGTCAAATCTTGCAAGTCTAATCCCATTAAAAACATGTGAAAGAAAACCAAGTTCGTAACAAGAAACTTGCAAGATAAGTACTAAGACATGTACTCGTAGCTGGATATCTACTAAGTTCTTTCAAACTTCCTTAAATCAAAAAGCCCGTAATGCGCAATATTCTTCAGTTACTTTAAAATAAAATGTGTCATTTTCTTTGCTACTAAATAATGCAATTTGCACAATGCTTGAAGTTTATCTTTACACGTTTTCTTCTCTTTCGGATAGAAATGAACGTCAGAAGGACTGCATTCACGAAATCAATGTGCAGAGATTTAAAAGCACTAAAATTACGAGTATGAGAGTACTTTCATAGTAATTAAAAAATTTTGATCACCAAGGCTTGTTAATTCTACGTATAATTTATTATTCTCTTTATTCTTCATTTATCTTAGGCTAGGTTTTTACAATAATTATATAAAAAGTAAAATATAAATCTATAGATACAAAACATAAAATAATTATAAAAACCTAACCTAGGATGTCGCCAGGGCCTAAGCTTCCGGTGGTCCAGGCGACAGAGAGAGGAATTCCTGGACGACTATCCGCACAATATCCATGAGTGCCGCTTTCTGTATCTGACCTTTGACTCAGCCATCTACGAGGGCCACACTAAAAGTTTTGCGTAACTTGTAAATAAAAGAATTTATAACTATAATTATACACCGCATTTGAACGCCCGTGGTTTATACTTTCGCAGCATTTCTTGGCACCAATCAACACGGGCCTATTTTTGAGTAGATGTAAGTTCATGGGGAATCCATCGACAACAAAGCTTCCTGACTTTTAAATATTCTTGCAAAACCTTTTGTATTTGACTCATACCTATCCCTAATTGTCCACAAATTTCGTCATAAGTGATTCTTCGGTTTTCCTCTATTAGTCGCCAGATAGCAGCCACGTTTTCACTAGTGACCGCGGTAGACGGCCGACCTTTACGAGAATCGTCATGGAGAGAAGCCCGGCCTCTATTAAAATCAGCATACCACCGTCTCACAGTGCTTAAATGTGGTGCTTCAAGCCCAAAAGCATTTTGAAGACGAGCACTACATTCTTGCGAAGAAAGAGAACTTTTAAAATCGTAAAAAATCATTGCTCTAAAATCCTTTCGCGTCAAATTAATTATCGGTGCCAATTTTTCACTTCAAAACACCAGAAAAAAAATTACCATCAGTTTCACGCCACCAACTATTCAATTCCATAAACAATAATCCATTTTTTTTTCATTCGAAATTCAAATGTTTACGAGTGGCCAGGAGTGCAAAACTTTTATTGTGGCCTAGGTAGGTACGAGTCTGTGAAGGTGTTGGTCGAGACACTTCGCTGTTAAACCGATTGCTGAAACTACTATTGGGACAATGATCGTCGAATCAACATCAATCAATTTATTATTATTATTGTCGTCTACAAAATGCACAAGAATCTGCTCCACAAATTATTATGATATACGTATTTGTACAATGCAAACCAGTCTAAAAAACCTAAGATATCTTCGCCATCAAAAATACAGGAAAACCTTTTTTTTAGATGTACCCTCTCAATTTTTCTTCCCGAGCTTATTAAGCTAAACCACATTTCCATAAAATAAAATATCTACGTATTTATGTTACCGTACTTTTTAACTTAACTTAGGAGAAAAGCAGCCCTAAGTGAGAATTTCCTTTGAGAAAATGCTATCTCAAGAAATAATCCGTCTAATGGCTATTACGAAAAATTATACGATACAAGTTTTGGAATGCTAAACGGCACGCAGAAGTTCGTTTTTAACTGGTTATCTGCTTTTAAACAGGAGATATATGAATGATACCATAATACCGAAGTTAAGTAAATGCAGGGAAATGAGAACTTCGTTGCGATGCATCGCGATGTTAAATTGCAAACTCCTTGTATGTTGTACATATATAATATTTATATATTATTCATGTTTGTAATGTATAAAGCAATTTTGAAACCAAAATGCTTTCTACTTAGTAATATGTGGTCAAAAACTAATAAATTATTTCGAACACCAATCGCTGTTTTAGATTGCGTCTTTCTGAAATCAGAGTTTAGTTTACACAATTGTTATGTGTCTCCGTCCTCGCTTTGAATTATGTGCAGTAACATCTAGTGATGTTCCTGTCTTGATGAGTCGCGTCGCGATATATCTTATTTGTTATAAACTAAACTACATTACATGGCAACTAATTTATTTGTTTTTATTACCAAAACATAAAGTTAATAGCATCAACAATAATGGTGGTATCTGAAAAGGTGACAAATATGGCACGAGGTGGTTTAATAATAAAATAATGAACCAATAATTAAATAGCTTATTTACTAAATTATAAAGTAACACATCTTTTATTTACTCTTTTTTACTACTTCAATTTTCTTTACGGTATCTGTACTAGCCTCTGTATCGTTAGAGGAACCAGAATTTGAATGTTCTAATGTTTTTACATCACTTTTAGGCCTGTCATCACTATTAATAACACGGTTCTTTAAACTTCGGTTTAGTATGGCAGAGGGTTTCATAAAACCCTTTAGAATCACTTTTTCGGGAGGCCTATGAATACTTTGACTTCTATGCTGTAATTTATTAATGCCGTAGTTAGGTTTAATTTGGGCTGTTTTTTCAAACAAAGACTTATCTGGTAATTGTAAATCTGTTACGCACACGTAATTTTCTTTTAGTTTTGGAGCCGTGTAAATAGTGTTTACTTTCACTGGTATTATTTCCACTTTTTTTTCAAATATCGTTGCTGGTCCCTTTGAATCTAATGCATCCTCGGACACCATCCCTGTGTCTACTCCACCCACTAGTTCTTGAATTAGCTGGTCTTCAGCTAGATCGTCTGTGAAGTCACATTCTAAAATATCTATGTCATCATCAGAATAAACTGATGAAAATGATGCAACTGAGTTTTCATTATAATTATGAAAATTATCTGGCAACCTTACTCTAGGTACGTTGCTCGACATACCCTTCAAGCTTGGCAACGTTAAATTTGACTCTGAAACATTGACTGCATCACATGATGCTATAATTACTTTCGGATATTCTCTATTTTCAGGAGTAACATTACTTTTGTCATTTCTATGGGTGTTCACTTTGCGCGTTGAAAATTCTTCAATATTTTCGTAGTTCACAGGAGACGTTTCATATTTTATAGTTTTGTCTAGATTAGGTGTTTCAAACGAAGATAAGGGTTTAGAATATTTGTAAGCAAGGCGGCGGTCCAATGTTGTTGTTCTTGGGGGAGGTTGCGGAGGAACCTTGAGGAAATCCGACTCACTATCTATACTGCTAACATAATTACGGAAAGTTTGCAAAGCGGTAGGTTGCAAAGAAAACCTTTTTTGCAAATGAGGTAAATCCGGCAAAACTTTAGGGAAATTTCGCCTCTTAATAGTCAGTAGGGCTTCGGATGTAGTAAGAGGCTCTGCTGTAATGTTTTCATTTAAAGAAGTAACATTGATATCATTTCGAAAAATAACAGGCGGCAATATATCTTCCAACTCTTTATCTGACTTATTTTGGTTTTTACAGTTATTGCTGTAGTTTACATCTGTGACTGGGTCTGAAATGGAATGTTTATGAGATATTTTTAAGGGAATCGCTTCTTTTTTTATGGACATTGTTACTTCGTTACTAAATTTAATGTTATTATCTTTATTTTCGTATTCGGAATGTTTTTGTTCATCAAAGGATTTTGTAAGCTCTATAGGTTCTTGTTGAAGAATAGAAATGGTACGAGCGGATGGTGTTGCATCTATTGCTACCGAAACCTTTTTACAATTCAAACTTTCAGTTTCTTTACTTTTTAAAGAGTCGGATGATTTACCAATACATTTTATGCTCGAATTACCAGACTTTTTGCGACTGGAAATAGATGAATTAGAACTAAACTTAGAAATCGTAGGGGCATTTTGATCATGGCTATTGCTTTTTATCGATTCTTTAAGTCCAAAATCACGCTTAATTTTTAATGTCTTAGATTCAGAAATTTTGTTTCTTGATATTATTTCTTCGGATCGCGTGAAATGATTTGCTTTGACAGCAGCATTATTAATATTATGCTCAGTACTCGATTTACGTATGGTATTAGGTGAACATTTATTCATGACTTCGTTGGCTATCCAATCTCTTACTTTAGTATGAGCATCTAAAGTACTAGTTGAAAGATGTCTTCTGAGTTGAAATCGTTCACGAAATCCACCTGAGTCATCTGATTTAGGTGTTTTGCACGATTCTTGTTTATGTTTTGCGTTTTGATTGCCCCTTATTTTATTTAAGCTCATTGACTTAATAACGCTACAACCAGTTTTTAAAGTCTGTAAAGCATTTTTATCATCTTTTGTACTTTTTTGACCAATTATATCTACTTCGCCAACATCTGCCCGAGAGTGCCGAGTAGGCCGTATTATATTATCGCGTAAATTAATTCTTCTCTTCTTAAAACAAAGGACGGCACATATACCAACATTTAAGGCGAGAAATAGTATACCTAGTGAAATAATAAGAGTAATTGTTGACGCAGATGTTTTCAATTGAACAGTGTCATTAGTTTTTGTGGGTTTTGCGGTTGTAGAGTAAGCGTTATTGTTTTTTATTACATTCGGTGTAACAATTCTAGATGGCGATTTTATCGATTGTATTTCCCGGTAAATTGAGTCAGTATTCGGCGAATACACTGGTGGAGAATAGGGCTTTACTCTTCCATACATAGGCGAATTAACACGAGGCGTGTCAATAATGGTTGGTGTCCAAATTCTTCGAGTGTTGTCTGAAACAAATATAACTTTCTTGTAGATTTTATTAGTCTTATCGTTTACACTTAATTTTACGATTTTTTAATAAATTAATAACTTGAAAATCACCTTGCGCCTTAAAAACCATATTAGGTTTTTTTGTAGTCGGTATAGGTGTAAACTCGTACAAAGGGTCGCGTACATATTTCGTCATATTATTTGGTAAGGTGTCAATCCAGAACTTAGTATAACGTGTTCTATAAAAACTGCTTATTAAAGGTGGAATGTCTGAAAAAAAAAACATTTGTCTCAGTTTGATTATTTTTAATTTCACATTATTTATTTATATCAGACAACAAGGCCCTATTACAAAAACCTTAAAGACTAACATACATTTATCAATATAGACTTATTAATAATTACAAAATTACACTATTACTGTGTTGCGCAACTTTGTGGTGTCAGGTAACCGACCGCGAAAATTGACAACCAACAACCGACAATGATAATATATGTTACTGGGTAAAGAAGATTATATATTATGATAAGATGAGGAATCCACGTAGGGCAATCAGTATAGGTGAGTTTAAACCAACGTGAGTATAAGAACGTTTAATAAAAAATTGACGCTTCCCCTTTGGCATTGTTCAGTACTCACTCTGGGTAGGCAAGAAAATATGTCTTTTAACTAGTTTTCTTTAGCAACTTTTACGGCGTAACAAGAAATTACATGTTGTTAAATTATCTAATACCGTGCATTTTTTTGTAATAGAATGTAGACCATAGGGGTAATCACGTAACGTTCCGAACGCGCGTCGGTACAATTTAACTGTCATTTTTTCATATAAAAAGTGACATTTAGACCTACCCGACGTTCGTACAATCTGTTACGTGATCGACCTGCAGGTCACTCTGTGCGGTCGAATGATGCTTAAGTACCATTTTATCACTTATCGCTGTGGATAAGGCATCCCTTATACTCGCACTCGCAAACTTGTTAGAACGTGACGGGTGTCTTATTCACAGCAATGGTGTTGATCGATAGGTAATTTAACTTTTGTGTTATCGTCTTAGTAGAAGATGCGAATATACTTATAGACCGGGAGATGCTGACACAAGTTTTACGGTCGTTTGTACCAAGTATGGATAACTACGTAATGAAGAAACGGAAAATGATGGTCATAGCGCTGGTACCGGTGGCCCAAACGCGTGGGCGTTAATATAACGTGTCCGATAAATTAATAGGGATATAATATTTAGTTCTTTGTCTTTAAATTAATTTTACGGCGTAACCTTGTCATCCACATCCGCACCGCTCATCCGCATAGTGCAAATTGCCTAGTATTTACACGGCATAATCATATTTTTGATTTTAGGGTTTACAACATTAGGGCCAGTGAAATTAGGTATAAAATTATTAGGGCTAACGGAGGGGAACCGTCTATGTAGCGTAGCGTGGACTCAGTTTGGACAGGGATCCTCCTCCCTGCGGTTAATTATCCAAATAGTGGAAAAGGACGTTGAATAACATTTGTAAGGCTTGCGTCATCAGATCTCGCATGTTCGTCCCCATGGGCGCTATTTGTACGATGGCCCTAATCATCATTCCCAGAACCTGCCTTATTATCCACTGCGACATACCGCCGGTGGCGGGTCGGGCAGCAGCCTGCGGCTGAGCTGCTGGCCGTGGCTGAGCTGTTCGTTTGCGAGCTATCACCTCGTCACCATAGTGAACGTCTGCGCAAGTGTGGACTGCGTGCTCATGTATCCAATGCGACATATCGCCGGTGGTGGGTCGGGCAGCAGCCTGCGGCTGAGCTGCTGGCGGTGGCTGAGCTGCTGGCGGTGAATGAGCTGTTCGTCTGCGAGCTATCACCTCGTCACCATAGTGAACGTCTGCGCAAGTGTAGACTGCGTGCTCATTTATCCACTGCGACATACCGCCGGTGGCGGGTCGGGCAGCAGCCTGCGGCTGAGCTGCTGGCGGTGGCTGAGCTGTTCGTCTGCGAGCTATCACCTCGTCACCATAGGGAACGTCTGCGCAAGTGTGGACTGCGTGCTCATTTATTATTTGGCATAATTATTTTTTTATTTTTTTTTTCCTTTATTTATATCTGCGATAATATTTTATAATATTATTTATATATTGGCATAATTTCGCAATTTAAATATAATTAACTATCATGTGCATGATTGACTCAAAAACTGATTACTGTTTTTTATTTAGGTTTAAATAATAGCGTAAATAAAATTTGGTATATTTTATTCCTAGGCAATAATTCATTTCACCTAAGTCGTGATTTTGGAATCTCTTTATGAGTAAATTTTTGACTTGTTCTATTTTCTTTTGCGATTTGCAAGCATTTATAATGTCATCCACATATATTGTATATTTTTGTAGTATCGATAGTCGATGAAAAAAGAAGGGTTTCCACTCCAAACATCGCAAACATGTAGCCTTCGCCTAGCACAGCATATTTGTGCCGCTTGTGTTGTTCTGCAGTGGTGGCCGCAGCTCCGGCTTTAGAGAAGGTCGCTTGGAGATGGGACGGGGCTAACGTATCACAGCAGGTAGCGTCCCATACAAGCGTCCTCCCCAGCTTCCATTGAATGAGCGTCATGCCGTTGGGACGCTTGCCATTGTTACGTGCGATACCGTTCAACTTTAAAATGGCCGGTACGCTAACGTAGGCAATAGCCCTACGGCTGACGTCAATCAGGGAGGCGTGGCAAGAGATGCGGTCATCACTTTTCTGGCAGAACAAGCCGTGGTGACCACGTTGGCGTCACAGCGGCAGTGGTGCGGCTCATTAGTTTTAGACCCAAGTAGCCTTAGTTAGAGTCGGTTTGCCGAGGAGAGAGCCAAGGTTTGGAGACGGCAAAGTGTGAAGCCAGAGGCCCGCCTTCGGCTCCGCTACAGGAAGGAGACCAGCACGCTCTCCTGTGTTTTGGGCGGAGTTGGTAGTGTCTTTAAGAGTAGTTGGCAGAGCGGCTCGTCCCAATGTCCCAATACCCCGACGCAAAAAGAGGGGTGTTATAAGTTTGACGTGTCTGTCTGTATGTCTGTTTGTCTGTCTGTCTGTCTATCTGCCTGTGTGTCTGTCTGTGGCATCGTAGTTCCTAAACGAATGGACTAATTTGAACGTGGTTTTTATCCGAAAGCTGACGTGATCGAGATGGTTCTTAGCGACGTTTCAACAAAATCGGTTCAGCCGTTTTTGAAATATTGAACTTTGAAATGAAAACTAGTTTTCAACTTTTCTAAGTTGTAGTTATGAGATTTTGGGGAAACCGGAAGCGAGTCATCTGGCAATTGGGAATATAAAAAAAAAAAAATTTAGTATTTTATTCTGACCAGGATTTGTTTTATCCAACCCATGCGCGAAATATTTTCTAGTTAATTTTCTTAATTCTATATCCTATATAAATACTATTATAAAAGTGAAAGTGTGGATGTTTGGATGTCTGGATGTCTGGATGTCTGGATGTTTGTTACTCAATCACGCTTAAACGGCTGAACTGATTTGGATGAAATATTGCACGAAGATAGTTTATAGCCTGAATTAAAATAAAGGATAGTTTTTATCCCGGGTTTACGCAGACGAAGTCGCGGGTGGAAACTTTTTCGTTATAAAATACTTTTTATCCATTAAACAAAATAATGAAAATTTACAAACAAGGGGTGACGACGGCAATGACAAAAAGAAAAGATGGGGCGGAGGGGGAGGTTGGTTGTAAAATCTTGCTTAGTTTAGAATTCCTGCTCCGTCTTCGCAATCGAAAGCTTTGATGTGTCTTCTGGTGCCTCTCACAATCATGGAGACAGCTCGTATGAGTGATATTTGAACTTTGACTTTTAGCCAGAAAATTATTTGTGAGTATAAGGTTTTTCCCATTTGGATGATAATTTGGATGCTGTTTTTTTCAAGAAATTCATATATTTATCCATTAAACAGATAGGTGATATTCGTGTCACAAATCATAATCGTATCTTCTACTTTAAAACAAACATACGACGAGAAATTATTATTACTATGAGCATCATCGAATGTAAGTAACCGTAGAATTGATATTCTAAGGCTTGTGTTTGAAAGTTGCCATTATGCTTAAACGTCACGTTGGTCCACTTGTCTGGCGTTAGTACTTGCATTACTGCATATTCATATCCTGTCGATTAATGCCAAAGAGTATGTTAGAGACTGCTCACCTAATCTTAAATACGACTTATGTTCAACGTTGTACTCTGGCCATTCAACATTATATTGATCCCATTGCCTGCGGTCTAAGGTAAAGTATTCGTTTACACTCTGCGTATTTGGTGTCCTGAAAATAATTGTATAATGGATTAATCGAATACGCAATTAATATTTTTATGTATTCAGTAAATACACTCATATTATTGTAGTCCATGAAAAAAGTTGCTACTGCCTAGTTCGACTGGCTTTTCTGAGAAGTCACTTACACCTCGTGAATTCATGTCACATGCCATAAAAATGTGTTCCTGTTTATAATAAAAATACGGGAAATTGCCAATTTATATATTTTAATCCAGTAAGTAACCTTGTCGCCTGAAACTACGAGGTAGTTTGTGTCAAATCCATTAGTTCTGATTTTTGCAGACTTGTTTATGATGTTGGCTCAATTAATAATCCAAGTTAGTGACCTCAGACGCCGAACGCTATTTGGTCAAAAATCGAAAATACCGCGAAAGTTTTTGACAGTACCTGATGGCGTTTTAGAAGAAGACTAAATTTGCTACAATATGAGACTAGAATTGTCTCTGTAGACCGAATAGTTACCGAGATAAAGCCTTTCAAAGTTTATCTTGTTTAACGGGTGCCTATCACACAGGCAGCATTCCCGCGTTGAATAAGGGCCGTTTAATAAGTTTTTTTAGAAAGGCAAAAAATATCCGTTTTTTTGTACAAATTACATTTATTTCTCAAAATAATCTTCCTTAAGGGCCAAACACTTATTCCAACGAGTTTAAATTTGTTTTATTCCCTCCAAAAAATAGGATTTTTCGAGGTCTGCAAAATAGCCGTTCACACGTGCTATACAGTCTTCATTTGTCAAAAATTTTTGTTCTCCGAGCCATCTTTTCAAATTTGGGAATAGGTAATAATCACACGGAGCTAAGTACGGTGAATACGGAGCATGAGGTACCAGCTCGAAGCCTAATTTATGGATTGTTGCCGGAGATAATTTTGGTCGTTTTTCTAACAATTCGGCTTTAAAACGGTTTAATTAAACTGCGTAATAACGGCCAGTGATAGTCTTCCCTTTTTCTAAGTAGTCAATCATGATAAATCCTTCGCCATCACAGAAAACTGTCGACATCACCTGCCCAGCCGACAAAACAGTCTTTGCCTTATTTGGGGCACGTTCACCAGCAGCCATCCATTGTTTGGACTGTTGTTTTGACTCTGACGTGTAATGGTGGACCCAAGTTGCGTCCACAGTGACAAATCGTTTCAAAAAATTCCGAGGGATAAAAAAGTGTTTAATAACGGCACGAAATTCAGATTTTTCCATAGTTGGCAAAAATGCGTAGGTGATCACAACAACGTGAAGCAACGGTTAAAGTGACATATCTTTGTTTTTTTTTTATAAATTTTTCGTGAGTTTTCAGTTGAAAGATCGTGCCAGCCATTATTAATGCCATTTACCAAAAAAGCGGCCAAGTGCGAGTCGGACTCGCACATGAAGGGTTCCGTTAAATAAATTGCTTTCTACGATTTATGACGTAGTAAAAAAAACTACTTACTAGATCTCGTTCAAACCAATTTTTGTTGGAAATTTGCATGGTAATGTACATAATATATTTTTTTAACTTTTATCATTCTCTTATTTTAGAAGTTACAGGGGGAGGGACACACATTTTACCACTTTGGAAGTGTCTCTCGCGCAAACTCTTCAGTTTAGAAAAAAAATATGTTAGAAACCTCAATATCATTTTTGAAGACCTATCCACACGTCCCATACGTTTAATGAAAAAAAAATTGAGTTTCAGTTCTTAGTATGGGGAACCCCAAATTTAATTGTTTTTTTTCTATTTTTGTGTAAAAATCTTAATGCGGTTCACAGAATACATCTACTTACCAAGTTTCAACAGTATAGCTCTTATAGTTTCAGAAAAAAAGTGGCTGTGACATACGGACGGACAGACAGACAGACATGACGAATCTATAAGGGTTCCGTTTTTTGCCATTTGGCTACGGAACCCTAAAAAAGGCTTTATAAATAGTTTTTTTAAAAATACTTATCAAACGACCCTCGTAGCAATCGCGCTTTGAGCGAGAAAGCTGCCTGCGCGAGGGTCACCCGTTGCGTCCCTCAACCGCTACTGATCTCCTTGTGGAGCCCACGCGCACTTTATCCCCAAGGGCTCGAGTGTCTCACAAAATCTCACTGGGCATCGAAACGGCTATAACTCCCGACCTTGGATCGCTCTCGGGCATCCGTAATTACTATTGCACTGACATGCTGATATATTAATAAAAAACTTGAAACTATTTATTTCTAATAACGTCTCCGACATGACCCTGTATAATTAGGTAATAGAATGTGTCAAAAGTCTTAACTACTATTTGACACATAACCTCAAGAGTGTGGTTATGTTTCAACATAAAATTCACATGAACATAATATTTAATACAGTCCATTAATCGTCAGCAGGATGACACCTGATCTTCAGAAGAACTTGACTATGGAGTAATATTACACTGTGATATTTGTGATACAAGTGAGCTATGTCGACTGGAGGCGGAATTATTCGAGAATGTAATTTTCAAAGCTTTGTCGCGTTTGTTATGAAGTTTTTCAACACATTTGCGAGGAAATAATAGTTTTCATAAGATGAAAATGTTAGTTATAGGCTCCCAAGATATTGTCTTTAGTTTTTGATGACAACCGGTTTTAGTCACATATTGTAAATACTACTGGCGTCAATTATACCTGCAGGCTTTATTATTTGTGTATTATTCGAAAACACGCAAAAATAAAAATTCAATCGGCTCAGAGAGCAATGAAGCGAAGCTGCCTGAATATCAAACTGAGAAATAGAGTCACTAAAATAAGCAAAAAAACTAAAGACATTGACACTCTACTCTTTTCAAAAAGGCTAAAGTGGAAATGGGCGGCCCATGTATCGAGATACCTATACGGATGACAGGTGCACCTTGAACGCCAGGAAATGAAAGGGTATGGTATCCGTATGGTTCAAGGAATCGAGGAAAACCTAATAGCGTAAGTGGGAGGCAAAAATTGGTTAAAAACCGCACGAGACAGACCGACTTGGCAAGCCTTGGAGGAAGAGGGTCCCATTCAGCAATCTACCTAAAATATCTTTTTTTTTTAGTCTTGCATTCTTAGATAAGAATTATACAATAAATTACATACTTCATTCATTACTTACTAGACTGTAAAAAATGCTGTAATGGAATTTAATACAGCTTTTTGATTTTTATTTTGCTTATTTATTATTCAAACGGGGCAATGAGTGAAAACCTGAAACTATAAGAGATAAGGAAATTTTCTCTTAGAACCGGGTTCCATTCCCGCTTTTCAAAATTTCTGAAGGCACAATTTTTTTTCTAAAATTATTGGTCGTCTCTCAAATTTTCCTCGTCTTGTAGTTTCGGACTTTTTCGTTTCAATGCGAATGCGACTTTGTCCATAAGGCTTTTAGATTAATACTTACCCGATTTTAACAAAGTTCGTCCACAATCTCATCATAGCTTCACTCAGCAGTTTTTCTTTCGGTGTATATTCTGAATGAAAATGAGTGTTCGTACCTCCTAGGGGCACACCCAATATATACGGCAATTCTTCTCCTTGGACACTTTTATTCAGCTGAAATCAACAGTAACATGGCGTTGTAATTGAAGTCTCATAATTAAAACTTCAATTATTATTCGTGCGCATGTGTTGCAGTATTATTATTAATTATTATTAATTCCGTACCTGGCGGGAAAAAGTTGACATCTCGACTTACGTAATTTTTTTATCGTCGTAATCGCTTCCGATCCAACGACCTTAGTTTGATATGTAAAAAAACTTGCTTACTTAGTGCGTGTCACCGCTATCCTCTATCCTATTCCGTAAGTTAAAATGTCTTATTCTTATAGGAACTCACGGCACTTACGTCCTTTTCGTTAAGGAACGCAGATATTCAGCAATACGTCACAAACCTCTGAGCCGATTTTGTGAAAGTATTGGAAAATCATTATGTCCGTGATTTTTTTTCATATTTTTGAATTACACAGTTCCAAAGTTAAAGGGGAGGGGAACAATTTTAGTGACTTTCTGAGCGATTATCTCTGAATATCTAGTAATCCAGAGAGACCTTATATTTATTTAAAATACCTATTGATTAATGTGACATGAAAATAATTAATTTGTTTTTGACAACCTGTTTTTTTTTGCTTCCGTCTAAATGTATGGAGTAGTGCCTCTTTGTTTTTTTTTCTCTGTTGATTACCAAATTATGTACCGGCTTACCAAATACACATAAACTTCAAATATATCTAATGGTTTTTACTAAGAAATAAGTTTCTGTCAAATAAATTATTTATAGTACAAGCTTTTATTGCCGACTGCACTTTTTTGTATACCATCAACTACTAATTGAGACGATTCTAACGAGTCCAAACTCAACGGGGTTACGTCGGCTAAGCACTGAATGCACATAGCCACCTTCTGTCTCCATCATCAGATCAGCTCGATGCTACCATAATATTAAATTGTCATCCAAACTATACCTTCACCAAAAATTTCAGCTCAATTGAAGATATCTGCTTCAAAATTGAGATGGAAGATTGCACCCGAACAGACATAGATTTTTAGGCGACTGATATTGGTAAGGAAAAATTACTTGGTATAAAAATGTCTAACTACTAATTATTGTCAAGAAATAAAAAAATCGAAAATGTAAATTGACACTGTATAAAAATGTCGAGATGTGAAAAAGCCCAACTGATGATAGTTCTAATATAAAAATGTCGTGTCGTATCAGAAACGAATGTAGGTTTTGAATAAACGATTTCGCTAAGTGAATTAATAAAAAAAGTCGGTTCTGGAGTTACCACAAGCTGTAGTGGATCCCTTCCTTTGTACTGCCACTTGTCTATCTTTTGTGGCGGGCGGTCCCTAGGCTCCTCTAGGATGCAACCGGGAAAGGCTAGGGTGAGGTATTAGATTAGATTAGATTATTTATTTCATAATAAATAAAAACCGGTCAAGTGCGAGTCAGACTCGCGTACCGAGGGTTCTGGACCACCCCGTACAATAGAAACAAGTCCACTATAAACTGACACTCACAAAGTACGTGTCAGTTTATACTGGAAATTAATTTTCAGTGATGTAATTAAAATTTTACTGTTTTCGCAATTTTTCCTTTATCTGTGCTAGGTATAAGACGTTGCTTTGTTCAAAATTTCAAGATTCTGAGTTCACGGGAAGTACCCTGTAGGTTTTGATTCCCTTAAGAATTTCGGAAATTTGTAAAACGGGTATCTTTTGATTGCGTTGGCTTAAAAAGGTTGATTTTTTCACAGCTTCAAGGGACAGTTAGACTTGAGTATTTGATATTCAGCTTGATACATTCACGCGTTCCTGAGAAAAAAGGTCTTGACAGACGGACAACAAAGTGATCCTATAAGGGTTCCGCTTATTCCTTTCGAGGTGCGGAACCCTAAAAATGAACCAAAATATAAATAAACCATTGTACCAGTATTAATACGACTGACATTAAGCTGGTAACCAGTTTTTGTCGGAGAAAGTCATAGTAAACCAGGTCAACTACTAAATAGGTAAGGAACATGTAAAGACAGCGGTGTGTGTCGTCGCCGAGATTTAATTTTGTAATTTGAACGACTATTATGTTATATCATATCAGTGAGTAATTTATAATTGTAAACAAAAAGTGGACAACATTGATAGTGCACTCGTACAAGCTAGCTGATCTGCATAGTCAGATGTGATCAAAATCTGAACTGATGATGAACCTCCTAGACTTCCCTCGCAAAATGAAACACATTTTACAGCCTTTCGGGGTAAACTGATCCCTTGTCTCCCTAATTATGTAGATACTGTGTACTCTCGTATATATGTGACGATTTTGTTTTCCACAAAGATTTGGTACTTCCCGCCAGGGTTAAAGTTTTAGAGCTTAAATAAACCTAGTCGATGACATATCGTTCCTTGTTTGGTCGTTAGAATGATTTTCCCGCCCCCTTTGCGTGATTAAATTAGAACTGAATTACAGTAAGTTTGTCTGATTGGGTCATTGTAAGATTTAAGTTCGCGTCTCTTTTTTGGACATTGCCAAAGTTAAGGGCTACAAATCCAAAATTTTGGTTGAACTTTGAATCCGCATAAACGGCGTCGCCTCTTCTATAATTCTATGCAATAAAAACAGGGCGATTTTTGTTTTTTTGACTGACAATGACCCGATGACGATTGTCATCGATTAGTTTATAGTGACTTGGAATACCATTAGTATTAGTATTTTAAGAGCGGCATGTCATCTCGCTCGTATGTGGAGCAGCCCAACTGGGGTAGTACCTCCTCCACCTTACAAAAGACCGCAGCCATAATAGCACCACTGCTTTGTAGTGTTGCTATATTATTGCATGCTGTGAAGCTTGTGGTGTTATGTTCCTGTTGGTGAGTAAGGTCGCCAGAGCTCCCTAGGGTGCGTTGTGTTAGGAGTGAGGGACCTGCATGTTTCTATCTGCCAACACAGCGAATCCTCAAGTGAATAAAGGGTCGGTAACGCGCTTGTGATTCTTCTGGAGTCACAAGTGTCTATAGGCGACGGTACCAGCTTAACATCAGGCAGGCCGTAAGCTTGTTTGCCACCATCGTAGTATTAAAAAAAAAGTATTTTAATATTATAAAAAATATAGGTTCAATATACTCACTGGTGCATAGTGCGTGCTAACCGAATTATGGCCAAAAACATAGAAATACGATTGCATGTTTGCTTTAGAATGATAATTGGCAAAGCTGACTAAGGGTGATAAAGTCCTGGCGTCGCTAAATAGATTAAGGATTACGTCACGGTTAGTTTCGACGCTCCATCTTTGAGGATCCAGCTTCGAAGTGGCATATCTGAAATAATTCAAATGCTATTTTTAAGTCACTTAGGATACAGAACTGTGTTACTTTTGAATTTATCGGCTAAAAATTGTTGTGTATTTTTGTTTGCCGTTGAAGTAATTATAACATTTTAAATTCTCATGCTTTGAATACCTACATATATAAAAAAAAAACACTTTTCACGGGCCTAATGCGTTATTAATTTTATTAGGACCATCCATTCCTTACATTGTAGAAGGGGTACGTGGACGATGTTTTTAGCATCCTGCAGGGAAACGGTGACACAGTGAAACTTTTCATCGATAATTTAAACTCTTTAGCATTATCTGATTTTCATCTCACTTATTTTTAGGAAAATAGCGCAAATGTTGAAAGGCGGCTAAAACCGTGGTTTACGTCATAACTACGTCTGCATAAATTTAAAGGAGTGTAAATCTGCCATACAGAGCCACCGTTATGACATCATAATTTACATACGAACTTTTGGAATTTGCTCCTTTTTAAATGTGATTTTATGTGATATTTTTGGAAGAATAATAAACACAAACCTTAAAATTTCTTTACCTATCTATCAAACCAAATCATAGAATAACCAACTTGAAAAAAAAAAGTTTCATGACAATACTACCGACGCGAAAAAAGGGGTGTCATAAGTTTTACGTGTCTATGGCATCGTAGCTCCTAAACAAACGAACCGATTTGAATGCGGTTTTTTTATGCGAAATTTGACGTGATCGAGATGGTTCTTAGTTACGTTTTAACAAAATCCGTTGTAAAGATATTGAACTTTAAAATGTAAATATCGGAGGTTTTTCAACTTTTCTAAGTTGTTAATTATTATAGATTTTTGAAGAGTAGTTAAACGTTGTAAGTATAAAACGCAGCATAAGCCGCGTATGACATCAGTACTACGTCTGTAAAATGAAAGGAGTGCTAAGCTGCCAAACAGAGCCACCGTAAGTATAAAACGCAGCATAAGCCGCGTATGACATCAGTACTACGTCTGTAAAATGAAAGGACTGCTAAGCTGCCAAACAGAGCCACCGTAATCACGTCATAGTTTACGTACGTTACGTAAGTCAAATTAAAATGTAATATTTTTAAATAAAAGTAATAATTAATGGAGAAATAAAATAAAATCTTTCCCATACTCGTATCTCCATTGACAACTTGGTGAAGTCATTAAGAACCACGGCCAGTGCAACCCGTATCCATACCTCAGAAATAAAAATAAATAAATATCGTGTTCAACCCGTAAAAATAAATCTTTCAAATATATGTGCGTAGTGTAACACTTCCAATGCCAGTCCACCTTAAATAACATATTGTAAAGCTTTACCTATTTATTCAATGTCTTGAAACAACGCTTATAGCATAAGCTATATCAGGCCTTGTCCCGGTCATTAGGTAAGCCAACGCTCAAACTGCTTGGCGATAAGGAATAGGTGCAGTTTCTGCGTTATTTTTGTTAGCTGGTTTTAAAATTGGCGTTGCCACGGCTTTGCGATTCTCCATGCCAAATCTACTCTAGAACGCGCTTGGTGTACGCTTTCTGATGAACAAAAATGGAGCCATCTGTGTTTCTCTCGATTTCCATACCCAGAAAATAATTTGCGGGTTTGACGGTTATCTTGAAACGGTTTTGCAGTTTTTCTAGAAATCATTTCGTTTCCTTTTCGCTATTCGACTCAAATAGTCCATCATCGACATATAGGGCTAAAATTATCTTGCTTTTTCCTCTCCTTCGTGTAAACAAGCAAGGATCCGCTTTACTTTGTTTGAAGCCGATACCCACAATGAAGTCTGTAATGCATTGATTCCAGCACCGCGGTGCCTGCTTAAGACCATACAGACTTTTCTTTAGCTTAAACACGAGTTTAGAATCAGTTGCGTAACCTTCTGGAGGTTTCATATAGATTTCCTCGTCTAACTTTCCATATAAGAAGGCAGTTGATACGTCAAATTGAGACAGGGACATTTTTTCCTAGGCGGCAACACTTAGAAGTGCTCTTATGGTGCTGTTTCTTGCCACAGGACTAAAAGTCTCATAAAAGTCCAATCCTTCCTTTTGTGAATATCCCTTGATCACTAATCTGGCTTCGTACCGGCAGCATTAGTCTTGATTTTAAATATCCATTTACATGGAATGGCTTTCCTTCCTATTGGCAATTCGACTAGCTCCCATGTTTCATTTTCTTCTAAAGAATTTATTTCGCTATTAATGGCTTCTTGTCATTTTTCCCGATCTACTCCAGATATAGCTTCCTTGAAAGTTTTAGGTTCAGCATCATTCAATGTCAGATTAATGTTGCAGATATGATCTCTGTATCGACTCGGAGGCCTAAGATTGTCCCGGTTTCTCAGAGTCATTCGACCAGCTTGTTCAATTTCGGGCTCAGATAGGCTACGGTTCTCATGTTCTGTATCTTCATCCTCAGATTCCACAGTTTCAAAAGACTCGTTTACTATATGATTTGGCTCTAATCGAACATCTTGCACTTCCTGGACATCTCGGATAACATGTTCATCATGCTCATCAACTTCACTGTACTCGCGTTGGAACAGTGGGGTTCCATTCGGGAGTGGCACATTCGTAAATGCTTGTTGGTCTTGAGTATCATCTTGCAGCATAGTCATATCTGATGGTTTGTCTTGTAAATCTGGTAGCTCATATTGAATGTGTTTGTTGGTTGAGGTTGAAGGTTGTGGTTCAATAAGAGTATTTTTCTCGATGTTGCAGCCTAGTAGCGGTGTTTCTTCGAAAGTCACATATCTAGATCTTATCAACTTGTAATTGACTTTATCCCAAATTCTATATCCTTAATTTCCGTCATATCCAATCAATATTCCTTTCTGAGCTTTCTTGTCAAGCTTTTTGCGATTTTGTTTAGGAATATGGGCGTAGCATTTGCAGCCAATGATTCTCAAGTGTTTGATACCTGGTTTCTTATTGTACCATAGCTCATAAGGTAATTTTCCTTGCACGCCTGATGAAATAGTGCGATTCAGGATGTACGCCGCTGTGTTAATAAGCTCTGCCCAAAGACCTTTTATCTCTTCATGAGCATGTATCATTGATCTTGCTGCTTTTACTATAGTCCTGTTCTCTCTTTCTACGCATCCAGCCTGTTCATGAGTGTGAGGCATCGTCAGTCTCTGCGCCATGCTCCGCTAAGATTTTCCGAAACTGTTCATTATCAAATTCTCCTCCGTTGCCAGTCAAAATTTCTTTAACAGTGTGTTCTGTCTTTGGCTTCTGCTAGCATTTGCTTTAGCTTCATCCATCATGCAGATTTCTGATTTAGGAAATATATGAATCGATAGCGAGTGAAATCATCTTTGAATATCAGGAAATATCGAAACTTTTGGATGGAATATGTAAAAGGTCCGCATATGTCTGCATGGATGAGTGTATGCATGGATGAGTTTTCCAGGTTGAGTTGCTCTAATCCTTGTGCCAAACTTTTGCTTGTGTGCCTTTCCATATAGACATCCTTCGCACAGGTCTGATTTGTTGTCCTCCACTTTCAATCCAAATTCTTGTTCAATGAGTTGTTTTACATGACTCTTATTTTGGTGAGCGAGCCGTTCATGGTAAACTTGTAGTGGATTTGTCAATACCGCGTTTACATTGATTTTTGGCGTAAGGCAACTAAGGGTCAGTTTATAAAGTCCTGAAGTTTCTTTGCCTTTTTCCAATTAATCTGCTGGATCCAGCGACTTTGTCTGGCGTCGACTCGAAGACGGTGTCGAACTCATGATCATGTGCGGCAAGAACGGAAAAAAGATTCATTTTTATATTCGGTACGTACCAAAAATCTTTGAGTGTTATTTGCTCACGACTTCCACATACATCAACTTCAGCGTGGATGGTTCCTTTACCTAGAGCTTCTATGGTTTGACCATTGGCTGCTGTGACTGTGTGGTCGCCTCTGAAATGCTCGAAAATCTCTTAAATATCCCCTCTGTTCGTAACATGACTTGTTGCACCGTTGTTTACGTACCAGGAATCTTTGTCTGTGACTATTTGGTTCAGGGCTAGGACGGGTAGAGTTAGATTACCTGATGTTTCCTGTTTAGGTGGCCTTCCGTCAGAAATCCACTTCTTGCATTGTTTGACTCGATGTCCTTTTGTGCCACAATATTTACATTTGAAGTATTTTTGTTCCTTCTTCTTGAATTTTTCAGTTCTGGGATATAAAGCCTCAGAGGTGCTCGTGCTCGCATTCTCAGTGCTGTTCATCAAGGTTTTTTCATGGGCAACCGACCTCTCTTAGTCATTAGTAACCAACTTGACTTGAATGCGAAATTTTTCATCGGAAAAGTGTCCAAAATTTTACAGATCAAAAGCATGTCTGGCAATTTCGACTCTAACTGGCTGTTTCATGCCAAATATTCTTTAGTGCAGATATATGATTCGCCATAGCATGTTCTGGTTCTTTCTTATAACCAAAGAACTTAAGACACAGATCGTAACTTTTATCTTCACTTCTTTCACCGTATAATCTATTGAGTTCTTCCCATACCTCTTGTGAACTCGTCAGACGCATGACATGATTTAGTATCTCGTCTGTCATATTTGTCGTGATCAGCACTAGCAGTGCACTGTCAACATTGATAAATGCTTGTAAATCTATTTCATATTTTGCGTCAGCCGTTGCAGGTGGTTGTTCAGGCTTCCATCTCTTACCTTCAATTACTTTCAAGGCTCCCGGTATGGCTCTTATGAACACCAGTATTCTATACTTCCATGACTTGAAGTTCTTTGAATCTAGGTGTCCTATCTGCACCCTAGATGCTTCTACGATCGCTCTATCCATATCATATCCATAGCGGTAGATAGCCGGCACAGACTTCACTGTAAGAATTTTATTTTTCAAATTACGTAATTGGATTTTAAATTCTTTCCTACAGTTCCACTTCTTGTCAATGAAACATTTTACAATATTTATTTTCGCTCTGCTACCATGTAAAAGATTACGTATTTATTCAATGACAAATTCAAGAGTGACAACTCTGTTATAAAAACAATAGTAACATAAAGTCATATAAGGAGGTTTAACACTCCTTAATACATATTAATGTTATTCAGCTATGAAACCGGCCGAAGCAATCAGTTACTAAACTTTTAATAAGTTACAAAAAGAACTCACTGTTTCAAAATATCTTTAACAGGAACATCTTCCGCTCCTTCAAAGATTAACTTGACACATTTAGTAATGAATTCGTCACGCTGGGTTTCCAGTATTCCATGTTCAAGTTCTATTGCCCCGAAATCGTGATAGGTTTCATATTCAGTAACTCCGCTTAAAAGTTGGTACCTAAAATTTATAAAGAAATTAATTGGTGTCAAAATTATATTATAAATATCTATACATTATACGAGTAACAAAGCTGTAGAGGATCAAAAGTCTGTAATAAATAAATACCAAGAAACCGTTTTTTGCATTAGTCATCATTTTGTTTAATTCATTAAAAATAATAAAGACGTGGATTAGTGCTTTAGCGTAAATCTTAGTGGAAGAATAAGTAAAGAGGGTCTCACACACACATACACACATGAGTGATAAAGAAGAAAGCATAGACAATTACACTAGTGGGAACGAGATACTGTGTCATATTCCCTGTCCAACTGTGTTTCTCACTAGGGGCCTATTTCTCAAAAGCCTGTAAGTAATACAAGCGGAAGTCTCCTTCTAATGAGAGAAGTTGAAAAGAGGCTTCCGCTTGTAGTTACAAGCTTTTGAGACACGGGCCCCTGGTTGTCAAAATTTCTACTGAAACTGACGTCACGTATATAACTCGACTAAAGTATATAGAGCATGAGATGATAAGGATGGAAGTCTTCAGAAACTTCTCAATTTAAATAGTCGGGTTAATCTACCTCGATCCCTTTCGTCTCGTCGATCTCTATCTACGGCGTGATTCAAGTAAAGTGCCTTGTAAAACTTACTTGCTCAACAGATTAGGGTAAGAGGCCATAATTTTGACCGGTTTATCAGGTATGAACGAGCCAGCTACAACCGGTCCAAGTGGAGTTTCAAATTCCCTCGCCAATATTTGAATTTTCTTTATTTCTGCTAATCTGCAAGAGTCGTGTGAAGAGTGTTTCATAGTAACTTTGCATAAAACAACAACATTATCACAAACAGAAAAAAGTATACTACGCGCTGGGAGACCTGACAACAGAAATCTCTGGCAAATTTCAAACCGATTTCATAGTTAATTAACCTAAGCTACTTATAATGCCACTCGTTATGGAAAGATACCTTGTTAAAGTAAAATAAATACGGTATCTCGCGATTGGAATTGAGGTTAGGCCGAAAAAACAGTGACAGCGGTCGAGAGGACAAAGAGTGACTCCGGATTGCTCCTTTGAGTGATCATTTTAATAAAAGTGCCGATTGCAGTCAAAATTGTCCAACATAGTACGGTAACAGTTTTTTTCTCATAAATAGTAACTATGACATGTTCCCATAACATCTGTGAAGATAGAACCCAAAATGACTCATCCTGGACAATTATAGGTACTAGAAGTGTCCAGGAAAACGCAAAACTGTTCAGGAAGTAAGTATGTAAATCCCATTACATATCATAATATTTAAATGTGGAACATACGCTAAGGAGTTTTTTGGCAGTGCGGGACCTTGAAAAAGAAAGGAGGTACCATAGAGGTTGACGTGTCCGAATTGCACTTGTATTGCACAATGTAAAATGGCAGAAAATTAAGTTCAATCGTGTTTATTACTATTTCTATCCTCATTAGAAATTAAGAATTCGACACTAACAGGACCAAAAGAAGTATAAAATAAAATATACACAATAAAAAAAAACTAAAACAAAATTTATGTATTTATTCTATTGGGGTTTTGGCATAGTATCAGTATCTTAAACAACATAAAACAAATCAAAAAAAGACGCTGTCGAATTTTGGCGAGGTTGGCTTCATTGAAATAAAATTACAAAAAATTAAATCAGCCTCCCCATTTAAAAGCCGTGGCGGTATTGGAGAGAATTAATTTACTTCCACTTAAGTCCAGGAAGAGATATTTGCACAATGGGGAATGGATGAAAATTTTAGAAATTCCTGATTTTTTTTTGGTGATAGGAATAACCTTCCTTAGCACCAGAAAAAAGTTGCAGACTTGTCAGCTGTGTCAATTATTTTTGAAAAATATAAACAGTTTTCTCACTAACGTTTTGTGGTTAGGACGGCGAATGAGACACTTTCCGTGATCCGTCTCATATTACAAAAAATATTTTAAATATCTGACCCTGGCAATGACCAATATAGCTGCTGCAGCTGTCAATATCATTGCCAGTGTCAGTTTACCACGGATTTTTATGATATTTTTATGTAATATGAGACGGATCAAGGAAATTGTCTCATTCGCCGTCCTAACCACAAAACGTAAGTGAGGAAACTGTTTATATTTTTCAAAAATAATTGACGCATCTGAGAAGTCTGCAACTTTTTTCTGGTGCTAAGGAAGGTTATTCCTATATCCAAAAAAAAAATCAGGCGTTTCTATAATTTTCATCCATTCCCCATTATGAAAAGTCCATGAAGTGGAAAGCTATACATGCTTCGACCATAAATGCCATCCTGGCCTCGTAATAAAGACGGAACTCGCCTTCGGCTCGATCGGCTAAATCATACTCGTCCATGATGGCTTACTTATACTGGTCTCTACAGTAATGTACTAATTTATTTATTTATTTACGAAGGCAAGGTAACAAAATGTAAATTACAGAGTTGCGTAAGTAATATATTTAGTTCAAATACCTATAGAGAATTCTTTATAATACATTTCAGTAATACAGGTCGTGATTATACAAAAGACACGGGGTAAGGGTTGTAACTTAATTTGAGTGCAGGTCAATGTACCTACATCGAGAAATTAAAGGTGATGACATGACACTGACGGGTTATTTTGTTCACAGCCTGTGGTGACGCCCTTTTAACTATGTTACTGAGAACGTCAGCATTTCCAGTCAAGCGACCGAGTTCGATCCTAAGCAACGATCATCTACTCGTATATTTTATGTTTTTGTCATTTTTTTGCATGTTAGTTTTGTCTTTTTTGTGATTAAATTTTAGGTTTGGTCTTTATATCTCTTGCAGACCTTGTAATTTTTGATTGTTTATATACCATCAACTCTACTTTTATTTTTAAAGTTTCCTGTGATAATACCAAGTCAACAACATAATCTTTCATTAATTAAAATACAGGGTGACTGGTAATTCGACCTATTCCTTGAAAGGGGTTATACTAGAGCTAATTTGCAACAATTTATGTCCAGTCAACCAGGGGTCGCAACTCGCTGGTTTCCGAGATATTCGAGTTTTTAGTTTGTATGAAAAAAATTCTCCTTGCAGCCTTAAGCTGGTGATTGTGACAAAAGTACTTCTTTTTGGATGGTAAAAAAACATTTTTGTCACAATCAGCACTTTAAGGCTGCAAGGCGATTTTTTTCAAACAAACTTAAAACTCGAAAAATTAAAAAAAATCGTGTTTTGACCCCTGGTTGACTGGACATAAATTGTTGCAAATTAGCTCTAGTATAACCCCTTTCAAGGAATAGGTCGAATTACCAGTCACCCTGTATAACCCACGGAGCTTAAGATCATTACATAGTATAGTATTAATATTCGATCGATAGTTAACTAATTACGAGATCGGGATGAAAGTTTTGTTAGTGATCGCTTTTGATTCTGGCACGTAAAATACATACACATGAATAAAAAATAAAAAAAATATTACGGGACAATCTTACACAAATCAACCTAGGCCCACGGTAAGCTCAATAAGGCTTGTGTTGTGGGTACTAGGCGACGATATATATAATTGATAAATACATATAGATACTTATATACATATATAACATCCATAACTCAGGAACAAATATTCGTGATAATCACACAAATAAATGCCCTGACCGGGATTCGAACCCGGGACCTCCAGCTTCGTAAGCAGAGTCACTACCAACTGGGCTACGGAGGCATAAAAAAAAAAATTATATTTAGAAGCAATTTTTCTTCATCAGCCTTCATTAACCCCCGGCGAATACGAGGGGTGTTATAAGTTTTGACCGTTCACAATTCTTCGAAAGTTTATAATATCACGAGTAAGATTATAGACGGACGTTGTTCACAATCTTACATGTACATACGTAACTACATATACGTCTGTGACATGAATATAATGTGTTAGCACGCTCCCTCCATGTCACATAACTGGGGCCGCTGGGAGATGCCTGTATGATCCTACGAGTACATTAAAAATGTTACTTATTTTTACAATTATTGTAACGTACTCTTGCCCTCAGTGATGGCCAACAGAGTACCTAATTTCAAAGATACGCCCCGCCCCTTTAATAACAACGCTCCCTTCGTCCCGTGTATTAACCAAGACAACATACATTTTGAACTTTAATAATTCCCTTGTTACTTACGGCTTATTCTGCAAACATGTCATTAAGTTCTTGGACGTGGGATTACAGCCCAAGCTCTGAGCCACTTGTAAGATGTATTGCGTCGGATCTTTTGTTAATGCCCAATCGGATAACGCAGAACCAGACATGAGAATGGCTCGATGAAATAGTCCTGTAAATATAATTCATGAAGAGCCTACAGGTTCTACTTTTTCGTTAATGAACAATCAATAAATACACTCAAGAGCAAAAGTTTCGCGTCACCCTTAATTAAATAACCTCAAAAGGTTTTTTTACACTAGTCTTATTTACATGAAATACTATTCTTCGTAATAGTCACATGTATTAGCAATTTTCGGCATCCTATCATAAAAAATATCAACATTCAAAAATGACGATTAACGCTGTTTTTTTCATATGTTTTTTTTTATTAGTCCTATTTTAACCTGGTAGGGTCAAGTGCAGTAAATATGGGGCAAAAATAACAACCTTTAGCTATACATGCCTCTAAAAATAAGGTAATAATGTTTTGGACTTATAGATATGTACTATCTTGGACTATCTTTCGCCCAATACTATTAATTTAACTGTAAATTCATATATTATTATTGTTTCAATACAAACTATATGTCTCATATTTTTCCATCAATTTGGGATAAATTAGACATGCGAGCCGCGCCGGCTAGCCGCCGCCGTGAAGACGCGGCGCGCCGCCGCCGCCGCCGACTTGTTCGAAATTCGCGCCGTGCAAGATAGCAAACTCGCCCACGATTGGCCAGCGCTAGGCAAACTCGCGTCTAAGGCTCTAAGGCTCATCTATGCTTAGGTCTTCATAATGTGGTAACTGTAAAATGGTAAAAACCTTTCGGTACCGTCTACCAGATTTAGAAAACGAGTGCAATACTTGAAGATGTAGGGACTCTACATGTTGAATTTATTCTTCAAGAAACGCGAGCACAGAAAGTGGTTTGGATGAGTCCTGATGGTGTGACTAGAAACGAGATTGACTTCATCAGGTTGACGAGGAAGTCTCAATTCAATGATGTCTCTGTGATCAATTCGTTTAAAACCGGGAGTGATCACCGCCTGGTATTTAAAAGGCATATTGAATAGATGTGTCAAGCGAGAGTGCTCTCGGCTGATGAAGCCTACGCTCCGTCCAGCATCCACCCAAATCCAAACCCCCGAGAGCTTTTTGAAGGAACTCCAAAACCGTTTTGATTGCCTAGGTGGCGATTTGGACGAACTCAACGACGGGTTTGTGGAAGCTGTCCGTGCCACTCGGTCTAAGTTCTTCAAGGTCCAGCGGACCAACAGAATTAAAAGGCTCACTGAGGCACTCACAAGCTCATGAAGGAAAGGAGTGAAATGATTCTGCAATCTTCAGCCGATGTGACTTTACGAGTATACCGGCAGCTCAATAAACAGATCTCTAAGTCCCTTACCCGCGATCTGCGCCAATTCAATACGAAATAAGGGCTCTAAAGTGTTATCAGGTTATCACAATATCATCTATTGGGCAAAGCCAGCTCGCAAGATTGAAAACTGAAGATGAGAGTCGTTTCTTCCAAACCTGAGCTTTTGAGTGAGATTTTTACGGACGCTATACACGTCAAGCCCTGCGGGTTGACGTGTTGAACCCGAAGTTGGTCTGGCGGAAGACCCTAGATCTAGACTGCCGCTATATTGAAGTACTGAAGTGTTTGTACTAGAGCGCCACTGTGTCAGTCCGACTCCAGGATCGGAGCTCGAAGCTGCAGGGGGGTAGGGGAGGCCTATGGCAAGGGGATGTTATTACCCCAAAACTGTTCATGTTCACCGCTGCACTGGAGGATGTTTTCAAGACTCTGGACTGGAGAAGGCTAGGCATGTAGGCATCAACGGCGAGTAAATCACTCACCTTCGGTTTGCTGATGATAAAGTAGTCTTGGCTGAGACCATGGGGGAAATGAGTACTATGCTCGATGACCTCAATAAAGCCTCCGAGCAAGTTAGTCTTAAGGATGAACATGGATAAGACAAAGATTATGTCAAATGTCCACGTAGTACCAACTCCCATTTCAATCGGACACTTTACACTCGAAGTTGTAGACGATTATATAATATCTAGGACAGACTGTCCAGTTAGGTAGGTCCAACTTTGAGAAAGAGGTCAATCGTCGAATCCAACTCGGCTGGGCAGCGTTCAGGAAGCTACTGCACATCTTTTCGTCCAATACTTCGCAGTGTCTTAAGATGAGAGACAGTGATGACGTATGGCACCGAAACGTGGTCGCTTACTATGGGTCTCATAAGAAGGCTCAAAGCAAAGTCACCCAAAGGGCAATGGAGAGGGCTATGCTGGGAGTTTATCTGCGTGATCGCATCAGAAATGAGGCTATCCGCAGCAGAACCAAGGTAACCGATATAGCCCTCCAAATCGCTAAACTTAAGTGGCAGTGGGCGGGCACGTAGAACGAACGGTCGGAAAAGATCTCGAGTGGCGGCCACGTACCGGAAGGCGCAGCGTGGGTAGACCCCCACAAGGTGGACTGATGACCTGGTAAAGGTCGCGGGAGTCTGCTGGATGCGGGTGGTGCAGAAACGGTCATTGTGGCACTGTTTGGGGGAGGCCTATGTCCAGCAGTTGACTTTTGTCGGCTGATATGATGATGATGATTATTTTATTTTTACCACACTGATCAAATCTTTATGTCATCTCATCATTCGCATTTCCTTATCAGTCAGATTTTTTAAACGGTTAGTATTGCTTGATTATAGGCAAAAAGTAAGATTAGGTTAAGTAGGTGTTAAAAAAAACGAGTCGCCGGCTAGACGCCGCCGCCGCGAAAATTTTGCCGTCGCGCCGCCGCCGACTTTTTCGCACCCGGCTCGCATGTCTATATATGAAATAGAGAATAAATATAAAACAGTGTTGTTTAAAAATAGGACAGCCCATAATTTCTAAAATATAGCTGTTCTTTAAGCGAGTGTGTATTTTTGATACAGTGTAAGGTGAAAATAATAAGAAATATTTTTTGCAACTTTCAATTTTTTATTTTTTTTACTGAAATATTTCAAAAATTAACATGGCTTCAAAACTATGCTGATTCATTATCCTGTCTTCGACGTTATTATTGGGTATTACACTAAGAGATCAACAATTACAGTCTTAAATTGCATCACGAGGAACGTAAATTATATGTTGACGTAAATGCGACATTCGCTTATTATAAAATACAAAAAATTCTAAATCAGTCCAAATATAAGACACTTCGAAATTAAACGACCTGATATTTTTCGAAGTCGATATCAAACATTAATGGACTCCTCTCTTACTTTTTTGCATCGGAGCAAATAATTTTATGACAGCTTCGTCTTTGTGAACAGAGTACATAATATGGGTATCAGGATAAACGAAGAAATTTTTCGTTGATCTTTTTAGGTAAAATTATTCTTAGGTTTTTGTTTTCCAATCCTTCAACTCGAGCTACGTAGAACTTATTTTAGTTTTTACAAGCGTGTTTCATTCGAACGAAGACACCGACCCCATATTCTAGATTCCATGTTTGCTTTACCGAAGTATCTTAACGGATTTCGCTTGATACGGCCATGTTGGTCACAGGAACATCAATTTGATGAATTGAAGTTCTTTGCTTAAGTCTCTACCGTTAAGCAGATCTTTGAAATCTTCATTCTCGGCCTGAATTATTTCTGATAAGCTAATATCTTCTAAATCACTTTCGTCTTCGCAGGGAATTTTTCCTTCACTACCTGTGTCAGTATCCGATGTCCACATAGCAGTTTTCCGTTTTAAATGCTTTTTTTGTTGCTGTTTCTTTTTCTGTATTTTTAGCTTGTCTAAATTTTCAATACTTTTCAGGTATTCTTCAGTGGTCAAAAGCTTTCCCATAGCATCTATTTTTCATCTTTTACCAGGTAAAGGTTTTATTTATTTAATTTTATCAAGCAACAAGTTCTCAAATGAGCAAGCAGGTTCAAGATTTTTGTAAGGATCAGTAGACGTTCCCGGAATATATTGGCATGGGTTGATGGGTCAATACCGCTGTCGCTGATCTAGGTTGCGTTTCATTGTTTTCGATAAGATTAACCGGTGGCGATGGTTATTTTCCAATAAAGAAGGTAACAGACGCTGTGTTGTTTTTTTTTTTATTTTTTTTTATTTATTTATATATATAATTATTTTACAATACATGGCCAGACAGCGGACAAAACCCAGCAGGGTTTAACTGCCACTGCATTCACTCAATTAATATTTAGTTTATACATAGGATAACAAGCTTATAAAAATAAAGCGCACACGGCGATTGCCTACACAAAATGCGACATTATGACGTGATATGCTGTGAAGCACTTGGGAGCACGCTGGAGACGTGCATACCGTTTCTTATCCTATTGCCGCGGCTTAGGGTCCAAAAACTGCATACACGTCTACGGCGGCAACAGTAATTTAGATTAGCTGGTGTTAGTAGCTGGTGGTTGTTAGATGGTGTATCCTCAAATATGTGCATAGGATTTGGAATATCACCAGACGCCTGTTCCTTATAGAATCTATCTAATTTGACAGGGTCTAGGCGGTAGTTAGGGTAAATGTATTTATTTACAGGATAATTACCTTTTTAGAAAGACCATCACGCCATATTTCACTCAGAAGATCACAAAATTCTGATCTGCTACCTTTGATTGAGTCTTTGGCATTCGATAAGATGGTCATTCCATTTGTATTTAATCGTACCAAAGCAACTGCGATCCATCGGTTACAATATTATAAGTCTGTGTTATGACTATGAGGTAGCAGTTTCAGTAGCGTCACGTTCTCACGAATCGCTAGTTCAATTGTAGCTGGATCCAGATGTGTCACATGCCCGTCGAATATAATAAGCAATGGCGTCTCTATCACTGTCTTGCAAAATTTCGCAAACCATTCGTAAAAAATGCTGGTCATCGTCCACCCTTTCTCTGAACAAGAATTAGTTGTACCTGGTATGTCTTTGGTTCCTTTCCAAGAGCTCCAGAGGTTAATGCCCTTAAATATTATCAATGGCGGTAACAACGTAACTTCTGCGGCAACACAACTTAACACCGTTGTGTTCTCTTTTCCGGATCAATAAACTAGTTCACTAAGTTAAAATGATGTTACCCAAGTAGATACCTACCTGAATAATTTTGTGAGCCTTTTGACCTTTTCCTGTAACTCCTTTAATACGCGAGGGATCTGCAGAAAAATACGTCTAATCCAGGTTAAATATATGTTGAGGCTTATCATGCAAGTCTAAGGAAGTTATTCTCTTCTCTAAAATGTCGTAAAAATTGTTAACAATGTTGTCAACGTTCATTGTTGTCACCCGACGAAATTTTTCCAACTATTCCAATTTCTTAGCTACTAAACCGTTTCTTTGAAAATACAATTGCAGCCAATCTTTTCCAGGACAGTTGTTTTTGAAAATGTTTGGCAGGTTATTTTGAACAACGTAGGTATGGACAATGGATTGTATTTCTCGTCTAGTAAGTGCTCAGCCCCATTTAGTCATTATTTAAATTTTCTCAGCTAAGTCCTCTTCAGCCTCTTTACTCAAAACAGTTTTTCTTCCTTGCTTAGATGTATTTCAATTGTGAACTTTTCTCCACAATAAAGATTTATCGACTTTGTACTTAGATTCAGCTTCTCTAAATGACAACTCCCCATTTTTCACTTTGTCTAATGCCTGTTGTAACTGTAACTCATTGTAAGTCTTCGATCTTGGAACAGAATTGCGGGGCATTTTATGTCTTATATTTTCCCTAAAGCCAGCCTTATTTTTTCCCACCAACACAACGCAACCTTCCGGCGCAAGTACCGCCCCCGCGGAGCCGGGCACTGCGCGCCCGCGACCGTGATGTAAGCGACTGCAGCTAAAGTTGGTCGACTGGGATTCAAAATTATCGTGCCATTTTTTTTACTCAAAAACAAAACTAAACAAAATTATTTGATTGCAGTGGTCCATGTTTATTTAAATTTCTAAAATTAAAGATTAGTTATATATAGCTCAGAGCATAAAATACTAGAGAGAGGACAAGCCGCCGGCGGCCGTGTCGCAGTTGTTAGCTCAATGGGCATACTCTGCCATACTGTGCACGCGTGCTGATCGCAGAGAATATTACGTTTTTTCCCAAAATGCCTGATATGATGCGCGTTTATTGTCAAATAAGCGTGTAGGTATACAAGTGTGTGTGTTTTAGATGTGTGCGTGCTTTGTCTTGTCAATTACTTGGGCGTTGTGTGGGTTAATAAACTTGCGACAGGCGTACTCTACACAAATCGGCCGGCATGACCGATCTCCTTATATTCATACATCTGTGCAGTAAGGACTCTTTTTAAATGAAATAGGAATGAATATGGGATAATTTTTTTGTGTTTTTTTGTCTTATTTTTACGTAAAATATTGAGTGACTTATTTACCCCACTTGACCCGAATGTGGCAATGTTATTTTTTCAACTATTATATTTGCAGTTTATATGTAAAATTAAATAAAGATCATAACAGGATTAAAGAAACTGTACAACGTTGCACTATTTTATGAAATATGACGGTATTTCACCGACTCGAAACTTTTGCTCTTGAGTGTATAAAAATAAGCGATTTGTTTTAACAGGCAGACAAAGTTTGGTTATCTTTATATCATTCAATTACATTTTGTATCATTACACAATAAGTAATTTTGAATTAGCTACAGTCAAGTGTAAAACTATGGGTGCATACAACTTACTCATATATACACATATGTAGGTCCCATAGTTCTTATGTCAGCGGATTAAGGTTTCGGTACATAAGTATTTATGACAGGATACATATTTTTTCACTTCAGTGTATGTATGTCCCAAATCTAAATAGATGTTACCGTTTATTTATACTTACTTAAACAGGTACTTAAAGCATATTTTACAAAATAAACGTGCGAAACATTATGGAGTAACAAATTAAACCCCCCGACATAACATTTTGTAAAAAGGTTGAAGTTAAATTGCAAACATCTACCTACCCTCTCGATTACAAAAAAGTCACGAAAAGTGGTCATAGAAATAAAGTCCCAGGTTTAGAAAACCAATTTGTTGACTCTGACCTTTTTTAAGTCCGGTCGTTTGTTTCGGTGCGCAAACACTTGTTTCACGTTACAATATGCTAATATATACTTACACAACTTTTGAATGAGAAACAATGCGTTGCAAAAGGAGATATTGCCACGGGAAAAATAAGATGAACTTAGCGTACAGGTACATTAATTAATTACCTAGGTGTAGGTACTAGACAACTATTTTGCGACTGTAGTAGTCTAGTACCTTAAATTGAAAAGGCTTACCATTTGATATAGGCGATAACATCAAAAAACTAACGCATGCCGCCCCAGTCCCGTGACCCATTAACGTGACGGAGTTGGGATCCCCGTTGAGATCTTCAATGTTGTCCTTGATCCACTGTAGTGCAGCCAACTGGTCGAGTAGCCCATTGTTGTTATATACGTATTCAGTCATGCTTGGCTTGAGAAAACCTAAAAATAGAGAAATGAAAAATAGAAAAACAGAGAGTCATATATAGGTTACATTGTAAATTAAATTAGTATGTAAAATTTACATGAAGTCATGATTATAATCGTCAAAAACCAAACTCATAGGCGGGTCTATTTACAGTCTTTGTGCATCGTCTATTATCCCCGGTAGAAGTAAAGAGACCAGTCGTTAAATATATTTATCTTATAATAATAATAATAATGATCTCCGAAGTGCCTTACTATAAGTACACACCTGCGCCAGTTCTCGAATATGGTCGTGCCACGCTCTATTGGGATCGATCTGTCATCACGGACAGGACTATTCTTGCCAATAGGCCTGATATCGTGCTGACAGATCGATCGAAACGACAGGCAGTGCTCGTCGACATCACCATCCCCCATGACGAGAACCTCGTGAAGGCCGAGAAGGACAAAGCCAGTAAGTACCTAGACCTGGCTCACGAGGTAACCGCCATGTGGGATGTTGATTCGACGATCATTGTCCCGATAGTCGTTTCGGCGAATTGTTTAATAGCGAAGAGTCTCGACCGTCACCTTAAGAGACTCTCGTTAGATGGCTGGATCAAGGGTCAGATACAGAAGGCGGTACTCCTGGATACTGCGCGGATAGTCAGGAGGTTCCTGTCTCTGTCGCCCTGACCACCGGTAGCTTAGGCCCCGCCTCGCTGCCGGCGGCACCCTAGGTTAGGTTTTTATAATTATTTTACGTTTTGTATGTATTGTTTTATATTTTACTTTTTATATAATTATTGTAAAAACCTAGCTTAAGATGAAATTTAAATAAAGGAGATAATAATATAATAATAAATTCTTTATTGGCAAAACAAGGAGTTACATTCATAGCCTATATCCTGTGGACCCCAAACTAGGCAATGCCTGTATCTTGGGATCCCTGGATTGCTTAACGGTGGAACACGAGCAATTAAAAAATTAACAAATGTAAATAACAAATCTAGTAAAAAAAAGGAACAAAAATTACAAGCAGATAAAAAGTGTGTGTTTGTGTGTGTGTGTGTGTGTGTGTGAAAGAGAGAGAGTGTGTGTGTGTGTGTGTGTGTGTACTGTGTGTGTGTGTGTGAGTGTTAACCTAAAATTAATTTATACAGGCTATAGGCTACACAATTTATTTATATGACAGGAAAAAAAAGACAGCAAAACGAATTCTTGCTCAGTATTATTCTTTTCTCTTTCTCCCCGTAGATATTATTGACAAAAGTTGTAGGTACAGTTTATACTGGCGGTCCAAATTACTACTAGTACCCATTTTCTTACGTTACAGGAACGATTCGGTTGTAATAAAAAGCTCATAAAACTTTCAGAACACAATTCTAGTTTATTTTACCCAACCCTTGCGTTTTCTAGTTCTCAATTCAATGAATCAATTGCTCGTATTCTCAACTCGCATTGCAAAACTTTTTTTCTCAAACTTGCAATGAAATGTTGACATGCCTTACTTCAAATTAGGTCCGGAAATACTACGTATCCGGTGCGACTAGTGAAGAATTGTAAAGTGATGTAAAGGAATTTCATACAACCTTACACACCTAGGCCTGCAAAGCAACCGTCTTTTGTTTATAAACGTCAAATTGTGACAGAACGTCTTGGCATTCAATCAACAAAAAAAAAGATTAGGACTAAACAGGTTAAAAAAAAGTTTGGCGCGTAAATTGAAAAAGTTTTCTTTTCTTGTTGGCCGGATTTGTCAATAGTTCGTAATTATTTTGAAACTTTCTAAGAAAAGCCATCGATTTCGAAATGAGTTCGGACAAAAATGATATGGAATTGAACTGTACGCCTCCGGAATTGCGAGCAGATGAATAATTTACTGCCCCCGAAATCAAAAGTTAGGTACATGACGGCGTATGAAAATTTCATAAAAATTAAAAGTGTTTTCTTTGTTGTAGTGCCTCGTCTATATAGTTAGATATAAGTTCATGTAACTATAAACTAATACTTATTTTAGGGAATAAGCGGAATATTTGTTAGTAAGAAAAGTGGGACACAATTATAGGTTACGATGTGACAGCATTGACAGCTATCAGAAACGTATTATTTAGTTGTACGAATAAAACAAATTGACTACTTTTTATTTCATTGCAATTTTGAGAAAAGCACTATACAAATCTCGGCGAGAAACGGGGTTGCCGGCCGCGTATCCCTATTGATGTCTACTTGGCCTGCAACCCTTCGTTTCCCAGCCTCTATAGTAATGTACTATAATGAAGTGTAAACGACCCATGTATTTAGTACACTAGGTATTATAATTATAATACATCAATAACACGAATTTTAAGGGAAACGCAAAACGTATTGGCCAATTTATATTAGTGCTTGGTATTTAAGTCACACATATAACAAATTTGCTGAAGAATCTAAGAAGAGTTTGAATACTCTCAAAAATATGTATGGTAACAAAACATCAGCTATCAAATTTCGTCCAGAAATCCTTTACAAAATTTACTTATTTGCATTGCTCTCGATTATACTCCCAATACTTTTTGAGTTGAAGAAGCTGCTATTGCCAAGCTATTTTTAACCCCCGACGGAAAAAGAAGGGTGTTAAGTTTGACGTGTCTGTGCCTGTGTGTCTGTGTATCTGTGTGTCTGTGTGTGTGTGTCTGTCTGTGGCATCGTAGCACCAAAACGAATGGACCGATTTGAATGCGGTTTTTTAATCTGAAAGCTCAAAAACGTGAAAAAGGTGATCGAGATGGTTCTTAGCTACGTTTCAACCAAATCGGTTCAGCCGTGTTTGAGATATTATTTCAAGATATAGAGGTCTATATGGGCCTATTTTCGTGTTGGAGAGTTTAAGATTGTACTGAATTACATTGTATACAATCGGTAATTGCTTCGCCTTATCGAGGTATTTCGACCTGTGGAGGTTTTGGGGCTTGTCAGGAAGGGAATGGCATTTTATTTCGTGTCTTAGAGAGATTCGTGTTATAGAGGTTCCACTTATTTAATGAAAAGTCTGTGAATATGCCGCTTTGTAAGTTGGTATGTTTTGGGTACCGTAAAATGGGGTACTAAGGGATTGAGGGGCAGATGGGATGCGAATATTTTCAGTTGCTACTTCGATTTTCTGGCTCATGTCGCCCTATAAGTAATATCTCTTCTATATATCTTCTTATCTTGCAGCAACACCGGGTAGGCAAACAATAACCTTTAAAAAAAGTGGAGTCTCTAGAAGTGACACGTGAAATATATGTGGGCCTGGAGTGGAACCAGGGTTGCGGGGAGCGATCGTGCGGAAGAAGAGCGATAAATATGAGCGGAGAGTGGGATGGAATGCGGATCGAGCAAGTTTATCCGAAGAACACAATCCGAAAGCTTTTCCCCATACATTTTCTCAGCTCACCCCATTGCTATCCCCTCTAACTCCACTACGGGTTGAGGTGGGATTTCCCACTATTTTTGCGTTAATCGGTAAAATTATGAAATTAAACGACACATAAACATTATAAAACTAAAATTTATAAGGCCGGAAGATTTATTATGTATAAAAATCAACGTGCCACATGTAAAAATATTTTTTTATCAAAGTTTAAAGGTCAATTTTGACCCAACTCACCCCATTTTACGGTAACCATCGGAACCGCTCATCCGATTTAAATAATTATTTCACTTGCGTGTAGTGTGGAGTAGTTTCTGATTTACGCAATACGCGAGCGAAGCCACGCAGGCAGCTAGTGTTTATATAAACTACATACTTAATTTATTGAACAATCAATTAACTTACCGAGTATACCTAAACGATAATTTACTGTTATAACCATGATATTGCCATACGAAGCCAAGATCCTGCCGTCGTACGCATTTCCTGTGCTCCATTCAAAGGAATCGCCATGTATAAATACTAATACAGGAAACTTTTTTGGTTTTTGATCTGAAAAATAAAAAGTTATCTGTACTGTTCATAAAGTCAAAGAGATAATGTTTGTGCGGTTGTATGTAGAGCGTATTTTCGGAACTGAAAGATGAACGTAGAAGCAACTATCCCAACTTTACAATTTTTTTCGAGGAGTTGCGAGACATTGCGAGAAAATAACAAATAATTGCAGAATAAAATAGAATAATAGCTCATTCCCGTCACTTAACTTTTTAAAGCTTTTATGTTTAATTTTCGACACGTGATATTAGACTTAGGTACTTCATGCTGCCAAGTAATTTAATGGTTCAATACGTTTTAAAATAATAATTGACTCCTATTTTATGTGGTTTTATTAATTTAGTAATGGAAAACACGAATGTGAAATTTATTAAAGCAAATCTAATCAAATGACAAGTTTATTCTACGAAGTTTTATTGTGTGTGTGGCTGTTAGGCCCGATTTCTTAGTCTTTAAAACAATCGAAACAAAGTATCGATATATTATGTTTATTTAACAGATACAAGTATACATACATACATGGGTATACCTACACTGTACATAACAATGAAATATAAAACTAAAATCGGCTTCATAGCATAAATACAGGAAAAATATTGTAACATGAACAGAAATTTCGGTAAAATAAACCCTATTCGTTTTTAACACACTCGGGACCAACTAATCAAAATTACAAGCATTCCATACACATCAGAGTAGCACCCTAGCGTGTAAAAAATATATTGGAGTGCTTATGGAACGCGTGTGTCCTACTTTCCTCTTAACACATAAAAATAACAAATTTCTTATAAGAGTTCCGTACCCCAAGGGTGCCAGCGTGACCCTATTACTAAGGCCCTACCTTTTGTCTGTCCATCCGTCTGCCAGGGGGCTGTATTTTTTAACCTAGCTTCACCTAATAGTGTCTTTTTGCCGCCATAATATCAAATAGCAAAAATTCAGCGAGTTTCATAATAGGGATCACACGAGTGTTTTAAGGCCTAATTATGTACAGTTGCATACACTACTTTATCTAAAACACATAAGTACTCTAAGATGGGTTCAGAAGCCGTAGGAAAATGACCTGCATTGCTACGAGTGCTACTTGTAAATTCTTTAAAAAAAATAGGTGAAAAAATAAAAATAAAAAAAGTAAAAGTGAAAAAAAAAGTAAAAAAAGTTAGAAAAAGTAAAAAAAAGTGAAAAAGTAAAACAGCAAAAAAAGTAAAAAAAAAGTGAAAAAGTGCATAAAAGTTTAAAAAAAGTAAGTGGAAACAATAGTAAAAAAAAGTTAGAAAAGTGAAAAAAAAAAAAAAAGTTAAAAAAAAGTTCAAAAATTAAAAAAAAGTAAAAAGAGAAAAAAAAGTAAAAAAATTGTTAATAAAGTAAAATTATAGTAGTTTATGCAATCGTTATATAATGGATGCTTTTTAAGTCGAGTACCACGTTTAGGCCACGAAGCTTGCTGAGTGGCCTAATTAAGGTACGAGACTTAAAAAGCTAATTATATAACTATTGTATACAATACTTTTTCTACGAGTCAACGGAAATAATAATTTATTAAACAAACTTGGCATCTACTGAAAATCGCCCAGCTGAAATGAAGCGCAGCAGGTTAGTAATTTTGCGCGTTGATGTATTCACAGTTATCTTATACAGCTCCTGGATTCATAAGATGACTGCTGGCGGTTATCTTATAAAACTATATGAGCTCCGTGACGAGCACGTGGAGCTCCAGCATTAAAAAGTATGTGATCTTAGTTTCGTGTACGAAATCTTAATTCAAAGATTAAAGTCGACGAGTAGAAAGAATAATTTATATACTGGTAATAGTCAATCTACCATAATGATTCACAAGGTCAGGCGGGTTAAGGGGAACTACTGGGAAAGGGAAACAGTAGTTGATAGGTATATCAAAATATATAGACCGCAGCGTTGTAAAATATTACCACAGAATAAGTTGTAGTACTACGTACAGAAGGCTCTCTGTTAACAAATTCCCTGTTTAGGTACGCCAAACGTGCCTAAATGTGGCTATCCCTTTCTATCGCATGCAACGCGCTGCGACCCGTGCGAGCGTCCCGTACCAACGCGCGGCAGCTACTAATGGGCCGCCAATTTGGCGGCCCCGGCATGTTCTTGTAGCGGCGCGACGGGATCACAGAGTGAACCGCCCCTGATATTACTAGATCGATAAAACAGTAACTTAGATTTAGCTGCAAAAGAAGAACACATATGTCATTATGACGTGTGAATGTGCGAGAATGTCACAAACAAAACTTCAGTTGGCAAACTACAAAAACACGTACGTGTTTGACGCAAATTATCTGGATACTGACTTATGTAGTAAAAAGTTTTGTCACAAGTCTGCAAATGTCAGTATTTATTATTTTGTACATATATTTTGTTTGTATGCATATAAATTTCTGCTAACTATGCTATAAATATCAAATGTTAATGTGATTCGTTACGTAAACTACAAATGCATAAGTGGGGTAAGGGAAACTATCATGGCCGGGTTAAGGGGGATATATGTTTTTCTTTTCCGATGTCAGAAGTCATAAACATTTTGAGAGAGGCAAATTTTATAAAAAGATTTTAATACAGTGCATCAGTCTCTTGAATCGGTATAGAAACATTATATTTAATCATAGATTGGGTACCGTGACAGCTGTCATCTCCATACAAATTATACCCTAAAAGGCAGAATAGTCACGGTCCCAAGCTATGTGAAAAATGTCCTTCTGTCTAATGTCACAGGCATTTTACTCGAAAACTAGGTAAGGTGTATTGGAATAAAATTTGGAGGATAGGTGTATTTTGTTAGCCGCTACATAACTCTGTAATAAAATGGACTAGAGACCGGAATTTTCGTGGCATTTTTGAACTGTCATAGTGACTTCTCATTTATCGACTTTTAATGTATAGGTACCGATAGCGATATACGTAAGTAGGTATGTAACTTCAAAGTAGATATTGAGCAACTTATTGTAACTTCCTGTGTTATTGCAGGCAATAAATTGAATATAATCGATATCAACGACTTCGTTCGTAATATCGATATTCACGTGATAAAATTTAAATGTTAACATTTTTTCGAATATTTTTTCGTGTGATTGTTCAGATTGCCGGGTGCCAAAGCGGAACCCGCGGCTTCTTTAGGATGCAACTGTGAAAAAGTTAGAAAGATGATGACTGATTCCTCAATTATTTGTAATGGAAGGTAAATATAATTAATTGTCTGTAATTAGTAAGTAAGTGGCTCAATATGTATTTTGAAATGAACATACGAGGGTGGATCAAAAAGTACCTGTGTTAGAAATGAAGACGCATATATTTTTAAAAAGTTTTATTTTATTCTTCAACATAATCTCCTTCTAGGTCCTTACACTTTTCCCAGCGTTTCGGCCACTTCTTTAACCCCTCCAAAAAGTAGATTTGTCAAACCCTTCAAAATACGCTTCTGTCTCAGCTATAACCTCCTCGTTTGACCTGAATTTCTTTCCCCCGAGCCATGTTTTCATATTGCGGAACAGAAAAAAGTCGCAGGGAGCCAGATCCAGTTAGTAAGGCGGCCAAGGCGGGTGTTTGGCAGCAATTCGTAACGTAGTTTGGTTAATTTGGCAGTGACAATTTTGGATGAATGAGCTGGTGCGTTGTCATGATGGAACAATACTTTCTTTTTTGCCAAATGGGGCCGTGTCTCGTTTTTTTTTCATCATACCGGTCCAATAACTCACTATAGTATGGCCCTGTGATAGTTTTCCCTTTTTGTAAGAAATCTATAAGGATTATTCCCTTACTATCCCAAAAAATTGTGGCCATGACTTTTCCGGCTGCTGGGACCGTTTTTGCCTTCTTTGGGCCTTAGCCATGAACTATCTCCCAAATTTAGTAAATGTTTTACTATATTCTTATTCTAAAATATAAAAATTTTATTCAATTCGCCTTATGTATTATCTATGTAACACGTTTAAAAAATAAAGTTTTTTCTATTTTCTATGACTTATTTATTATTACATTACTAACTCTCTCTTTACAATAAAATTTTAAACAATTTTATTTTTTAACACATTATTTCAAGTCAAATAGTGTAAGCGATAAATAACATTAGGCCCTAAGCCACGAACGAAATCCTAACATAAACGGCACTCCAGCCAGTAAGTATAGCGCTTTAAAACATACACATTTAAAAGTATCAACATGAAGTTAGCCGCTGATACAAGTCGTTCCATGGCGGTCGGTTCGTTGTTAGTGCGGTTGGCGCATAGGGCCTGAAAACACGAGTTGAATCAGTTTCTTTGTCAGTCTCTAGATGAGTTATTTATTATAAAGTAAATAAGTAATGCATATTGTTACTTATTGTATATACAGGGTGTGGCCTTTAATGGGAGCAAAAAGTGATGCTTTGTCTGCTATGTTGTTTGAGACATCTTTAAGTTTTTTTTATATTAAGTTAAGTGCAATTTTGTCTTCATTTGTCAGTCCCTAGACTGTCAGTAGTGTCAGTCCCTCGTATTATAAATGATTATGAATTATCATATATCTGGAACTATTACTGAACGGCCAATAATTTGTCATAATGGAACCTTTCCTTATTGTTTTGCATTAAAATGCAATTTTACATTAACTACTTACACGGTTTTATTGAGGAAACTATGTTTTTTTTTTGCAATAAAAATGTGCTTTGACATTATACACACATGATTATTTTGAAAACTAGGATATAAATAAAATAAATTATAAACGTCTCCTTTAATATCCGTTAAAGTGACTGGCTCTTTTGGATACATCATAGTAGGTGTCTTACCTGCCGAGTAAAGGGTATAGTTTTGTAACAAGTATTTAAAACCACCTCGTTCTAAATTAGTCAAAAAGTTAGCCAAATCTCAGAAAACCACTTATTAATTGATTTTATTAGTTTTGTAATTTGTAAATCATAGTTTAATTGGAAGTGATGCTTATTCTTAATGAGCGTTAAGTCAAGAATTGTTCTGTGAAGTTAGTTCAGTTTGTCTTTTTAGGGGTCCGTACTCAAAGAGTAAAACGGGACCCTATTACTAAGACTCCGCTGTCCGTATGTCTGTCTGTCTGTCTGTCTGTCCGTCTGTCACCAAGATGACATTTTCACAGATGATGTTTGATGTATTTCTGTTGCCGCTATAACAACAAATACTAAAAAACAGAATAAATCAATATTTGTTATATTTCTTTTTCTTTTTCAATCTTACACAAATCAGCTTAGTCCCAAACTAAGCAAAGCTTGTACTATGGGTACTAGTCGACGATAAACATACTTATATAGATAAATAAATACTTAAAGACATAGAAAACATCCATGACTCAGGAACAAATATTTGTGCTCATCACACATAATAATAATGCCCTTACCAGGATTCGAACCCGGGACCTCCGGCTTCATAGGCAGGGTCACTACCAACTAGGCAGGTTTCCAGGACTACAGGAGGTTCCCATAAAACCAACGTGATTTTTTTACCGTTTTTATAGATATTAGTTAGCTGATTAATTGTATGTATCTACTCGTTCTTGTGCAAATAAATCCCATTAATAAAGCAACATTTTTCAGCAGGTTCACAATTTCAAATTAGATGTAAAAAATCGTTCGACATTGCATGCTCGTACATTTATTAAATATGTAAGTAGGTACATTTTTCTTGTTCATAATGTATCTAGCCCAAATGGAATTCTGTCCACTATGAAATAGATTAATTTTCAAATATGTGCAAAGTTAATGTTGTAGACAACGTACTTGAATCATCATCATCATCCTCCTAGCGTTATTATTCCCGGTTGTGGCCCTAAAGGAGCCCGGGGTTCGCTTTGACACCTAATCCCAAGATTTGGCATAGGCACTAGTTTTTACGAAAGCGACTGCCATCTGACCTTCCAACCCAGAGGAAAACTAGACCTTATTGGGATTAGACCGGTTTCCTCACGATGTTTTCCTTCACCGAAAAGCTAACGGTAATTCCGTACATAAGTTCCGAAAAACTCGTTAATACGAGCCGGGATTCGAACCCACGACCGCCGCTTGACAGCCGCATGCCTGAACCACTAGGCTACCGTAGCTTCGTACTTGAATATGGTTCTATTATTAATTTAAATAAGAATTTAAATTTATATCAAAATTTAATATGATAATCGACGAATTTTAACAAAATTCATATGTATGACGTATTTCCGATTGGTCATATTTTGAAGTGCACGTAATTTTTCCATATGGACATATTTCTTTCAACCAATATTAAGTATATCCTTAAAGGACATAATTACATTTTAGCATTATTCAGGCTGGTCAATTTTCCATGTCGAGGATTTTCAAATTTACATTATTCAGATTCGATCAATAATTTCGAGTTGTCAATTTTCCAATTGTGCTGAATGACAGTAAATCCATTTATGATATCACCATCCCATGATAATATCACGCAATTTCACGTAATAGGAGCAAGGCCATTTATTTTAATAACAATTAATTATAGAACAAAGGTTGCTTGCAAAACTAAGTAAACATTGAGGTTATCTGTTTGATCCGTAAGTATACGTGTATTCGAGTGATACATACTTGCGGGTAGCGGTGACGTACCTACATCCTCGCGATTGTGTCTTAAAAGTGCGGATATTGGAGTTATTTCATTATCAGGAGGGTGTATGTAAATATGTGTGTGAGGTTCTTTATTTTGCAAAATATAATCATTCTAAGCATTTCACTCATTAAAAATACAAATTCAAATTACTGCCGCCAAGCGCCATCTACAGTCAGACGCGGCGATATTGTAACTAATACAAGAACAACGTAAGTTGTGTTTCAGAAAGAAATCTAGCAGGTGTCGCTGCCACGCCTTCCATAGGCATAGGCTCTTACGAAAGTCTTCCAAATTGGAAATTTGTTGAATGGTAAGCGTCATCTAGCATAATTTAACGACAACTATTTCTTTTTCGAGGTGTAGTCTAGTCTTTGTGTTGTAACAATTTACTCGTGTAAACAAAGATGGCGCTATTGAGAACTTACTGTTTGGATATTGATGAAGACAGTTACACGAAATATGCAAAAGGTGGCTTAAAATTCACTTTTAAGACGATCAATACGAAAGAAGCAAGCTACGAAGGTACATACATTTTATTTAACTATGAGTATATTGATAATATAGGATGGTGTCTAAATTGCACAGATGTTCCAACAATTCAGGCTAGTAAAATAATTGTTATACTTATGTGAAGTATATTTCATTACAAGTACGTTATTAACTAAAATTTTAATTGATTTTATCATTACTTTAGAATGAAATGAAATAAAAAAAACGTCAATATCTAAATATTTATTTACTACTCACATATATGATATGTAGATGACTACACCATTACACATATATCTACACTGTTATAGCCCAAAAAATAAGCGTAATGCTTTAAGGTTCAATGTTTGTAGGTGAGTTTCTTAATTCCACTGTAACTACGAATTACTGAAGTTGTTAGTAAATTGTAAGATTTTTTAATAGCATTCGCCCTAACATAGGCTATGTGACGTCATTATTAAAACGATATCGCGAATAATACAGAGTTATTGGTAATTTATCCCTCTGCAACTGTGGTGAAAATTTTAGGAAGATTGGACTGACGTGAAGTCTGTCAGACCTCGTTTTTAATAATGCATTTAAAAAATATTAAGGCACACATAGTAAAAATTACTATTTAATATTATTATTATATTTATATTTGATCGAATAAATAATATATAAAAGGTTTTGAAATAAATATACATGATTTATGTAATAATTTTTAATGAGATCCTTTTTTTACATATTTTGTACTAAGGTTCACAAAGAAATTAAAAAAAAAACTTAACAGTATCCATCTTGAATAAACTTATTTTTTTCTTCTTCTTGGTAACATTATTATTACTTTAAAAAATAATTAACAACTTCTAAAGATAGACTTAGGCACAAATCAGTCTCAAAGATAAGGCATAATAATCAACTTCAATGAGATCACATTGTCACTAATTTTTTACTTCTAAATTAAAAAATAAACTCAACAATGCACAACTTCGACAAACTTACAGAATATTGTTCCTTTGAAACATTATCTATAGTAACTTACAAAAATAATCAACAAGTGTTATGATAGAATGAGGCACAAATATCAGTCTTTTAGTTAGCACTTATTTTAGAAATCCTTATTGCAATCTACACATAAATAGTCGGAACATTGAAGACAAATTGGTTTCTTGCAAGCACAGCAGGCGAATCTCGTCTTTCTCTTCAATCTAGCTGGGCATACTGAGCATGTGTTGCGTCTAGATGGATCTGGTGTTGGTTGAGGGGGAGGTGGGGGCAAACTGCTTCCCAAAACTCTTTTGATTGTGGATCGTAGTTCTCTTGGCAGCCTGTCGTTATACACGCGTTGTTGTAAGCTAGGGAGAACTAGTTCTCTTGCTAATGACATCAGAAATTCGCCTCTACGTAACTTTGCACCTCGATATCCCTGATACAGTACATATGCGTTAGTACCAGCGAGATCTAAAATCCGATATAATATAGTCATAGGCCAACGACGTGTTTTTCTACTGCTCGAATATATCGAACACTTTTTATCTATTTCGTCCACACCACCTTTAGCATGATTATAATCCATGATCATAGTGGGCTTTTGAGTTTCTGAGTCAGTACTTTTCACGTGGTGGGAGGACGAAATTAAAACCACAGCCTTATTTTTTTTTGGCACATATGATAGTAAGCTGAAGTCTTTAGTAAAGCCATACAACGAGCTACCCGGTTCTCTATTTTTATGTGGCTGAAATTCTGGCGGGATTTCTCGTTTATTTTTTTTCAGTGTTCCCAAATAAGTGAGATTCTTTGAACTCAACATTTCAACAAGCTGTATGGAACTAAACCAGTTATCTGCCGTTACGTTTCGGTTGCTATTTTCTATTGGTTTCACCAGTCGTAAGACGGACTGGGTAGGAATAGCAAGTTTTCTCTCCGCTTCCGGCAGACCTTCGCCATCAGAATTTTTGCCAGAATAAATGTATGCGTTGTAGGCGTAGAACGTTTCAGCATCGCTCAAAATAAGAACTTTTATCCCATATTTGGCGGGTTTTTTCGGCATATAAATAATAAATTTACATCGACCTCTGAAGGGTATAAGCATCTCGTCAATACAAGTACTTGGACCAGGTGTATAGTTTTGTTGTGAATTTTCAACAAACTTGTTGAAAAACCACGACACTGCTGCTAATGGGTCGGTTTTCAATCGCTCCTGCCGCTCGTCTCCGTCATCCAGTCGAAGACAGTTGAGCAATGTACAGAATCGATATTTTGACATAACGCATCGAAAGATTTCATGTCCAGTGCCATCTGTGGCGAACAAATAGTTTGCGTCGGCATTATTACATTTGAATACTGCACTGTAATAGAGAAGTCCAAGCAAACTATGTATTTCTGTTTCGTCAGTATCTTTTAGTTCTCCTCTAGCAGAATTACGGAACTGTTCACGATAGAATCGTAATTTTTCATTTGTATGCGTTACAAGGCGATTGATCATTTCGAAGTCAAACAATTTTGACCAAATTTCATAAAAATTATGAAATATAGGGGGTTCTGTTGGACGAGGCACGTTTAAAATATTGCGAGCTGGTGTTCTACTCGTTCTTGCTATTTCAGTTTTTGACCATAAGTAGCCGCTTTTACCAATGTAGTTAGAGACGCCCCTGCCACGTGTTGGATCGGCCCTCGAGCTAAGAGGTAGGTTATCATCGGAATCTGAACTGTCATTTTCACTAGTAATAGAACTTTCGTTTACTTCTTGATTTGTATACCGACTATCCAGTTCAGCTGCATCAGCCACAAAGTCAGGGTCCACTACTGAGTCGTCTGCGTCGCTAAAACTACTCTCTTCATTTAAGTGTTCCAGCCATTCGCTAATTTGTCGATCACTAGCAATCACTGGAAACCCGCTGCGATCTCTTTTTGCGGGTCTGGACTCCCGAGCCTCGCGTTCGGCCATCTAAAATATGGTTATTTATGTGGTGAGGTCGCTGAGACACTATAGAAACATTAATATTTTTATGATGTGAAGTCTGATAGGCACTACAGAAATATTAATATTTTTATGTGGTGAGGTCTGACAGACACTAGAAATATTAATATTTTTATGTGGTGAGGTCTGACAGACACTAGAAATATTAATATTTTTAGTATGTGCGGTCTACCAGACTCAGTATTTGTTGCTGTACTCACGTCTGTGGGATCCCGGAAGCTCGTACCTCCTCGCGTGTGCACCGCGTCGCAGCTCGGGCGACACTGACCGACGCCGCGAGCCGTTTCAAGAAGGTACTGAGCGAGACAGAGCTATATCACGCCATACGGCAAAATGGCAATACCAAATTTATTTAGCGGGTCCTTAGAGACCGCACATCAGTCGCAGAGGGTTATTCTTTGTTTGTTCTGTGATGTATGTTAACCTTCTTGGTGATCTAGTATAAAACCTGTCAAGGTACCCTCTGGTCACCTATTGTGACATTTGCTGTCCTTCAATAAATATGGTTGAGTAAACATGCGTTTTCCTATTGCGGAGCTATCCTTTAGTCTTCCTGGTCAAGGACTTATCAACTGGCGACGAGATTAAACGATTTTCACGCGAGCGAGCAAAAATTAAATATGAGCGTTAGTTAGAAAAAAATAAACTTCGAAAGTGATAAAATGGCAGTCGGTCGTGTCGAAACATTTGATATCCACAAGGACAATTGGGAGGCGTACAAAGATCGTCTGGAGCAGTACTTTGTGGTGAACGATGTTAAGGATGAGAGGAAAGTGCCGTTGTTGATTACCCTAATTGGGTCGCAAGCCTACGAGTTGCTGGTGACTTTATGCACTCCGAATAAACCGGCGAGTTTGACATATGCTGAGATTGTTAAAAAGTTGACTACGCACCTTCAACCGAAACCTAGTGTTTTAGCCGAAAGATTCAAGTTTCGCCAACGCAAGCAAGCGAGGAATGAATCGGTGGCAGAATACATAGCAGACCTAAAAAAAATAAGTCGATTTTGCGATTTTGGGACTTGGCTGAACGAGAGTATCCGGGATCAATTTGTTTGCGGATTATACAATGAGAGCATAAGGTTACGCTTGTTTATGGAAGAGGACTTGAAACTAGAGACAGCGACAGAGATTTCGATAGCAATGGAGACGGCTGAAATCAATGCAGCGGCAGTAGATCACCGAAGTAATGCGACTAGAACCGGTCAAGACACCAGTTCATCGGCCTGTTATGCCATGGGAGCTAGAAGTATTTCACAGGCGAGAACAAGTGGAAGCTATATGAACAGCGTAAAAGCTGGTGCGGCAAGTGGACACAATCGGACATGTCCAAGTACGGAACGACATGACTACGGCGGTGGACGCTCAGGGATGGCAGCGGCGAAATCGATGGAGCTCATGCGTGGGAAGAACATGAGACAATGTTTAGCGTGTGGCCGGGCCCATGCGTTAGAAACCTGCAAGTTTAGGTTTTATACCTGTAGGGTGTGCAATCGGGAAGGGCATTTGAAAAAAATGTGTCCACGATTAGCAAGCGTCGCGGGGCACAATTACGTGCAAGCTAGTAGCGATTCACCACAATCAGATGATTTAGAGGTAAACTTTTCATTTGTAAAGCTTAATGAGTGTGAGGTTAAATATAAACCCTATACATTGACAATTAATGTAAACAATTCAGATTTAGTCATGGAAATTGATACAGGTAGTCGAATTTCCTGTATTAGCTCACAGTGCTATGACACTTATTTTAATAATTGTGCAGTAGAGTCGAGCAATTTACGATTACGGTACTATACGGGAGAAACAGTACACACTTTAGGTAAGATAAGACCGGTCGTTAGATGGGGTAATGTAGCGAAAACTTTAGACTTGTATGTCATTGATAATGGTAAAACCAACCTGTTGGGAAGGGAATGGTTAGAAGAATTAGACATACCAGTGTTTAGCCCAACCATGCATTTTGTTAAATCGTGTGAGAGGTTTGATTTGAAGGAATTTAGTTCCAGGTTTGAAAATGTTTTTGCGGATGGACTGGGGCGGTACAATGGCGGTCTGGTCACGTTGCGGGTTAAGGACGGCGCGCGACCGGTGTTTCTACGCGCACGGCCGTTAGCGTACGCACTGCGGGAATCAGTGGAGCGCGAGCTGGAGCGACTGCAGCAAGAGGGAGTCATTACGCCTGTGGAAACATCCGAGTGGGCCACCCCGATAGTGCCAGTGGTCAAATCTGATGGAAGCTTGCGGTTATGCGGCGATTATAAGTTAAGTCTGAACAAATGTCTAGAGGTGGACCGGTTTCCCTTACCCAGAGTTGAGGATCTGTTTGCTAGGTTGCATGGGGGGGAAAAATTCAGTAAAATAGACTTGTCACAAGCGTATGCACAGCTGGTACTGGATGATACTGCTAAATATACTGTTATAAACACCCATAAGGGTCTGTTCAGATACAACCGACTCATTTATGGTCTGTCTTCCAGCCCAGGAATCTTTCAGAGGATTCTGGAGCAGCTTTTTGCTGATATACCCAGAGTAGGTGTATTTTTAGACGATGTAATAATCACGGGAGTGGACGATAAAGAACACCTAGAAAATTTAACTAGGGTATTCGAACGTTTGGGTAAATATGGATTAAAAATTAAAAAACAAAAGTGCTCCTTTATGTCAGATTCTATAACCTACTTGGGATATATAGTGAACAGCGAGGGGATCCATACGTGTCCTAAGAAAGTGGAGGACATTTTGAAAGTAGCCGCTCCTCGTAACATTACGGAATTACGGTCTTTCATTGGGATGACGATGTACTATGCCAAATTTGTCAAAAATATTAGTACGCTACTGACACCTTTGTACGCACTCTTAAAGAAGGGGGTTAGATTTGTATGGACAGTAGAGTGCGAGGAGGCTTTTACTAAAGTCAAACAATTGCTATCTTCCAGCGAGGTGTTAGTACACTACTCTCCTGATCTTTCCCTGATTTTGACAACGGATGCGAGTAGCCAAGGGCTGGGCGCGGTTATTTCACACCGAATGTCGGATGGATCAGAACGAGCTATAGCCTATGCTTCGCGAGTTTTAAACAAGGCGGAATTGGTATACTCCCAAATCGAAAAGGAAGCCTTAGCAATAATTTACGCGGTTAAAAAGTTTCACCAATACTTGTATGGCCGTCGTTTTATTCTAAGGACTGACCACAAACCGTTAGTAACGATATTTGGTGATAAAGCAGGTATTCCCGTGATGGCGGCCAGCCGCATGCAGAGATGGGCGGTTATCTTAGGCGGGTACCAATATGACATTGAGTACATTGCCACCGCAAAGAATACAGCAGATGCGTTGTCAAGGTTGCCACCACCAGGAGAAGGGGGAAATCCTAGCACGGAGGTAACGTATTTGAACTTTGTACAAAGTTTTCTTCCAATTACCAGCAGCGACATTAAAAAGGAATCCGAAAAAGAGGAAACTCTAAGAAAGGTTAGTCATTTGATAAAAGGTGGCTGGCCCAATGACAATTCAGATGAGCAAATGAAGCCGTATTTTGCACGAAGAGCCGAACTGTACATAGAAGGGGGCTGCATCATGTGGGGGTACCGCATCGTGATTCCGACGAACCTAAGGGCCAATATACTGAAAGAGCTGCATAGCAGTCATCAAGGAATTGTAAAGATGAAGGGGGTAGCCCGTAGTTTTGTTTGGTGGCCGGGCATTGATAGGGAAATTGAGCAGGTCTGCAAAAGGTGTGAAATTTGCGCAGCTGAAGCAAGAGCACCCACTAGGGCTGCGCCACAACCGTGGCCTTACTATCAGCAACCCTGGAGCAGACTCCACGTCGATTTTTTGGGCCCCTACGAAGGCAAAACATTCTTTGTCATAATTGACGCCACTACAAAGTGGATTGAAGCTTTTGTGATGTCAAGGACTACGGCGACGGCGGTTATTAAGGTCCTCATGGAGACTTTTGCCCGGTTCGGTTTGCCAAAGGAGTTGGTCTCCGATAATGGACCTCCTTTCACAAGCAAAGAGGTGGAGGATTTTATGAGCTTGAACGGAATAATTCATACCTTCAGCGCGCCTTACCACCCAGCATCAAATGGGGCAGCTGAGGGTGCCGTGAAGCTCTGCAAGCGAGCGCTAAAGAAGGCTACAAGAGAAGGTGTTAACTTGGATGTAGCATTGCAGTCTTACTTATTAAATTACCGTAATTGTGTACACAGTACTACTGGAGAGACGCCGGCCATTATGTTACAGAAACGAGCGCTTCGCTGCAGACTAGATTTACTGTCACCCACGGCAGCAGTCGAGCAGCGTGTTCATGATGCCCAGAGAAGGCAAACGGAAAGAGTTATCGATAAGCCGCTGAGCCAGATGGGTAGCGGAGATCCCGTATGGATGCGAGAATTCAGTGGTAAAAGAAATTGGGTCCCGGGGGTAGTATCAGCAGTGAAAGGAACTCGTAATTTTCTCGTTACTAGGGGAGATGGCACCACAGGGCATCGGCATGTAGACCAACTCAAAGAAAGGTTTGTTTTAGCTGAACCAGGAGATGGAGGGAATGATGCACCAGGAGGTGGCGAGAATGTTGCGCCAACGCCCCAAAATGTCAAGTCAAGTGCTGCGCCCAGCCTGAAAGCTTCAGGGCCCCCACAGACCAGCATCGCCATTAATCCGGCGGCCCCAGTCCACGTCGCTGAGGGCAAACGCGTTAGGAAACCACCAGTCCGTTACGGTTTTGAATTTGATTGAGAGGGTATATAGATAGTTTTCATTGACGAGGTGTCATTTTGCGTTGTTAGGTTGCTGGGAGTTCTAGGGCAACTTTTATGAATACCTATTTTAAACTTTTATTTGACTTACGAAATGTATGTACTAGTGTTAATTAAGAAAGGGGGTGTGATGTATGTTAACCTTCTTGGTGATCTAGTATAAAACCTGTCAAGGTACCCTCTGGTCACCTATTGTGACATTTGCTGTCCTTCAATAAATATGGTTGAGTAAACATGCGTTTTCCTATTGCGGAGCTATCCTTTAGTCTTCCTGGTCAAGGACTTATCATGTTCCTGCTCCATTATGAAAAATTGAAAGTGAGTTTTAAAACTAAAACTTCTTTGCAAAAGAGGTGGGTGAAGATTGATTACGTGTATGAGTAGGTAAATCTTGTTTTTGTATCGTTTATTAATGATTTTTCTTGTAAGCATCCTTTGCCCGCTATTATAAAATCCAATCTGTTTTTATTTTATTTTATTCCGTGAGCATTTAATATTACTTTCATTAGAAACTTAGAACTTCAGAGGATGCCTTAAACCAAGATCTGATCATTCTTGAACAATACTTCAAAAAATGGCGCTTGGTACCAAATGCAAGTAAAACAGAAGTGACAACTTTCCATCTATGCAATAAAGAGGCAAGGTACCAACCGAACATATCTTTCTCGGGAAAAACAATTAGGTACAACCCAACGCCAAAGTATCTGGGCATGACCCTCGACCGCAGCCTAACTTATGCACCTCATATAGAAAAGCTTAGTAAGAAACTCCAGACGCGAAATAACATCCTGCATAAGCTATCGGGAACTACTTGGGGAGCAAACGCTGACGTTCTTCGTACCACCTGCCTCAGCTTGGTTCACTCAACAGCAGAATACTGCGCGCCAGTCTGGCTTAACAGTGCACATGTCAATCAAGTGGATGTGCAACTGAGACAAGCTATGAGATGCATATCGGGAACTATCGCGAGCACTCCCACAGGGTGGCTGCCTGTGCTCAGTCATATAGCTCCCCCACACCTAAGAAGACAACATGCTCTAGTCCGAGAAGCACAGAATTGCCTGCCTACAAGGAGTTTAAAAACCCTCCACCACACCGGCTAAAATCACGCCATCCGCCATATAAGACTGCATCCACCCTTTTAAATACTTCCTTCGATATAACCAAGAAATGGGCCCAAGAATGGAAACAGCCAGCCTAGGGACTAATATCGACCCCACAAAAAAGCCCACTGGTTTTTCACTATCAAGGCGAAATTGGTGCCAGTTAAACAGGCTGCGGACCGGCTGGGGTAGGAGCCGAGAGTTCATTTAGTGAACCCTAAGTTATCCCTTGCTGGTGTTACCAATAACCCGACACGGGGGGGTCGGGGGGTTCCGCCCAGGGAATCGCAAGATTCCCCAGGTGCGGCTTGAGGGAGAGGCCATTGCCGTTTGCCTCTATAATAAATAACGGACCCGGAACCCTGACAAATCCTCTGCTATCAGAGGATTCATGTTAGGCGCGGGGGCTGCGACTGCCAGGCCGGGGCCGAGTTGTGGCTGCGAGGGAGAAAACCTCTATAAAAAGTTACAAGGGGACCTGAGAGGGTGAATCCGAGGTCTATCACCCTCTCCCGGCGTAGAGGTCCTTTGGTCGGGTCGGGAAGCGTGTGGTGTCGCCCTGCACGCTTACGACGGGAGGGGGGGCTTTTGCCTCAGTAGTGAGGGCAGCTGCGGCTGTTGCCGAGGGGCGTCGTGGTGAAATGTTCGCGATCCCATGACGCCCCTACTACACGGCAGAGAGGGCATACCTTGGTGGTTTTAGACGGTAGTCCGGGGGGTTCCCGGGAGCCCGTCATACCCATCCTAGTACCTCGGCTAGGTGGGATGCGTAAAGGCATTTCCCCAAGTAAAAAAAAAAAAAAAAAAAAAAAAGGAGCCGAGAGTTCATGCACAAATGTGGATGGAGGGAGTCTCCAGCATGCGAGTGTGGAGCTGCGGTGCAGGACATGGACCATATTATCCGCGAGTGCCCACTCACCAAGTACCAGGGCAACCCAGCCGACTTGTTCACCCTAGATAACAACGTAACCCAATGGATCCAGCAATTGGGTGTACTGCTCTAATTTGCATGCATTTTTTTTTTTTTTTAACTAAGAACGATTTTAGTTTTTAATTTAGCCATACGAATAAATAAATTACTTTCATTTTATAAATGCTTAAAACTCAACGTATACCTAAATTGTAACGAAGAACCAGTTATATTTTATTTGTTTGAGTATAAAGCGATTTATGTCAGAACGAGTGAAAAGATTTTTATAGATGGGGGCATTATTCTGTTAGTTTTCAGACATTCTGCTCCTTTGGGTGCCATTCTCTTGTCAGTGGTTGGCGCATAACTTTATCAATGGCTGATCTGAATGTGCTATTCCAAACGTTCTTGAGCAAGTGTTTGAAAGATTCTTATTATTTATGGTAATTGGTCCGTTATAAGGGTTTGGCAATTAACACTTGTAGGTATATGTTTACATTTTCTGAACGAAAATCAGTCACATTTTCCAAAAAGCAAAAAGAGGGGTGTTATAAGCTTGAAGTGTCTGTGTGTGGCATCGTAGCTCTTAAGCAAATGGACCGATTTTAATGCGGTTTTTTATCCGAAATCTGACGTGATCGAGAAAACTACCTCTACTACGTTTACGAACTAGCTACGTTTCAACAAAATCGGTTTCGCCGGTTTTGAGGTTTTGAATTTTGAAATGAAAATATCAGGGGTTTTTCAACTTTTCTATTTGTGTGGTTAATTATTTTACAGTGTGCAATATATCGTATCTTCAGTGTAACTCGCTAAAACTTTCCGAAATTTAGAATTTTAATTGACGCATTTCTATTGTCTTCCTATTCAGAATATTTAATGGTCTGGATTCAGGGTTTCAGTCTTCGCTACATTGTGCAACTGTATTTAGATTCGGGTGCATAATGTTTCTTATCAAATCAACGAATTGCATAATTTCAGCTTGTAATGTACAGGCAAGTGCAAAAATATGTATTGATTTATCCTTACATAAATATGTACTTACCGAAACCTTAATCCGCTGACATATTTATGAGTAAGTTGTATATATGCATCCATATTTTTTTACACTTGACTTTATAAGTGTTTAAATTACATTTAAACAAATTGGCATACTATCTTTGATCATAACTATCATAAGTAATGCTCAGTGTTCATAATTTTCAATTGTACACGCCCCTGCGCCTGCGTGTGGCAAAGAACCTAGTCAAGCCCCTAAGATAAAGTATAGCCTATAACCATCTAGAAAGTCCATTCCCCACGCAGATTAAATAAGTTTTGAAATCGGATAAGCGGTTCCAGAGATTACCCAAAACATACAAACTTACAAAGCTGCAATTTCAGACTATTCCTCTTTAGAATAAGTATATGTAGACATTTATACCTTAGGTCACTACGAAAGTTTTGAGATACAAAAAAAGTATAAAAGTTATTAAATTTTTTTGTATACAGTTTCTCAAAGTACTCTCCATTAGCCTTCTATGCATCGATTGATCCGCCTAAACCATGATTTATAGCATTCCCGGTACTCTTTTTTAACCACTCACTTGCTTGTGGCAACCACAGTTGCCAATTTCAAACGAAGGGATTGCATGCCAGTGTGATATAGACGAATAGTAGGTAATATGAGCCAGGTAAGTAGCTCCGGCAGAAGTGAGGTATGTTAAGTGTTTTTCTCAAAAAAATGCTCGTACATTAGAATATTATAAGAAAAAAAGAAGTAAAATTCTAAAATTTAGTAACAGAACTGCTGGTTGACCCGTTGTCAACGCGCGCGGCGCCGGGATTCGGCTGCAGACCTCGGCACGGGCGGGCGGCGAGCGCGCCGGCAATTCCCTATACAAGGTACTACTATACCGGCCGGTATATTTCTGACGCCCGTAACACTATGATTCGCAGTCTATTTTCACGAACATAAGGTCTATATTTCGAGCAAGTACAACATCTGAGGGGTAGGTAATCACGTAACGTTTCAAACGCGTGTCCCAACTCAACTGGCACTTATCCATATAAAAATTGACATTTAGGTCTACCTAACGTGTAACGCATTGTACGAACGTCGGGTAGGTCTAAAATGTCACTTTTATATGGAAAATTGACAGTTAAATTGTACCGACGATCTGACGACTGATCATTATTTCAAATGTTGTTTAACATTTAATGATTATACTTAATGTATGTTATATCAAAAGAGACAAGTTTAAATGAACGTTATAGTAGGTATCTAATTGTTTTCGTGATAAATGAGTGTTAGATTTATATTATTTATTTAAATATCATGAGATCATGACCCATAACAATTACATTGGTGTTTTCTGAACGTATGCTACATGAAAAAGAAAAAAAATTAAAATGTTTATTCAGTAACTCACTTAAAAAGAGACACCAACCTGTATTTAGTTATAGAGATACCTGTGTCAAGAGACGCGTATGGGTGTGAATCTATGTCGGTATATAGTGAGTTTTATCTGTCGTTTTCCGGTAATAAGCTTTCTACTTCTACTTGAAATTACCAATGTATTTTGTTTTTATTATAGACTGAACCGCACCCTATGGATTCAAGCGAAATGGTGGCGGTTTCTTTGCTTCGGTTTGTGTTGGACATACTCGTATGTCTACACACTTTTTACGGCATTTGAAATTGAAAAACGGAACTGTTATAGGTGTCACGTCAGATCTACGCATCGCAGCCGATTTTTTTCTAATAATCATTACTACCTCTAAGTTTTGGCATAAATAGGTACAGTATGGATTAAAAACGAAAGAGATTTGTAACAAATTCAAAGCGCAAGTATCGAATGGAGTACACATTACCTATCATTTTGGGTTGTTCCAGAAAACTTTTTATTTGTAGTAATAATTTAGAATAGTTTATTTCCTCATTTAAAGAGATTTTACTTTATGTAGCCAAATTCAATGAGAGTTTTCGTGAAATGAAAATTGTCTTTGGTAACCTCCGTATGTACCTACTCGTAGATCTAAGTTCTCAGGGTCATCGCCACATCGAACATACAATGCCGTAACTATTAAAATTTTACTAAAATAATTAATGGAGATGGCGGGACGACCTGGATGTATTCCTCAGCAATTGGGCGGAAGAGGCATCTTGTAGGGACGCATGGAGATCACGGGGAGATGCCTTTGCCCAGCAGTGGGACACACAATAGGCTCATAAAAAAAAAATGAAGTAAAATTATTGAACGATACCTACTCACTTTTCACTACAAAATTTTGATTTGATCCGTCGAGAACACCTTTTTACGTCATAGTACTGAAGCGTAATCAAGTAACGTTCCAAACGTGCGTTAGGACAATTTAAGTGTAATTTTTCCATTTAAAAAGTGACATTTAGATCTACCTGACGCGCGTATACCTACAATGCGTTACGTGATCGACCTGCTCAAGTATTGTTTACTTATAGCTAAAATTTGACAGCTAGCGTCATGACTAACGCAGTAGATCTTCCCGGCCTTATCCTGTGCTTTAGGTTAGCAATCCTATTGGTTCATGTTTCAATAATCCTCCCTCTCTGACAACGACGCCGACCCTTATAATTTTGTCTAATGAGCACATACATTAATCTCGGTCGCCGAACTTAGTTTTAAATGTTCGGTCGCACTGTGTGCAGTATAACTAGCCCCCTGTTTATTGAAAGTCATGTTTTAGTATATACTTATAATATACATGAGGGTTCAAAAAAACGACGATACGCTCCTAGAAAAGTTAGGTAGTAAGTGCCCTTGCGCTTCGCTTGGCTCGCCTTGGCGGGGGCACTGCCGTGCCCCCAGATGAGGTTTCACATTCTAAAAAAGCAACAATGACACATTTTAATATATCAAGAGTTAGGAATTTTGGTGGCATTGGGTAAACAAAGAGCAATGGAGTCCTTGTTATATTTTTTTTGATTGAATGAATGAATGAATAAATGATTGATAAATGATAAATCAATAATGCATAATAAAATTTATTAGTTACAAACAAGTTAATTGATTCATTAAATTAAAACATAACACATGTTTTGTTAAAATGTGTAATTTTGTCTCTATTTACAATCTCAATTTTCCGTTGGAATAAGTTTCAGTATACTACTGATAATTTAGATTACCTCGACAACGGTAAAAACTTTTTGAGTAGTTTTTCTAATACAGCATGTGGCCCACAACCGGGGCGAAAAATTAGAATGTAAGTTGTATTCCTTATATTCACTAACATTTGTTCAGCGACCTTTGAAAATAACGCGTATTTAAATTTTTACCACCCTTTTAAGATTACTCTAGGCTGCAATGTACTGCGAGTTTAGTTGTGATTAAAGCGTGACAAGTAACGTCAATTCAAGTACACTGATGACGGCGGCAACGTACATTGAAAATAATATTTATTTTCTATGGTAAATGGATTTTTCGCCTCGGTTATGGGCCAAAGGCATATAGCCTAACTTGTATTGTATAACTTATATTACAAACCTATTTCTTCTTTTTGGTTGACCAAAAAGTCCCGACAACTAACTCTTGTACCATTGACGTTATGTTTCTGTCAAGTTCGACAACTCAGAAATATTTTCATTAATTTGTGAGAAGTAACGCAATTTCGTTTTATCTTCAACACATACATAACGAAATAGAATGAGTTCTCCGCAAATTGAAACAATTCTGCGATGGATTGAACTATACCAAGAACTTACTTATAGCGAAGAGAACGTCTCACGCAGATGAAAAAGTACAATATACTAAAACATATTAACAGCAATCACCATAGACTGAACTGAGGCGACCAAGATGGCTTTGTTTATGACTTGTGCATATTTCTGATTGCGTGCAATATTCCGTGGAATAGGGTAAATCACCCTGAGTTTCGGAAGTTTTTCGATAAATATATTTGCTGCAAATGCACAAATTACAAAAAGTTACCCGAACAAAGTCTTTTGAGAAAAGTTTATTTGTCAAGAATATACGCGACTATAGTTAACAAAATAAGATTCACATTTTTCAATTGCAATTTATGGTTAACTATTGATGAAACACTTGACGCTCTTGGGAATCCTATCGTAAATGTAATTGTGAAATCTTTGGAAGACAATTTACAAAAACCTTATTTGTTAGCTTGTAAAGTTGTGACCCTAGTTAATGCCAATACAATTGCTTCTATAGTTGACGAAAGTTTAAGGTTTTTATGGGAAGATAACTACACAGTTAATATAAATAAATTCTTGATATTTTGCACAGACAGTGCCGCATATATGATTGCCGCTGGTAAAGTTTTAAAGAAGACATATTTGAATGTTAAACATGTAACTTGTTTAGCCCACGGTCTACATAGAGTCGCGGAGCAAATTCGATCGGAAAACAGTTTAGTAAATACTTTGATATCAAATGTCAAAAAAATATTTTTGAAATCCCGTCAACGCATCCGAATTTTTAGGCAATATGCTCCGAACATACCGTTACCGTTAGAAGCTAGTTTTTATTATGCTACCTACTTTGAAGATATAAAACGCATTGTAATGCGGTTAAATAGTAGGGATGCTATAGCAATCAGAGAGGTTCAAGCTTTATTTGGCCATAGAAATTTAAAAAACAAGTTGGATTTTATAAAAAACTGCTATAGCATTATACCAGAATCAATTAGAGTGTACACATATTCCAATCCATGAATCGTTCCTAATAACTGACATCGTAAGGAGTACATTGGCATCGCATGGAACTGAAACTGTACGAAATAAGTTAGAACTTGTATTAAATAGAAGTCCGGACTTTGACGTAGTGAGAGACTTGGTTGATTTTGGCAATCATGCTCAAATTCTGAGGAATGCTACGTTAACATCGGTGGATGTAGAGAGATCTTTCTCGACACACAAATGGATTTTTCACAAGTTGAGAAATCGTATAACGCCAGTGAATATGGAACATATTGTCATAGTGTATGCTTTTCATAATCTTGACAACCATTTAACATCAGATGAAGATAACATGCAAGATTTTGAAACTTTAATTCCAGTTGCAAGTTGTTCAAGGTCTTGAATACATAATCATTTTAGTTAAATAGTAAAATTTATTGACATGTTATATTTTGAAATCTACATAATATATGGCTTTATCATTCAGTTATTCAATTATTCAAATAAAAAAAATACAATGGCGATTCCACTGCACTACTTGTGCTCAAAATGCCACCAGAATCCTAACCCTATATCACTCACAGTTCAGTTGGAAGTACCTATCTTAGTAAGATGTAATAGAAAAAATACGAAAATCACTTACTATAATCTTGCTTACAGAATAGTTACCGAAACAGCTTAATCGTATTAAGAAACAAGAGAGTAAAAATTGATAATTTATTGCATAGAAAAAAAAAACATTGATTGTGTAACGTATTTATTTAAAATAATCGACTAACACAGTAAGTCTAAACATATTTTATTGGTGTTTTAAACAATTAAGTGTTATGCATACCGACATACAATGGTGTCCTATTATAATAATTATAATATAAGGGTTAATGAGTTAGATCAAACAACAATTTATTTACATGTTTACACTCTCCGACTTTACTGAAAGTATTAACATACGATTGTTTATTTTTAACGGGAAGCACGCAATTGATTATCATTTGGTGAACGCGCAAAACTGTAGTCTCTCCATCCTGAATTAAGTATATTTTCATGAATAAAAGTATTAATAGTACATTATTGCCGTGGCCGGGAAGGAGGCAATTGCAGGCTGAGTACTTTGTTTAAACGGACGAGCTTGCGAGTCCGTTTAATTACAATACGAAGCCTGCAATTGCCATTCCGGCTGAGGCTAATATGGTGCTTTTCTCAAAAATGGGGGAATAAAAAAGACTAAATTGAAATCAAGCGTTATTATTAAATACAAATTAAGGATACTACAAATTACATAAAATGAAACGTCATAATATTTTTTTAAACAGAATCGCAAGTGTATTTTACCACAGAAAAACGCAATCTTTTTATGACACATTCAAAAATGTCGCGTTTGCAACAGAAAAATACGACTTGATTTGGCTGAATACGACCTGTGCCGTCTTTAAGGCAGGTTTCTACTTTTTAAAAAGTTTCGTACTCGACAAATAAAGGAATTTATATGTAACATTCCAGGCGGCCTGCAATGTTTTTATTTTTGATCTGGCCTTAAACTATACACTTTACCTTCCAATATGTAGCGACTTATGTTCACTTTGCGGGCCATTTTTGAGAAAAATAATTATTATAATCAAAAGACATCTGTCACAACTAATAAATCCTAAAATTATTACTATATTTACTATGCGACTTAAATTATACGTACGTTTTTAAGTATTTTGCACGTTTATGAAAAAGTCTCTATGAATAACGCAAACGGAAATGAGCAAACAGGCGCGCCGGCGCCGACATCCGGTTCTAATCAACGGAACGGCGGAGCGCTTTTTGTCTTTGATGCGTTTCCGTTTCTTTATATAAACTTTTGTTCCCAGGAAGTATACATGATGTTGAGGTAGGGAGCTGTTAACTACAAGTTAGAACGAGATAGTAGATCGAGATGTAATTTCTTGTCTTAATAATTTTCATATTGCACTTTAAACTTAACATTCTAATAATTTATAAAAAAAAACAATTCGCTGGCGCATTTAAAAAAGCTTAAATTGTTCAAGATAAATATTCGCAAAGCATTCATGAATATTATAACACAAAACAACTTCTATGAATTTAAATTAAAACAGTGTAATGAATGGAGTCTGAATTTAAGAATAATTAGGTACTCGGCGTGGTTGGCATTTATTTATGACAGTTAATTTTACTGAAATTGTTTCGCTGAGTGTTTTCGTTTAGCAATATGTAGCACTATCGATATTGTTGCGCAAACACAATATTCGCATACGCTTATATAAGTTATGAGGTTAAAAACATATAACTAGTTCATGTATTACAATTATTTATCTTTTGAAAGGTTAGACTACGAAGGAGATTATCAATTATCAATCAAGTCGATATAGAATGAATAATTTAATTATAACTTATCATATATTAATATTCAGAACAATATTTATTCGTTCAAATGCCTTAAAAGAAACTACAGCACAACAAGGTTTTTTTTATTTTTTTTATTAGTTGAATAGAAAAAAATAGATAAATTATCGCTGGAACAAAAAGTGATAAGGGAATTCATAAATTTCCGGACCTGAAGCCAAAGGGCACTATTTCCCTTTCCTCTGTGCGTCGAATTATAAATCGCATACAGCATAAGTCTGGATTATTAGGAATCCCATACACACAGGATAAGCTGACTTGAGCAACTTAGTGAATCACTCAGCTTCGTTTGTCTAGCTTTTATACTTTCGATTTTATTAATAAAGTAGGTAGATTTCGTCGCTCACTCACTCACTAACTGGTGAGCATCAATACCTTTTAGGTACTATGAACTCTCTGACGTCCTAACAGGCTGCAATTTGATACATAGGCTAGAATTGTCCAATTACCGACATAACAATAAAAAAACCCGGCCAAGTACGAGTCGGACTCGCGCACGAAGGGTTCCGTACCGTAGGTGCTTCAAATAATTCCTTGAGTCCCAGGAAGCCAAAATTTACTTAGGTATCTGGCTAGTATTAGCGTACAACAAACCATAGACCAATTAACACATTCACTGTCAAGAATCGCTACACGCTACGCTTGTACCCGATCCCGTGGTAATCCCGCTAAGTAGCGGAAAGCTTCTGGCAGTAAAAGTGTTAAGGAATCGGAATCCGTAACTTTTACCCCCCAGCACCGCTTTTAAAGTAGGATATGAAAAATTTGCTAGAATATAAGTAAAAATATCATATCACCTCATAAAAATAAATGAGATTTACCAAAATTTTTTTTATATAAATTCAAGTTAGATCCTACCCATTTACTACCGATCAATCTCACTTCTAAGCCATGTTTGTCTATAAGCTGTTTTCAAGAGTCATTACGAATGCGACGCAGGCTTGATAACATCCAACCTCCCGAATAACCGGTTCCCGAAGAGGTTTTAGTACCGTAGACCACATTCATACGCTCCGTCAGGTGAAACGGAAGACTGAGGAGCTGAGCGTCAGTGGACTACGAGAAAGCCTTCGAAACCTGGGCTGTATTATAGGTTCTCCAGCGGTGGCAAGTAGACTTCCACTATATCGAAGTACTGAACACTACTTCAGGTTGGTACGAGAGCGCCACTATGTCAGTCCAACTCCAGGACCGCAGCTTGAAACCAATTCCGCTGCAGCGGGGTGTCAGGTAAGAAAATGTTATTTTTCATAACTGTTCACCGCTGTATCAAAAATTAAAACTGTTGACGTATATTTTTATTTTCCATGAAAAATTACGGATATGAAAGGGGGTCAAAGTTTAAAGTGGGGTATCAAATGAAAAGGGCTTGAGTTACGTATTCTGGAACAGATTTTCTTTTTTCTCTACAGTAAAATTCATGAAGGAAAATTTAGAAAAAAAAGCTTCTCTCCCTTATTTGCTTCGAAGTTACAAAGCGAAAAATTTCAAATCATTACATATGATTACAATGACTGTAATTAATTTTACAGGAACAATATGAATTTACTTCGATCCAGATTCTAGCATATTTTTTATGATATTTAAAAACAATGTCTATATTAAGTTTGCAATTTAATTGCATAAAGTTAGTCTGAAAGTACCTTCGCATGTGATAAAGAATTATCGCTAAAAAAAACACAATTTTGCAAGTTATTCGTTTTTACCGATAGATGACCCCATACATGACGGTAACTTCTAGGTAGGTATAATGCGTCTGTATGAACATTTATACAAAACCGTCGGTGCGTGTATTAGACTCGACGTGACTAGTTTTCTTTCTGTTTTAAATAATTAAAATAAGAGCAGTGAATGAACACTGCTACTACAGAACACCCGTTTTCTAATATCCTTTAGAGAGTTTAGAGTGTACACACTTTTACAAACATTACTTCTTTGTACCTTACGTAGCTACTATAATATTAATAATATGATTACGACGGTCTCGTTCCAGGATGCAAGTTTATACTGTGGAAAGCTACATCAAGTTAAAGTTGTGTAAATAGATTGGGGAGCCATTTTAAAGTTAGATTGCCTTTTCAGCGCTACCGAAAGCCAGGTTATACTCGTATTGTCAGATACACCCTTCGAGTCCTGTCGCTGTTTTGTAGCTCTGGTACCTGTGAAGTAGGTACATTACCAAATGACGGGGTTACGTCGGATAAGTACTAAATTCCCATGGCCACCTTCTGTCTCCATCATCAGATCAGCTCGATGGTACGATAATATTGTATTGTCATCCAAACTATACTTATGTTACTCAAAATTTCAGCTCAATCCCTTGAGGTTAACTGGTTTAAAATTCGGTTCTCAGATTTGTCCCACACGCACTAACAAACTATAAGTGGGCCATTGTAGCGTTTCAACCGCCTGACTTTCGTGCACACATTTTTGAAGAATTAGACTGGTAAACCTAACCTGCCTGGGTAAACGAGAATTGTCCATGCGTTGGACATGCCCAAGCCACCGCAAACGCGCCTCTGCTTCAGCAGGCCAGTAATGTTGTGGAACTGTGTGATCTCCAGCACTCTCTTGTTTTTCCATAACCTTGTCTCTCCATGTGATTTTAAGAATAATTCGAAGACTGCGCATGTTTCAGACTGAGGGGTCTTAAACATGCGCTGTCCAAAAATGTCAACAAACGATTTTCTACTTCATGGTTTGGTCAATATTCCAGCGTTTCAACCGCCTGAATTTCGTGGGCACATTTTTGTAGGAGTTGGTGCAGATTTCGATTTCGTTTCATGTTAAGTTAAGCAGAGGCGAGTTTGCGGTGGCTTGGGCATGTCCAACGCATGGACAATTCTCGTTTGCCTAGGCAGATTATGTTGAGCCAAGTTGCGTACGAAAAGGGTAATGTAGGACTGCGTGAAACGCAACATGGTCGCATTTAACATCGATCGCAGCACTTGGGAAGATCTTGCTGGCAACCGCGATGAGTGGAGGAATAAAAGTCCGCGAAAGCCATGATGATACCTGGTTTCAAGATCTAGCCCACACACGTGCCAAGAGGTACAATCGTCAAGAGGTTGCCGATGATACGGTCCCTCAATTTGCGTGCCCCAAATGTGGACGCAAATGTCGATCCCGGATTGGCCTATTTAGTCACGAGAGGCGTTGTCCCTCGTGTACAGACGCTGCTTAAATCATCTGTGAAGACGTATAAGTCCTTATGTTATGATGATGATAATTTTAATTATACCCACGGTTAAATACTTTCAAATTGTAGGTCGATCTTCATTTTTATTCATAGAGTAAGTCCAATCGTCGCGCAACCGTGGCAAGTGAACTATTTTCAACACGTTTAGTTGACTGAAATAGATTGTCTAAATTCTAAATGAAGGATGGGTTAAATGTTTACGCTTAAAATTGGGTTGTGTTTGAAATGCTGTTTTGATTTTATTAGGGTAAAGTAATATTTTTGTTTCAGCATTAATTAACCTTATATTGTCGGCTTATAATAAGCACAGCTGGGCACAGGACTTTTAAAAATTAGGTGCCGACGACATACTGGTCAATTTGTCACTTTCAATTTAATATAATTGTGTTCTGGCAGTGCCAGACTGTCACGCAAGCTTGGTACGCGTGGAAGCGAGCGCGAGCAACACGTTGGAATTGGAATGCGAAATAAGTTTTAGAGCCAGGTGATGTAGGTATCATTATTGAATATAAAACAAATAAGGGCGCGTACTGGATCAGCCAGCTGCTGCAGCTGCTGGTCGCTGGCTGGTACGGATTCAGCTCTTAACATACTCGTAAGCTTATGAATTTCCTAGCGGATCCGATAAAAAATATTTTTCTCAAACTTGCAATGAAATGTTGACATGTCTTACTTCAAATTAGGTCCGGAAATACTACGTATCCGGTGCGATGAGTGAAGATGATATATATTCTATGTATGTAAAAAATTTCATACAGCCTTGCACACCTAGGCCTGCAAAGTAACCTTATTTTATTTTTAAACCTCTAGGCGAGGTCTCGGCATTATAGGCTTGTTGCGTGGTGTTAAAATTGATAACGTCGTGTTGCTAAATGGATAGTAAACCATCAAATGATTGTAATAAAGTATAAATTACAAAATATAATTCAAATCATAAAAAGATATGAACCTTGAAAGTTTAGAAAAAAAAAATATATTTATTTATTGTCCAATAGTAAATTTAAAGGTACCAATAGAATCCTTACGCTTTTGTAGAAACAAATCTGTAGGACAACTATGGACCTAAACGCAGTATTTCGCGACCGAAACAGCAATTTACTTCATTTTCCATGCAACGTTTAGTACAAATTGCACAGTGTGACGTCATACTTAAAAGCCAATCAGTATGAAGCGTTTCGGCTGCTGTCAGCGAGGTCCGTCTTTAACTCGATTTTTTGGGTATTAGTGTTCTTTAAATGTAGTTGCTTCCATACAAACATTTGTTCTTCTACAAAAACTGGTTTGAATGGCATCATAAACAAATTTAAGGTCACAAGCCCATTATAGGTTATAGGTAATTGACTACTTTTTGTTTTTTATTTCATTGCAAACTGGGTTGCTGGCCGCGTATCCCTATGTCTACTTGGCCTGCAACCCCTCGTTTCCCGGCCTCTGTAGTAATGCACTATCGGTGCAATGGAAACCAACCTGTCTCACCGTAGAATGGTGTCAAATTGACTTAGGCAATATTTTGCGAGTGTGGTATGAGCTCGTCTCACTCGTTTTTCATTTACTTCCTATTTCGTGTCATTCTGTATTCGTCACTCAATTTTCATTTGTCTTGATCACTATCCGTCATTTTGTGCTTGATCAAAGTGTGTAACTTGCCCCTTTCTTAATAAGTCGTTTTCGTTTTTCGTCGCAATCTCCCTTAGTCTTATTCATCGTTAGCCCCTTTTGTTCTTTATCTCATGTAAAATGTAACAAAAATTTCTTGTCTCTTTAATCTTTAATCACATTCTAAGTTCGTCATGATCGTTTTTCGTCTCACAAAAAATGTCATACCTTCCCTTTAATATACCTTGACCCTCAATATAATCTTTGCCTCCGTTCTACAATGTTCTTGTAGAACGGAGGAACTTGTAATTACTCAATGGACACATCCCTTAAGGACAAAGACTATTTACGTTATTAATAAAGTGCGTTTTAATTTACTTGTTGTCGAGAATAATTCTACCATTTTCATTCAGTAATGCGGTACTACTCGTCTTATTTTTCTTATCTGGATTCTTAATTAAATTAGAACCCTTGTATGTATCCCCTTTTTTTATATAAATATTTATTAAGTCAAGAATCATATATCTGGAAATCAAACCTTATTGTTTCCTAATCTGGTCAAAACGGTGTTTCAAAGAACGCAATATTTATCGATTCTCGTTGATAATTACTTTAGAACCGAGCGTTTTAAACCGCCGGAGATTCACTCAACCTAATCATTTGTGAATGAATGTCAAAGGTATGGCAAAGTTCTTCGATTATACGATTAGCGTTTGTGATAGTTGAAATGGTGCACGTTACGCTTTCAGGGGCAACAAGCTTATATATTCGTACTGTAGCAATCATCCTATTTCTTAAGTCGAGTTCAATAATTTTCTCAATACCTACCAACATGCAATTCTGCAACAAATATATTTATGTTTGAAGTGTTCAATGGTTGAAAAGTATTGTCAGAGGCATGTAACAATGACAGAGAGACAAATATCGTATGTACTTATGAATTGAGATTGAGTGTATGATTGAGCTTACTTATTTGCTATTACAATTGATTTTATTTGTTTACTTTACTGGAAACTTATTTTATTCGAAATTAGTTTCCAATAAAATTTATTGACAGTTTTATGAAAAATCTGAGTAGTAATAGGCTAATTATTATTATTATTATAAGCCATTTATTCCAAGTAAAATAACTTAAATAATAAATTTGTTATATTTGCAATAAATAAATAATAGCATTCACTTTAATACTTATCTAAAAGCTAGCAATTCTAATAATTATTATTCATTAATAAATCGAGAATTTAAATGAGTATAGTTATTAAAAACCACATTTTCAGGTACATGCATATGTTACTTATATCTAATTCATTTGTTCTGTTTTGTTATCTTGTCGCGTTCGACTTGGGTACCCATCTTTGAGTAGGCCTCCTTCATCAGTTTCCATTGGGTGCGGTCCGCCGCGACCCTGGTCCAGCTGGACCCGGCAGTGGCCTGGACGTCATCTCGCCAGCGCGCGCGGGCCGCCCACGCGGCCAGCGCTGCTCGCGCGGCCACCAGTGCAGCACGCGTTCGCTCCAACGGCCATCGGTCGCGCGCGCTACGTGTCCCGCCCATCGCCACTTGAGTCGTCAGACCTCCTCGGCTGCGTCCGTCACTTTCGTTCTGCTTATATCGACGTTGCGGTGTCAGTCTTTTAGACGTATTCCGTGAAGACTTATTTCTGCCGCTCTTTGTAAGATTTGTAATTTTGCTATTGTTTTTTTGTCAAAGCCCATGTTTGGCAACCGTAGAGAAGTGTCGGCAAAATTACATAATCCATGGCTTTCTTCTTCAAGGGTAGTGGGAGCTTTTATTTAAACATATGTTTTAAAGACCAGTATTTTGCCCATGCAATTTTTATTCGCCTTTCAACTTCTCTTTTCGTAGTGTCTGAAAAAGATACAATTTGGCCGAGGTAGACATATTCGTTAACATATTCAATCTTGTGTGAGTTTATTATTGTGTCAATTTCGATGCCGTTAGTCATTATGCATGTCTTGTTCGCATTCATTTCCAGTCCACATTTGACGCTTTCTTCATGTAGAGTTTGAAACATGCAGTAGAGGTCCTCATGGTTGTCGCAATAACGATATCGTCAGCAAACCTTAAGTGGCTCAAATACTCGCCATTTATTTTTATAACTAGTCCTTCCCAGTTAAGTTTCGAAAAAATATGTTCCAACAGTGCTGTAAACAGGTTTGGTGAGATAGGATCACCCTGTCTTACCCCTCTCTCCACGCTGAACGACGCCCCTAAGTGGTCTTATCTTATTTTAGCTCTACTTTTCTTATAAATTTCCTTCAGAATTCCTATGTACTTCTCCACCACATTGTTATATTCCAAAGCTTTCCATAGCGCCTCGTGTGATATAGAGTCAAATGCTTTGGAGTAGTCAACGAATGTTATATATAGAGTAATTCTGTATTTAGTGAACTGTTCTACAATTTGATTTAAAGTGAAAATGTGGTCGATCATGCTGAAACTTTTCCTGAAGCCTGCTTGTTCTCGTGGTTGGTAGAAGTCTAGAAATGTTTTTATTCTTCTTATTACTATGTTGGAGAACAGTTTGTAAAAGCTTTGTAGTAGGCTTATCGGCCGGTAGTTACCTATATCGAGTGGGTCTCCTTTTTTATTAAGTAGCGTGATTATAGAATTCTACCATTGTTCTGGTATGGTGTTGTTTTCCATGACTTCGTTGAATAGGTCAGTAAGTATAGGGGTTATTGGGTCTGACAGTGCCTTAAGAACGTCGTAAGTAATGCCGTCTTCACCTGGACTTTTTGAAGACTTTAAAGATTCTATGCCGGTCCTAATTTCGCTTTGAATGAAACGTCGAGTGTATTCTACATTTTCTGCCTGAACCTTGCTTTCAACATTGTTGCATGAAGGAATGTTGTCTCTGGTTTTGTACAGACTCTCATAATACTTAGTGGCAATATTTAGTATTTTTTTTCTGTTGGTTACATGATTATCATTGTTTCCTTTTAGATATATAATCCAGTTCTTGCAGTTATTTAGATGTTTTTCTGATCGTTTAACTGAGCCTCTTTGTAATAGGCTAGGTAATGAATATTGGCGTAATATTAATCATAATACCCTATTAGAGTGGCCAAAAGGCTGTGAGCCTTTCACGAAAATACAGTGAGGTCGCAAGTAGTAGCGGTGGCAAATGCAAGGCAAAGATTCACGGTCATCAGCCCGTGTCTGAGTAGCTCAATTGGAAGATCACTGGTACCGGCAATACTCCGGGTAGGAGCCAGGTTTGAGTCCTGTCTTGGGCTGAAGGTTTATTTTTCCTGTGTATTTATTTGTATCATATCGTTTAAATCGATTAATCATAATTCCCGCCAAAGCGATGACATTTCATGTGTCACTACCTACATCACTTCAAGAAAATATAGGATGTCCGTATGGTCGTTTGATATTGGTGGTAACATGATTTTTAGGGTTCCGTAGCCAAACTGGCAATAACGGCACCCTGTATAGTTTCACCATGTCCATCTTCAGGTCCAACTGTTCGTATGTCGCAGATATTTTACTCTAAAACTAGGTGTGGATAATAATTGCATTTTGGAATATAAGTAGGTAAATTTTGTAATCTGGCAACATCGTTATGTCAGTTAAACGCCAAACTATAGTTTTTTAGGGGGCAGTCCATTCTTTAAAAATAAGTATATTGTCTCACAGAATTAGTCACGAACAAATCACACCGAAATCACAAAAATTCGAACTTGCAACCAAAACAATTTATTAATTTACTACTTATTTTACAATAAGCAGATGGCTTATTTTTACTTACATTAGTTTTTGCAGAAAGTTTCTTTTACAGTCGCGAAATGAAAAGGTTCGTCACTTTTGGTTAACATCATTAAAATAAAGTCTAAAAGTGTCATTTTTTTTCATTCCTCTACCATAACGACCAAAAAACTTGCGATATGTAACTGATAGGGTTGACACTCTGCGTGCAAGTTTAAATAAATACGTTTGGTTTTAGCACCTATCGAATACCTACAAAGTGACTCGGTAATCTCGGTATGTTGAATATACCGAAGTGGGAGGGGTCTAAGTGTGCTTTGATTACGTTTGAATTAGAGCAAGAGCAACAAATATTTTATATTTTACCTCTGTAAGGAACGTAGATGTTTAGGTACAGACAGTCTTCTGACTCGTGCGCTAAAAACGGTTCCAGCCGCTCTATGTATCGCTGACGACCCAAAGACTGCGGATTATCTTTTTTTTTCGGCGGAAGCGTCTGCGGGCACACCGGAGCAAACCGCGTAGCCATCTTGACACCGGACCACGATGGTGCGCTGGCTGTAAATGATTAAACTTGATGAAGTAACATCGAAGTATTTTCATAATTGATAAACAAGTATTTTCACTCTGATACTTTTCTTACCCGGTGGCATAAAACGAAAGTTGCCGATAGGTGGTGCAGCATAAGGTATACCCAGAAACATTTCAACACTCTGCAAATCATATTGACGGCTTGGTTTAACAATCAATCCTCTGAGTGCACCTTGCCTCAAATCGTACTCTCTAGTCAGTCTTCGCCCTCCATCTTCATTGGGAACACGCCGGTGATCATCAAAAGTCCTCGCCGCACTTTCGGGCGCAGTTGGAAGCAAGAGAGAGATACAAACACAAATAAACGTATTGTGATTTATAATTGAAGTCGCGTGCCGGTTAGAAGCCATCTTGTTTATGTGCTTCACTTTGCTCGTTTTACGATGTGTGGGCTTAAAATAGTACCTAGTAGTTTTATTATTTGTTTGCGTTTCAATGTACTAAATTATTTTGTCTTGAGTTTCTAAGTACATGATTGAATTATTTGTATTTTGATTATACACACAAAATTGGGTTCAATTAAAAAAAAACGTAATCATCACTGATCACAAAAATAACGAGATACACTTTATGCAGTTAATATTATACTAAATATAACAATCAACTAAGAAAACTGTTATTAGTTGAAACGCAATTATCACTTTCCGATAACTTGTTTGTTTGTGTGCTCGCGGCGTGAGCGAGGCGCACGACTGGATCGCATCCAAACTGTCCCCGCGCGACTCTAATACCAAAATACAACAGAATGCGGCGCAGAGGGGATAACATTTCTGGGATATTTTCATCACGTAAAAGTGCGAAAGAAGCGGAAATACCGCAAAATTGTATATTCAGTGTTAAGGTAAGTACAGTCGACGGTACGTAAATAAACAAACAAATTTCCAGGAAATGAATGAAACGTATTTGTCTCATCGACAACACCTTTACATCAATATTTTTGTACAATAAACTATTACGTACTCGTACTTAAAATTTTAGTTTGGGAAACATGTATTGTTCAATTAAGTTAGGTATTGTTGTTGTGGTTATCGTAACCGGTTTATATTGATATATTAAACAACCATAAGCTTTTCTTCCGACCATTGCCATCCGTTGCGTTTGCGTCGTAAATTATTGAGCTTATGCTGCAGCCGATCGCTGGGATATTTTAGGCAGAAACCTAGCACGTGCATGGTAAACATCCGGATGGCAGCAGGACACAAACGCGGCCACAAACAAGGGCAAGGGTTGTCATACTCGTTTTAATCTTAATAATACCAAACTAAATCATTTTTCATAATTAAATTACATCAAATCTATCACCACTGTGTTGCCACTGAAATAATACATTCCAGCAATAGAATATTAATTCTTTTCGAAAAAATGCACGTAACTTACAAATTTATTAGTAATTTTAAAGATGTAATTGAAAAACATTGTCTAAATAAACATATTTAATGTGGTGCATGCAACTTACTCATAAATATGTCCCATCGCTCTTACGTCAGCCGATTAAGGTTGCAGTACATATTTACGAGAGGATTAAATCGATACGTATTTTTGCACTTGACTTTATATACAAAAGTATTATGAAATTATGATTTAATTTTTGATTAAAACTGTTTTGAAATAGAAATAGAAATAGAAATAGAAAATTTTATTGTATAAAACCGTGTAAGTACAAAGGTAGAAGCATGATATTATGGGTTCCAACAGTTTTACCCTTTTCGGGCATACAATTTTGTAAATCTTAACCTAGTTACAATTTTATTTATACAAATTACTACATTATAATATTACACATAACTATAATATTCGTTTAGGTTGTAGAAAACCTTATCTATAAGAAAGTTTTTTAAACACCTTTTGAAGTTATTTCCTTCCAGGCTTTTTATTTCTACAGGAAGATTGTTAAAAATGCGTATGGCTGATATGAATGTACTTTTATTGTATATGGATGTACTTACTTTTGGGACAGTAATATCATATTTGTATTGAGACCGTACGCTAGGTTTGTACGATCTCCACTGAAAGCATTCAGGGTAGTTTTTAACAAGTAGGCATAATTCTAGTATATAAATACCGGTAAGAGTCAGGAAACGCTTTTCTCGGAAAATGTTTCGAAGTGATTCCACAATGTACATTCGGTAAACAGTCCTTAGGCATCTTTTTTGCAGTATGAACGTTTTATGCACATCAGTGGAATTTCCCCAATAAATGACTCCATAGGTAAGTAATGGATAGATTGTTCCGTAATATGCATTTTTACTATGTTTTCAGAGCAAGTTTCCGAGAGAATTGACAAAGCATAGCATCGACTAGAGATCATTTTATTTACCTTGTCAATGTGCGCTTTCCAATTCAGATGTGAATCTATTTCGACTCCAAGAAAGTTTACATGATTTACTTCATCTATTATAGTATTTTCGTTTGACACTACAAGGGACTTCGGAATAGATTTATAATTTCTGAATTGGATAAGCTTGGTTTTGTTGAAGTAGAAGTTTTCACATTGCCATGGCACTACGTCAGGTCTCAACCACATTTTGTATCAATTATGACACAAATATTATCGTTTGAAGATGGGTCTATATATTATTATACGAGTATATCTTTGGTATTTCAATGAAAAAATACAACAACTAGTCGTGTCGGTATGGTGGTGAAATGGCGGCGGCCATGACATTTTTACTCCTCACTTCATTTTCGGTATCTTACGTCCGCCTGGAGCGGACGAATGGTTTCTTTAGAATTATTCAGTTAATTTATTTATTCAAAATTTGATAAATAAAAGATTAATCCATGTATTACGATTATATTTCATACCATCATAATAAGGTTGGTTACACCTGGAACGTCACACTGACAATCGCAGGTTTCACTGTGACAGTGACATATCTTGGTAGATTTGATGGAATTTAATTATGGTTCTGGGTATACAAATTTAAATGCACGTGATTCGATATTTTAAATAGAAATCATAATGCACCCCACTCTTGCCCACGCTAGGAACAAAACACAAATTAGTTGGGAGCTTTATAGTCTGAACGATCAGGTAGGTGCTCTGGAATATGAGTACGATGTTAGTTGTTGACTTAGTTTTTTTATTAAACGGTGTCTAGCCCTCCGTCACAAACACGCAATTTATACTAGCGACCCACCCCGGCTTTGCACGGGTTTATATGTATAACACATGCATGTATGATTTGTATTATACTCGTACATATAAACCTTCCTCTTGAATCACTCTATCTATAAAAAAAACCGCATCAAAACCCGTTGCGTAGTTTTAAAGATAAGCATACATAGGAACAGACAGACAGACAGCGGGAAGCGACTTTGTTTTATACTATGTATTGATTATTACCTGTTTTTATGTCCCGCAAGCATTCCATAGTGTGATCTTTTCGAGTTACGTGAGATTGTTTTTGTACACTTCTTTTAATTTCGAATTCATGTATGTATATACCTGAAAACATAACTGAAGCAAATGAAGTCATTTGCTTCAGTTATGTAATCATAAACATCGCAATCACATCCAAATGTCAAATTAAATGTACTGTACCATAGACAATATAGATAAGCCAAATTCTTACCTCTTTTCTTTTTCTTTTTAATACCACACGACGTTATTAAGTTGTTTTATAATTGTAAATGTTGCCAGTAAATTTTGTAATATGTCTTTTTAAGTTTTATTTATTGATGTTTTACTTTTTTTTTATAGTTTGTGTTCTATTTGATTTTTTTTAATAACCCTTGTGTGCTATCGCGGCGTCATTGTACCGTGTTTTACCGAATGGCCACAACGGAAGACCCAGCACTGGTCTTCCGTTGTGGCCATTCGGTCATCATCGCCGATCCAATCTGCCAACATTACGCAGAGTTGAGTCTATTTTGTAACAAATTTAAATGTAAGTGTGACGTGTTGAAGAATGGATGAAACACTAGTATTGGTTTTAGATGAAAATATAATGCAGAAATCGAAAGTAGAAACATTGGAAGAAAAGATCACCTTTCTGGAAAGGGAAAATAAAATGAAGAATTTATTATTGTTTGGATTAGAGGAAAAAGAAAAAGATCAAAGCGAATTCATTGAAATTGTGACAGAAAAGGTCAAAAATTACCTACAAATTAACTTAGAAAAAAGCTGCCAAGTGCGTGTCGGACCACGCACAACGAAAGGGTTCCATGCCTACTACTAACTAATACTAACTATGTACCTACACTACCACCTATATTAAGCAAGACTAGTGGTTCTCTCCAAACTGTGAACGTCTTGGATAATAAAATATTGTTGTCTTTTTCATTCGCTTACACCCGTATATCATCATTCATCAAACAAACATGTATACTCGTACGTATATACAAATAATGTACGATTGTATATAAATAAAATAAATAATAAGGAATTTGCTAGAGTCATCATGTAATCAGTAAGGGCGGGTTGCACCCCCTTACAATAACAGAGCGATCAACCTTAAATATGGCGAATTTTCAATACATTCAGATTTTAACGAACATGCGCTTTTGATGCAACCCACCCTAATTCCGCTGCACAGTAGGTCAGCCTACCTGTATCTTCAGATTCTGGCTACATTCAAATCGCACGTCTACAGTTTAAAAGCGTACCCAAATAGGTCTGTGATAGCTAAATAAAGAGGAATAAGTAGGTATATTTTAGTCCAGCTTCACTGGTGAAATTACAAAACGCAGTGTCTAAATGTATTCCTCTTCGCGTGGTTACAAAGTTGCAACAAAGAGGAGTATAAGTAAAAAAATTCGCATAAATGTATCTAAAAGACTTTCAAGAAATAAATCTTCGTTAAAATTTTCAAAAACTAGCGTAGCGTAAACTACGGCAGATCGACCCCGCCGGCGCGGAGCGTCAGCTCTGCGACTATTATGTCATGGAGAAGCAGAAGACGCGCACAGGAAACTGCAATCGCTTAAAATTGCTTGACATCAGCGGAATTCGCGTATAAATACAGCTTCGCTGGTACGAGTACCTACCTGCAGGTCGTAAGGACCTGTGCTTCGAAAAGACTTAGCTGCAGTGCCTGCAGTCTTACTACTTTTAGGCGGGCTCCATTAAGAGCCCGTTCACGTGCTCACTAGCGCCACTTGTAAATGATTGAGATGATTTAAATTTAATGATAGATACACACTGAATTTTGTATTTAAGTACCTTGTGAAAGGGCTCTTAACAGCTTCATTATTTAATCTTTCGTACAGTTTAGCCTATGTATAATAGCTTTTTTTTTTATGATACATGTTAAATCATACTAATAATGTTATACTATTGAATCATGCTGGCTTGTCCGGACGTATCTAGGCAGGAACTGTTTTTGGTTCAGTCAATGGTTACTCACACCAATGTAGTACCAACTCCCATTACAATCGGACACTTTACGCTCGAAGTTGTAGACGACGATTATGTATACCTAGGACAGACTGTCCAGTTAGGTAGGTCTAACTAGTAGGTCGGTAGGTCGAATCCGACTCGGCTGAGCAGCGTTCGGGAAGCTACGGCACATCTTTTTGTCCAATATTCCGCAGTGTCTCAAGACGAGAGTCGATCATTGACCAGTGTGTGTTGCCACTGCCAGTGATGACATATGGCACTGAAACGTGGTCGCTTACAATTGGCCTCATAAGAAGGCTCAAAGTCACCCTAAGGGCCAATGGAGAGGGCTATGTTGGGAGTTTCTCTGCGTGATCGCACCAGAAATGAGGCTATCCGCAGCAGAACCAAAGTAACCGATAAAGCCCTCCGAATCGCTAAACTTAAGTGGCAGTGGGCGGGGCACATTGCACGTAGAACTTATGGCCGTTGGGGCGGAAAGGTTCTTGAGTGGCGACCACATACCGGAAGGCGCGGCGTTGGTAGGCCTCCCACAAGGTGGACTGATGACCTGGTAAGTGTCGCGGGAGTCCGCTAGATGCGGGTGGCGCAGGACCCGTCACTTTGGAACTCTTTGGGGGAGGCCTATGTCCAGCAGTGGACGTCTTTCGGCTGATATGATGATGATAATGATGAATGGTTACTCATTTCCCCGCGATATGGCACTATAATACAAATTCGATTTCACTCGGCCCTTGAAGTAGGTAACTCTTTTACTCAGTTGCGTTGTTTACCGAGGTGGGTTAGTAGGGTCATTATTCCTCGAGAGATGGCGTTTTACCTATCAGTATCTATTCTTCTTAATTTGTGACGCATTAGGGGCTATTTTATTTTACACACGATTATAACACCTAATCGCTAGAACGATATTCAAATGGACTTGGGTCACTTTGGTTTTGATATAAAGAAACGACGTCTTGTCATCATTACATCTGCAAATAGGTATATTGTTTAAGCTATTATAGTACTAATTGCTTGACGATTAAATCCTAGAATGGCATGCATGGATTTGAAAAACAGTTCGTGGACCCTAGATTCCACCCCCGATTTCATCCCTTTAAGGGATGATTTCCGGGACAAAAAGTATTCTGTATGTTAATCCAGACTATAAACATTATGTATACTAAAATTCATCTTAATCCGTCAGGCCATTTTTGCTTGAATGAGTAACAATCATTCAAACATTTAAACATCCAAAGCTCAAAAACCTGTGAACCGATCTTGTTCAAAATACTTTTCGGTAAAATTATTTAATAAGCACTATTTCTGTGATTTTTTTCAAATTTTTCACTTCCGCCGTTCGGAAGTTAGAGGGGGGGGGACACAATTTTTGTGACTTTCGGGGTGATTATCTCCGACTATATTCACTTAATACACCTATAATGCAAATTTCAATCAAATACGCTTTATAGTTTTCGAGTAAAATGCCTGTGACATACGGACAGACGGACAAACGGACATGACGAAACTATAAGGGTTCCGTTTTTGCCATTTTGGCTACGGAACCCTAAAAATGGGAAATTAACAAAATTCATCAAATTGGTAAACAAACGGCAAGTCATGATAAAATTCAATGAATGGAAGAAGACAGAAATTAAGTAGCAGAAATAAAAAGCTTTTCCAAGAAGTGTATGTTACGGAGGACTACCCTAAAGCAATATTGGACAAAAGGAAGGAACTGCAAGGACAGTTAGAAGAAGAAAGACGAAAAGGAAACCATGCATACATAAAATATGATAAATTAGTGATAAAACAGGCCCAAAGAACAAAGGAAAACAGGAAAACTAACAAAAAAATTAACTTGGAAAACCCTTCTAAGACCAGCAGGACAAATGCTTTCGATTTGATGAGGAACAGGTCGAACTCATTTACGAATTCAACTATTTCCTTACCGTCTTCAGATAAAAAAGAATAGGATAGAACCATCGACAACAAGAAACTATTAAACAATAAGAAAAAACCGGCCAAGTGCAAGTGGGAGGACTCGCGCACGAAGGGTTCCGTACCATTATTATATCAAATTTCAACTCTCAAGCTATCACGGTTCTTGAGATATAGCTTGGTGACAGATTATCTACAAAAATGGCAAAAAAATCACGTTTTTTGTAAAAAGAATATTTTATTTTGTTTTTAGTATTTGTTGTTATAGCGGCAACAGAAATACACAATCTGTGAAAATTTCAACTGTCTAGCTATCACGGTTCTTGAGATACAGCCCGGTGACAGACAGACGGACGGACGGACAGCGAAGTCTCAGTAAGAGGGTCCCGTTTTACTCTTTGAGTACGGAACCCTAAAAAAGTGACAAAACAGAACAACACCCCCAAATCCGACCGGTATCCGTGGGGTAAGCGACCATCACCTTCCAAAGCATACAAATCAAAATATAACAACAAAAACAGAACACAATCAAAAACGAACTGAAAATAACATGTATGTTGCAACATTGAACGTTAGAACACTTAGAACAGAAAAGTCATAAATACAATAAGAACAAGCTGTGGATAAAATAAAGTGTCATCGGTTTGTAAGTAAGGTGGGTGGGAGACTCGGAGTTGGATTCTTAGTAAAAAAGGAGCTCTTCAAAGATATCGAAGAGTTTATAGGAGTTTCAGAGAAATTTGCAATTCTAAACATGAATATACCAGGTTCTAAAAACAAATGGTCAATAGTTCAAGCATATGCACAAACATATATAGCCGTCCAGAAGAGAAAGACTCCTTCTACACAGTGTTAAGGAAAACTTTAGAAAATACTCATAAGTATAAAATTGTTTTGGGCGACTTTAAAAGTACATTGAGAACGGATGAAATAAATATGAATAACATCATACTACAGGAAAAAGGTGATAGATTAATAGAATTTGCAACAGAACCCAGATTATACGCATTTAATTCATTTTCCAAGAAACGTTTTTAAAAAATGGGTTGGATGTCTCCACAGGGAATAAGAGATGAACGACATTTTATATTAAGTAATAATCCAAAAATATTTGAAGATGTCGAACCACTAAATAATGTAAATTTTAATTCAGATCACAGGCTAGTACGTAGGAAAATATTAATATCAAACACTTAAATGTCAAGAAAATATATAACTAAAATTAAAGTAGAAATCCTTAACGCAATCCCAGACCTCCTATAAAATAAGTTATCAGATAAACTCGCACAAGCAAAGCGTAATTATCACGATGAAACAAGAAAAATACAACATACTGGAAAAAGGATTAACAGATTTAAATAACCAATTCAGACTTATATCAGAAAAAAGAGATAAATTGGGACCAGAAGCGAGGAGCCTAATAACACAAAGACAACAACTATTTATGGATTGGAAAAACAAACGAAGGGAAATATTAGCTATTAGTAAGGAAATAAATGAAAGTATCAGAAAATATAGACAAAAAGCAAGGATATAAAGACTAAAAGCATGCATTGAGAAGTCTGAAGGAGTCAAGAAAGCCATGAAGCAACTTAGAGAGAAATCATGGATTCCATCTATCAAAGACAAAAAAAAAAAGCATGCATCCAAGAGATTACATATAATGGATATCGCCACACAATTTTTTAAAAACCTTTACAACAACAATGAAGTGACATAAGAAAGTCAACAAAACGACTGGGAGTCAACAATAATAGAGGATTTGGAAAAGGATGATGACGAGGTCTCAGAGTTCTTAAAGAGAGAAGTTGAAAATGCTGTTTTATCACAAAAAAATGCATAATCCCCTGGAGATGACAACATAGATAACAAATTATTAAAAGCAAGTCTAAGCAATATCCTAAATCCGTTCACTGACCTATTCAATGGAATTTTGAAAAAAGAGTTTATACCAACACAATGGAAAAAGACCACAATTACCCTTCTACACAAGAAAGGAGACAAAAGTGACATCAATAATTATAGGCCAATAAGCTTGATGAGTAACCTATACAAGATATTTTCTAAGTTAATATTAGGACGATGTTCTTCGTTATAATTGAAGCCAAGTACATGTGCTACTGATATAAGAAATAAAAACTTGATTTTGTTAAAAAAATACATTCTTATTACAACTTAAGTAAAAAAGTGCCCAATGCTCAACTATCTCCCCTACATACATCCGAGTCGGAGTGTCTGTTAGATATACAATTCAATATTCCATCAAGAAGTAATAACATTCTCGAGTCCCATATCATCGCCGATCCAATCTATTTCGAGAGAGTGAAAATCTCACCATACAAAATTACATTCTCGGTACTTACCCCACGTTTGTTTCAGAAGGGTTTTAGACAAGATATCCCCCGTTCCGCCGTTCTTGATTGACCTATTGTTTCCAACTCCAGATGAATCTCCGGCGAGAATCTTGAAATCTCTATATAAATTACAATGACATTTTCTTAACTCCAGATGAATCTCCGGCGAGAATCTTGAAATCTTTATATTAATTACAATGACATTTTCTTAACACCACCTAGTGTAAGCATATTATTAGTGTAACGAGCCGCTTAACCTGTCAGCGCTTATTAGTAGCTCATCATTAAGGAGGTCAATGATTGACGGCACTTGATAAATTTATCTATGACGTTCTTATAATACATTGTTTAACGAGGGGCGTAAGTGCAATATTCTTACGTCCGTGTTATCACATTTGCGAGGAAATAAATAACTACAAAAGACAGAAAAATCTATGTTTCATACAAGCGCAAGAATTAAAAATTGACGAAATTGACAATTTCACTTCCAGATCAGTGCGAGTGGAGCGCGCAGCTTCAATATTTCACCCAATCACAGAACAGTATTCTTGCAGCGCATGGCCTACTAGATTTTGATTTCAACCAATCACAGAGCAGAATTATTGCAGCGTGCGGCCACCTAGATTTGCTTTAACCAATCAGATCACACACAAGATTCTTGCAGCGCGTGGCCTACTAGATTTTTATTTCAAACAATCACAAAGCAGAATTCTTGTAGCGCGCGGCCACCTAGATTTGCTTTAACCAATCAGATCACACACAACCTCATAACTCCCTCGAGAATTATAAATATCCATAACTCCCGCGGGAGGAAAATCGGCTGTGGCTGCTCTCTACAGCTGCCTATAATATATGAAAAAGTATTGTGCAGCTGGAAAAGTACTTATATTAAGGAAAAAACGCCGAAAGTAAATTTAGGCCTTGGTCTCCTTTCGACAGTGTACGTCACGCTGAATAAAAATATTATCTATTTTTACATAATGCGACGCTGTACCCCATGTATTCCGTTTATTTTTAGCTGGTCGATTGCTTAACGCGTCGTAGGTACGTCAGGTTGATGTAAATGTCATATTTAGTATCAGAAAATGACTGTTGATTTTTCCTAAGGCTCGATCGAAAGTTACATAAAAAAAGTTACATTACATGGTCATTGTAGAAAAAATTAAAATGAGTCTCTTATGACACAGAGTAACTTAATTATAATTACCAATCTACATCTACATTTAATTAAGTTTCTTGTAGAAATATTATATAAATTCTACACACAGTCATCTGCGTATAGCAGTGCCAAATTATGTATTTCTCTTTGTTTAAGTGCATATAAAGTCTGTATCGTTTGTTATAAATACAAGTTAGCTGTGGCAGGAATAAGTTGTCTATTCATTTAAAAATATTCTGATACAAGACAATTGATTGACATTTGTCATAGAACCTATATCTTAATTCTTTTTTTACTCAACTTGTTCCAATAAAAAAATGAGGGATCTTACACCGCAAAAGCGAAAATCTATTGTGGACAAATGGTATTCGGTTAAAGGTATTACGTACCGAAAACTCGCACAAATGGAAGGTGTTAGTGTTGGAGCCGTCCAAACTGCTATTCGTAAGTACGGGGAGGATTATACCTTCGAGGACCAACAACGGCCAGGCCAAAAACCAGGTCCGTCGAATCCAAAACTGGACCAAAAGATAGTAAAATTATTCGCATCTGATAGAGAGCTATCTGTCCGAGATGTCGCGAAAAAAGTTGGTACGAGTATCAGGATGGTACAACGTGCAAAGAAAAGGAATAATTTAAAGACATTAAAAAAACAGAAACAGCCGAAAAGAAGTCAAAAACAAAAAGCATCTTTTAAGACACGAGTCCGAAAATTATATGACTCGATTTTATCGAAAAACACAGCTGTGTAATAGTGTGGCCCAAAAAATAAAATTTTTATTTTTTTATCGGGGCACCCTCTTATTTTATTTCATTAGTCCATAAGATAATCCATGCCAAATTTCAACAATCTACGTTAAGCCTGACCCGGTGCTCAACTACCCTCAACTTTTCTATATACGAGGGCGACACTGAAAGTCTTTAGAACTGGCCACTTGTAATAAATATAATAAAAAAATAAGTTCAAAATTTGAAAATGGAACTCTTTCTTAATATTTTTGTGTACGAATTCCACTCGATTGTCATTTGTTTTACGATTTGGCGGCAAATTGAAAATTGTGTGTACTACGTGAGCATGAATTTAACGCGAGAAAATTTTCGAGCAATGATTTTTTACGACTTTACATAATTTAAGTCAACAAGAAAGTTATGATAGACTTCGATTGGCCTTTCACGATGAAGCCCCATCTCGTGCTACTATTTACAACTGGTTTAATGAATTTAAACGTGGCCGCACTGATCTCACTGATGATCTGCGTGAGGGCCGGCCTTCTACGGCGACTACTGAAGATAACATCAGTGTTGTGCGGCGTATGATAGAGACTGACAAAAGAGTAACCTATCAGCAGATTCGTACAAGCTTAGCCATTGGTATGAGTCAAGTCCACAAAATCCTCCATGAACATTTAGCGGTGAGGAAGCTTTGTGCCCGGTGGATACCTCATAATTTGACAGAAGCCCAAAAAGTCCGTCGTGTTGATTGGTGCCGTGAAATGGGTCAAAGATTCAACGGAGGTGACTCAAATGCTGTGTTCGACGTAGTTACGGGTGACGAAAGCTGGATTTACTGTTATGATCCTGAAACTAAAAGACAGTCTGCTGAGTGGGTGTTTCCTTCCGAGGAGTTGCCTACTAAAGTGAAGAGAGGTCGAAGTGTGGGAAAAAAGATGGTGGCCTCGTTCTTCGGAAGGACTGGTCATTACGCAACAATTATTTTAGAGGATCAAAAAACAGTTACTGCGAAGTGGTACACGAACAATTGTTTACCACTTGTCTTGGAAAAAGTTCGAGAAAAACGGCCTCGCAGTAGGATCCTGCTTCACCACGACAACGCCTCATCGCACACCGCCAAGCAAACGATCGACTATTTGGCGACGGCAAACGTGGAATTACTGGGTCACCCACCTTATAGCCCCGACCTTGCACCTTGTGATTTTTATTTATTCCCAAAAATTAAAGAAAAACTTCGAGGAAAACGTTTTATGGACGCCGACGAAGCAGTGGCTGCGTTTCAAAAGGCCGTCGAAGAGACCCCTAAGGACGAGTGGGCAAAGTGCTTTTCTCAGTGGTTCTATCGAATGCAGCGATGTATTGATGTGAAGGGAGGCTATTTTGAAAAGATATAATAAAAGTAATAAGTTGCTTGATTGCTCAGTTTTTGATTTTCTAAGAACTTTCAGTTTGACCCTCGTAACTGACATTAGCAAGTGTATTGGCTGTATACTGAAGTTCGGTTAACTGTCTTGTAAGCTTACTTTTTAAAGTGTTTCGAAGAAATCTTTTTGTTTATAAAGTATTATTTAAGACGTAAATACCATTAATTAAGCCCCTGTTGTGTTTTCAAACGTCAATAGTTCATATTTAAATCATGACAACAACCCGAAAATCGGATACTGTATTCCTAGTAGGAGTGAGAGATTTGGATCCTCTTACGTCGTTAATAAAACTTCCAACTATCAGACAAGTATTTTTAAGATTTCACCATTATCTGAACGAGGTAAATTTAATCCGAAATGCATCCCAATTGACTGTCGACGAGCTTTTAATCGCTGCCACCAGATTCCGCGATTGGAGATTTTTTGGACCCGATGTTAATATGGCTAAATCAGTATGCCAATGAAAAAAGCAGCCAGCTGAATATGCGAGATGATTATATGGAGCTAATAGAGTTGACAATGCTTATTTTTTATATTTAAAATATTTTTGTTCCGTGGTCAGAATGACATATTCAAGCTTACAAAGCGAGAATTGGCACAGCTGGAGCGTTTCGTCAAGTTTGGAGCCCTATTTTATACAAGAGCATGGACTCATGCCGCTCTGGCAACAGAAGCTGCTACGTCGGACCTTCACTTATGGTCGAAACTTGAAAAGTACAGCTCCGTGGACCCTGAAGTCTCTAAATGTGCTAAACAGGTCCTGCAACGGCATTTGTGGTATCTATCAGATGAATTAGTCGGGCTCGCTCTCTTTTCCGACACAGTTAGCGATCAAGACAAGGAAAAAATTGTCAAGGGAATGACAAAGTCAACGCCAAGTACTCGATCGGTAAGAGGAAATTCATCTCTTCTCAAAAAAGGAGTTCACCCTTGGTGACTTTGCTTCTACGCGAACAGGAAGATTGTTTAATCTTCTGATGATTGACGACTCATTTTTGTCATTACCACCACAAAAATGGAAAGAAGAGCAAAGTTATAAGAAGGGAAAAGAACGAGTGTCACAGTTAAGAGTAGTTAACGATACAGCTGAACGAGGAGTTAAATTGTTTGATGAATATAACAAGCTGCTAACTCACGATGAGGAAGATAAACAATTTCTATTGCAAGTCGTAGAGGCCAACAGGAAAATGATCCCAACATCTGCAACAAAGCGGGCTATAGTGGAAGCAGTTTCCAAGTAATGCAATGGAGTTTGGTGGTATTATTTTGGTATAATGTTGATTTTGTATGGTTTCAGTTCTTTAATTAAAAGATTATTTTTTTATTTTAGTTTGTGTTTTTTGTGTCTTGATAGTCAGAACGACCTAAATAAATGATATTTTTCTTGTTTAAATGATTGTGTGACTTTTATTTCGATTCTAAACTTAGGTCCTTAACCGGCAAAAATTTCAATTTCTTGGAGGCTAAAGCATCGATGAGCACCGTCTTCCTCGTATACCAGGACATTGAAACTTT